>CM075066.1:115198002-115575502 GCA_037428765.1 Rubia yunnanensis | reverse complement strand
ACTTATTTCGGTGATATCTGGCCTTTCGGGAAATTGAGAAATTACTACTAAGCAAATACGAATGTATCGTATCGTAAAGCTTGGAAATATAAGATCTTCTCAGAAATGAATAGGACCGTTATCTTAAACATGAAAATATAAGACTTTTGAAAAAGGAATCGTCCCAAATTACGTTATACCCACAAAGTTATGACCATTTGAATCTTCATTTTGTTTAGATAGCATCAATTTTTTGGTTCCGGTAAAGTCATCGGTATTAAAAAATGGAAGGTGCACTACCATAGAGCATAGAAATATGATGAACTTTCTAGTTAACAAACATGAAAGTAACCATAATATAGACAATGAAAATATAAAAATATTTTAAAAAGGAATTTGTCAAAAATATGATCTGAGTACACTGTTCTGACCATTTGAGTTATCATTTTCATTTGATAGGTTGTCTTTCAAGGATGTGATAAAGTTAATAGTTAGCAAACCCTGAAGGTTCCATATTGTAGAGCATACAAATATAAGAACTTTTTAAAAATAAATCAGTCCAAAATATGATCTAAACACCAAGTTATGACCATTCAAATCGTCATTTTTCATTTGATGGATTGAATTTCAAGGACATGATGAAGTTAGAAGTTAGAAAACGCGGAAGGTACCACATTGTAGAGCGTGAAAAAATAAGAACTTTACAAAAAGGAATCAGTCCACAGTATGATATGAGCACCGATTTATAATCATTTGAATTGTTATTTTCATTTGACGGGTTGATTTTGAAGTTACTTATTAGCAAGCACGAAAGGTACCATATTCTGCACCGTGAAAATATAAGAACTATTGGGAAAAAATGGGTCCAAGACATATATGAGCACCGAGTTATAGCCACCTGAATCGTATTTTCCATTTGATGAGTTCAATTTTGGGGATTTTATAAAAGTTACTAATTAGCAAACATGAATGCCACCATTGTAGACCATGAAAATATAAGAACTTTTGAAAAAAGAATCGATCCAGCATATGATATAAGCACCGACTTATGGCCACCTTAATTGTCTTTTTCTTTGGATGGGTTCAGTTTCAGGAATTTTATGAAGCTACTAATTAGTAAACACGAAAGTTACCATATTGTAGACCATGAAAATATACGATTTGAAAAAAAAATTGGTTCAAAATATTATATGAGCACCGAGATAAGACCACCTAAATTTTTTTTTTCACTTGATGGGTTCAATTCCGGGGATTTTATTATGTTATTAATTAAATAAAATGGAAGGTATCATATTTAAGATCATGAAAATATAAAATTTTTTAAAAAGGAATCGGTCCAAAATAGGATATGAGCACCGACTTATGGCCACCTAAATCTTCTTTTTCATTTGATGGGTTTAATTTCAAAGATTTCATGAAGTTACTAATTAGCAAACACGAAAGGTACCACATTGTAGACCTTGAAATTATATGAACTTTTCAAAAAGGAATCGGTCCAAAATACTATATGAGCACCGAATTATGGCCATCTGAATCTTATTTTTCATTTGATGGGTTGAATTCGGTGATTGGACGAAGTTACTAATTAGCAAATACGGAAGATACCATATTGTAGAGCATTAAAATATAAGAAATTTTTCAAAAAGGCATCGGTCCAAAATACTATCTGAGCACCCAATTATGGCTATCTTAATAGTATTTTTCATGTGATGGGTTGAATTTCAGGGATTGGATGAAGTTACTAATTAGCAAACACAGAAGGTACCCTATTGTAGAGCATGAAAGCACAAGAACTTTACAAAAAAGAATCGATCCAAAATATGATCTGAGCACCAAGTTATGACCATCTGAATCATCTTTTTCATTTGATGGATTGAATTTTGGGGATTTTATGAAGTTACTAATTAGCAAACAAGAAAGGTACCATATTGTAGGCCATGAAATTATAAGAACTTTTCAAAAAGGAATCGATCTAAAATATGATATGATCACCGAGTTATGACCATATGAATCGTCTTTTTCAAAATTTTGGTCAAGTAACTTACAAGCAAATACGAAAGGTACCATATTGTAGATAACAAAAATCTAAGAACTTTTTGAAAAGGAATTGGTACAAAATATGAATTAAATACCGAGTTATGGTAATTCGAGTTGTCATTTTCATTTGATAGGTTGAATTTTGATAATTTGATGAAGTTATTGATTAGCAAATACGAAAGGACCGTATTGTAGATCATGAAAATGTAAGAAACTTCCCAAAAGGAATCGGCCCAAAATATGATACGAACACCGAATTATGACCATTCGGATTGTCATTTTCATTAAATGGGTTGAATTTTCGAGATTTGTGAAGTGACTAACAAGAATATATGTAAAGTACCATATTATAAAGCATTAAAGTATAAATTTTTTAAAAAATGAATCAGTCCAAAATATGATCCGATCATCGAGTTATGACCATTTGAATTGTCATTTTCATATGATGGGTTCAATTACGGGGATTTGGTGAAGTGACTAACAAGCAAATAGAAAATGTATCATATTGTAGAACATGGAAATATAAGAAATTTTCAAAAAGGAATCAGTCTAGATTATGATCTAAACATCGAGTTATCACCATTCAATTTGTCACTTACATCTAATAGGTTGAATTTTGGGTATTCGGTGAAGTTAATAACAAGCAAACACGGAAGATATCATATTTTAGAGCATGAAAATATAAGAGCTTTTCTAAAAGTAATCAGTCAAAAATATGATCTCAACATCGAATTATGACAATACAAATTGTCATTTCATTTGATGGGTTGGATTTTAAGTATTATGTGAAGTGACTAACAAGCAAATATGAAAGGTACCATATGATAGTGAATGAAAATAAAATAATTTTTTGAAAAAGAATCAGTCCAAAATAGGATTCGAACACTGAGTTATGTTCATTTGATATGTCATTTTTATTTGATGAGTTAAATTACATAAATTTTGTAAAGTAACTAACAAGCAAATACGGAAGGTATCATATTACAAAGAATGAAAATATACGAATTTTTCAAAAATAAATCGGTCCAAAATTCTATACAAACACTGATAGGTTTTATGTAATTAAATATGCATGGTTGATGGGCTTTCTTGTGCTTTCATGTTTACGCACTTTGCCCTCATGGCTTGAGTGTTTTTGCAGGCCTAGGTTCGGGCCTTTTCAGGTTATTATTGCCATTTCATTTTATATTTTTCATGTCATACACACTTGGAAACTTTTTCTCATAATTTATGCTGGGTTTTCATCAAATCAACCGTCCGTTCGTATTGACATGTATTTTCATTGAAATTTAGCCCATCAGTTTTAGGGATTTTTAAAATTTACTAATTAACAAGTACGAAAGGTAGCATATTGTACACCATGAAACTATAAGAACTTTTGAAAAAAAAAATATGTCCAACATACGATATGAGCATCGAGTTATACCCACCTGAATCGTCTTTTTCATTTGATGGGTTCAATTTTGGGATTTTATGAAGTTAATAATTAGTAAAAATGGAAGTTACCATATTGAAGACCATTAAAATACTAGAACTTCCGAAAAAAGAATCGGTTCCAAATATGATCTGAGCGAGTTAGGACCACCTAAATCATCTTTTTCATTTGATGGGTTCAATTTCAGAAATTTTATGAAGTTACTAATTAGCAAACCATAAAGGTGTCATATTATAGCCCACGATAATATAAGAACTTTAAAAAAAAGAATCGGTCCAAAATATGATATGAACACCGAGTTATGGCCACCTGAATCTTTTTTTCATTTGATGGGTTCAATTTCGGAAATTTTATGAAGTTACTAATTAACAAACACGAAGGGTAACATATTGAAGATCATGAAATTATAAGAACTATTAAAAAAGGAATCGGTCCTAAACATGATCTGAGCACCGAGTTATGACCATTTGAATCATCTTTTTCATTTGATGGGTTCAATTTTTGAAATTTTATGAAATTACTCATTAGCAAATACGAAAGGTACCATATTGTAGACCATGAAAATAAAAGAACTTTTGATCAAAGAATCGGTCTAAAATATGATATGAGCACCGAGTTATGACCATATGAATCGTCATTTTCATTTGATGGTTCAATTTTGAGGATTTTACGATGTTACTAATTAATAGATACGAAAGGTAACATATTGAAAATCATGAAATTATAAGAACTTTTCAAAAGGGAATTGGTCCTAAATATGATCAGAGCATCGAGTTCTGACCATCTGAATCATCTTTTTCACTTGATGGGTACAATTTCGATATTTTATGAAGTTACTAATTAGCAAACACGAAAGGTACCACAATATGATCTGAGCACCGAGTTACGACCACCTAAATTGTCCTTTTCATTTGATGAGTTCAATTTTGGATATTTTATGAAGTTACTAATTAGCAAACCCAAAAGGTGTCATAATATGGACAATGATAATATAAGAATTTTTGAAAAAAGAATCGGTCCAAAATATGGTATAAACACCGAGTTATGGCTACCTGAAATGTTTTTTTCATTTGATGGGTTCAATTTCGGATATTTTATGAAGTTGCTAATTATTAAACACGAAGGGTAACATATTGAAGATCATGAAATTATAAGACTTTTTCAAAAGGGAATCGGTCCTAAACATGGTCTGAGCACCAAGTTATGACCATTTGAATCGTCTTTTTCTTTTGATGAGTTCAATTTTGGAAATTTTATGAAATTACTAATCAGCAAACACGATAAGTACCATATTGTAGACCATGAAAATATAAGAACTTTTGATCAAAGAATCAGTCTAAAATATGATATGAGCACCGAGTTATAACTATATGAATCGTCCTTTTCATTTGATGGGTTCAATTTCGGGGATTTTTTTATGTTACTAATTAACAAATATGAAAGGTAACATATTGAAAATAGTGAAATTATAATAACTTTTCAAAGAGGAATCGGTCATAAATATTATCTGAGCACCAAGTTATGACCATCTAAATTGTCTTTTTCATTTGATGGGTACAATTTCGAGATTTTATGAAGTTACTAATTAGCAAACATGAAAGATACCATATTAGAGAATATGAAAATATGAGAACTTCTAAAAATATAATCTGTCCAAAATATGATCTGCACCGAGTTTGACCATCTGAATCTTCTTTTTCATTTGATGGGTTCAATTTTGAGATTTTATGAAGTTACTAATCAGCAAACACGAAACTACTGTATTGTAGACCATGAAAATATAAGAACTTTTGTAAGAAGAACCGCTCCAAAATATGATCTGAGCACCGACTTATGACCATCTGAATCTTTTTTTTCATGATGGGTTCAATTTTGGAATTTTATGAAGTTAATAATAAGCAAACACGAAAGTTACCATATTGAAGACCATTAAAATATAAGAACTTTTGAAAAAAAATCGGTCCAAAATATGATCTGAGCATCGAGTTATGACCACCTGAATCGTTTTTTTCATTTGATTTGTTCAATTTCGGAGATTTTATAAAGTTACTAATTAGCAAACCCAAAAGGTGTCATATTATGGACCATGATAATATAAGAACTATTGAAAAAACAATTGGTCCAAAATATGATATGAACACCAAGTTATGGCATCCTGAATCATTTTTTCATTTGATGGGTTCAATTTCGGGGATTTTATGAAGTTACTAATTAACAAACACGAAGGGTAACATATTGAAGATCAAGAAATTATAAGAATTTTTCAAAAAGGAATCAGTCCAAAATATGATCCGAGCACCAAGTTTGACCATTTGAATCGTCTTTTTCATTGGATTGGTTCAAATTTGAGATTTTAAGAAGTTACTAATCAGCAAACACGAAAGTACCATATTGTACGTCATGAAAATATAAGTACTTTTCAAAGAAGAATCGGTCCAAAATATGATTTGAGCATCGACTTATGACCATCTGAATAATCTTTTTCATTTGATGGTTTCAATTTTGGGATTTTATGAAGTTAATAATTAGCAAACACGGAAGTTACCATATTGAAGACCATGAAAATATAAGAGCTTTTGAAAAAAGAATCGGTCCAAAATATGATCGGAGCACCGAGTTATGACCATTTGAATCATCTTATTCATTTGATGAGTTCAATTTCAGAGATTTTATGATATTACTCTTTAACAAACATAGAAGTTTACATATTGAAGATCATGAAATTATAAGAACTTTTCTAAAAGGAATCGGTTCTAAATATGATCTGAGCACCGACTTATGACTATCTGAATCATCTTTTTCATTTGATGGGTTCAATTTTGGAAATTTTATGAAGTTACTAATTGGCAAACACGGAATTTACCATATTGGAGACCATGAAAATATAAGAACTTTTGAAAAATAAATCGGTCCAAAATATGATCTGAATCGTCCTTTTCATTTGATGGGTTCAATTTTGGAAATTTTATAAAATTACTAATTAGCAAACACGAAAGGTACCATATTGTAGACCATTAAAATATAAGAACTTTTGATCAAAGAATCAGTCTAAAATATGATATGAGCATTGAGTTATGACCATATGAATCATCTTTTTCATTTGACGGGTTCAATTTCGAGGATATTATGACGTTACTAATTAACAAAAAAAAGTTAACATATTGAATATCATGAAATTATAACAACTTTTCAAAAAGGAATTAGTTCTAAATATGATCTGAGAACAGACTAATGACCATATGAATCGTCTTTTTCATTTGATAAATTCAATTTTTGGATTTTATGAAGTTAATAATTAGCAAACACGGAATTTACCATATTAAAGACCATGAAAATATAAAAGAACTTTTGAAAAAAAAATAGGTCCAAAATATAATCTGAGCACCGAGTTATGACCACCTGAATCATCTTTTTCATTTGATGGATTTAATTTTTGAAATTTTATGAAATTACTAATTAGCTAATACGAAAGGTACCATATTGTAGACCGTGAAAATATAAGAACTTTTGATCAAATAATCGGTCTAAAATATGATATGAGCATCGAGTTATGACTATATGAATCGTATTTTTCATTTGATGGGTTCAATTTTTGGGATTTTATGATGTTACTAATTAACAGATACAGAAGGTAACATATTGAAAATCATGAAATTATAAGAACTTTTCAAAAATGAATTGGTCCTAAATATGATCGAAGCACAGAGTTATGACCATCTGAATCGTCTTTTTCATTTGATGGGTACAATTTCGAGATTTTATGAAGTTACTAATTAGCAAACACAAAAGGTACCATACTATGGAATATGAAAATATGAGAACTTCTAAATAAAGAATCGGTCCAAAATATGATCTGAGCACCAACTAATGACCAACTGAATCGTCCTTTTTCATTGGAAGGGTTCAATATTTGGGATTTTGTGAAGTTACTAATTGGAAAACGTGGAAGGTGCCATATTTAAGACCATGAAATTACAAAAACTTTTAAAAAAAGAATCAGTCCAAAATATGATCTGTGCACCAAATTTGACCATCTATATCTTATTTTTCATTTATGGGTTCAAATTTTAGATTTTATGAAGTTACTAATCTGCAAACACAAAACTACCGTATTGTAGACCATGAAAATATTAGAACTTTTGAAAGAAGAATCAGTCCAAAATATTATCTGAGCACCAACTTATAACAATCTGAATCGTCTTTTTCATTTGATAGGTTCAATTTTAGGATTTTGTGAAGTTAATAATAAGCAAACACAGAAGTTACCATATTGAAGGCCATGAAAATATAAGAACTTTTGAAAAAAGAATCGGTCCAAAATATGATTTGAGCCCCGAGTTATGACCACCTGATCGTCTTTTTCATTTAATGGGTTCAATTTAGGTGATTTTATGAAGTTACTAATTAGAAAACCCAAAAGGTGTCATATTATGGACCATGATAATATAAGAACTTTTGAAAAAAGAATCGGTCCAAAATATGATCTGAGCACCGACTTATGACCACTTAAATCGTCTTTTCATTTGATGGGTTCCATTTTGGGGATTTAATAAAGTTACTAATTAGCAAAGATGAAATGTACCATACTCTAAACCCTGGAAATATAAGAAATTTTGAGAAAATAATCACTCCAAAATATGACCCGAGCACCTAGTTATAACCATCTGAAACATTTTTTTCATTTGATGGGTTCAATTTCAGAATTTTATGAAGTTACTAATTAGCAAACTCAAAGGTACCATATTGTAGACCATGAAAATATATGAACTTTTTAAAAATGAACCCATCTAAAATATGATATGAGCACCGAATTATGGCTATTTGAATAGTCTTTTGAGAAAATTGCAAATATAACCCTACGTAATTGAAGAAAGTGCAGATATAACCCTGCGCTATTCGAAAGTGCAAATATAACCCTATTTATTCAGGTTATGTGCAAATATAACCTTTTCAACCTGTTTGTGGCTGGAATACACTGAAATGACTGATTTGCCCCTGATGGATTCTCTTAAAAAAACTGGAAAAAGCACCATTTTCTCAAATGACAATATTATCCCCAAACTTCTAGAATGGTAATATTGGCATTAATACCCCTTTTATGTCTTCCATTCCCACCCTAACTCAACTTCTCATCTTCTCCCACTCTTCTGAGCGCGAAAGAACCCAAACCCAGACCCGCTCAACCCATTGTACTCATTCCCGCCGGTTGTGGACGATCTCCAGTTGCTGTCCGGCGACGACGTAGGTCACCCATTGAGGTCGGCGTAGGGAACCCGGTTGTGGATGTGGCAACGTGAAGGAAACTTATAATTGCTACAGTAAAACCCTAAAAATGGTATTCCTTCATAAATCCTTGGGAATGTGCAGATTATTGCTGTTCAGAAGTATGTTTTTTGTGTTTCTAACCTTTTCAGCCCTTGAATGTAGAAAGGCCGCGGAGTTCTAATGAAACCAGGGTTTTTAAACCCATCTTGTTCGATTGTATTGTTTATCATCTGGATTGGTGCTTTGAATATGTTTAGTGTTGTGTGTGTGGATATTAATGTGCTCTGTTTCTATACCTAGGGTTTAAAATGTTGATGGTGGTTAAGTCATTGAAGGGGTACTTGTTAACTTTTTTGTGGTTGTTATGATACTCTTGGTAGTAGGTTTCATGATGTATATTTTGTTTTGTATTGTGCTAGATTGTATGTTGAATGTGTGGAAATGCATTATTGTGGATGATGTTGAACATGTTTGTGATTTATCACTCTTTCTAATTATTGTTTGGGGGTGTGATAATTTTGAATGTTTGTTGGCTAATTTTTGTGTTGTGTACATGGAGTGGTGGTTTGGTCCAAGTTTGTGAAATAGATTTAAGAATATATTGATTGTTGTAGATGGAAAAGCTGGTGAAGTTTTCTAACCAAATGACGAATGTTCAATGTTTCTGTGACTGAACCTGGACATTAGGCCATCTTGTTGGTTAACCAAACAGTGATTGCAAGTTTGGTGAATCTGCTCTTTGTAAATTGTTTCCTGTTAGTGCACAAATAACCATGTTTGTTGTTTATATGTGCACATATAACCCTGTATGTTCAAGATATGTGCATATATAACCCTAAAAATTAACTGAAGTGCAATTTTACCCCTGACTATTTCCTAATTGTGCATATATTACTTTATGTATATCTTATATGTTCAGATATCACCCTGACTATAATTACATGTGTAGACATAACCCTTATATTATCTTAATGTATTTTAAATTTTGGATTTGTTTTTCAATGTTTTAGGATGAAGTGTACACAATTATCCTCCGTCATGGTACCCATTGGAAGAGGCTTGATGGTATTGATCCCGAAAGATACTCTCTTGTCGTCTTGAAGTTAGATTGCACCGAGCATTTCTTCGGGGATGCTGAGGTGTGGAAATCACTTGATTTAAAGTTGAGTTTTGGTGATGATCGGGTCATCCTGCAATCAGAGGAGGATGTCACCAAAATGTTTGCCTCAAGCTGCGGAGGAAATAATTTAGACGTATATTGTGAGGTCCTTACCCCTCCTGAAGGTGGTTCTCGGGGTAAGAGCAGCAGAACAGGGAAGCTGGAAAAAACAAGGAAGAAAGATAGTGGAGAAGGTTGTAGAGTTGTGGCCGAGAGTTTGGTGGAAGAACATAGCTCAGAAGATGAAAATTATGTGCAACCCAATCTCGAAGAAGGCCACGAAGAACAAGACCAGGACTGGTATCATCGGTACACTGAAGCAGGTTTTGAGATTGAGCCGGACGGGGATGGTGGTAGTGATGCAGGGCGGGGTTTGGACGAATATACTGATTTGGAAGATGATCCCATGAACAACTGCATCAACAAGGACAAGTTTAAAATCAAAGCTGGGGATAAAATTAAACTATTTACAGGGATGGATTTTCAGACCCAGAAAAATTTCAAGGCTACTTTGCTCGACTACTCGTTGCAGGAAGGATTTGTGTTCAAACATGTGAAGAGCGAGAAGAGTAGAGTAACAGTGACTTGTGCGACGCATAATTGTGGATGGAGGCTCTATAGCTCGACACTCCCCGGCGGCCATACATTTAGAATTTGTTCAGTGGAAGGGAAACACACCTGTAGGCAAGAGGTGAAGGCACTGCATGGATGGATATCGAAGAGGATTGTTAAAATGCTCCAGGCTGATCGGCAGGTGTCCAATGAGGTGCTGTTGGAACACCTGAAATCTTTTGGTGTTCAGCCTAGCCACTACAAGTTAATGAGAGCAAGGCAATTGGCCGAATTATTGTTAGATGGTAGCCACGGTGAATTATTCAGAGCGCTACCACAGTATTGTGAAGAGTTGCGTAAGAGCGACCCGGGAAGTCAAGCGATGATGCAGTACAGCCCGGGCCAACCAGTTCCATTTGTGAAAAAGGTGTTCATTGGTTTTGATGATGTGAAGAAGGGATTTTTGGCTGGATGCAAGCCATTTCTGGGGTTTGATGGTTGTCATCTTAAGGGTCGGTACAGTGGGGTTTTGCTTAGTGCAATTACCAATGACCCAGATGATGGCATTTCCCCCCTCGATTTCGCTTATGTGGAGTCTGAATCCAAAGACAGTTGGCTATTTTTCTTCAAACAAATGGAGTTTTTCTTGGGAGGATTTGAAGAAAACAAACTGTGGACATTCATGACCGGTCGGCAGAAGGTGTGTCATATTATCCTTCTCATTTTTGTGTTTCAATTTGTTAACTTATGGATACTGTGTGACTGTTTAGTTTAGGTCTGGGTTTGACAAACTGTGCAGATTCTGTTGTAGCTGACTGATTGATTGATGTGCAGTTATAACCCTGACTGATTGACGCGTGTGCAAATATAACCCTGTATGATTGACTTATGTGCGTATATAACCCTGTATGATTGACTTATGTGCATATATAACCCTGTGTGATTGACTTATGTGCATATATAACCCTGTATGATTGACTTATGTGCATATATAACCCTTAACTAATTTATTGTTATGTGTAGATATAAGCCCCACATAGATTTTACCATTTTTTATTTCACCCTCACTGTTTGTTGTTGTTGTAAACTAGGGCCTTGATAAGGCAATTGCTGGGATTGTGCCACACGCTACACATAGGAGATGCATTTGTCACATCTATGCCAATTTTCGTAGAAAGCACCCTGCATATATTTTCAAGAAGTTGTTCAGTAGAGCGGCTATGGCGTACAATAAAATGGATTTCACAAAAGCAATGGATCAGATGAAGGAATTGAATGATGAGGCTTATCTTTACCTGAATGACATCGGTGACGATTTGTGGGCTAGATTCACTTTCTCGACGGCCTTGAAGTGTGGCAATGTAACTAAGAATCTAGCAGAGTCTTTCAATAATTGGGTTGGAGGGTTGAGAAACCAGCCTGTACTAACTTTGATGGAGGGGTTGCGGAAGAAGGTAATGGCAAGGTTGGATGAGCATTACAAGAAGTGTGTATCCTGGGATAGTGTAATGTGTTCACGGACTGAAGAAATCTTGAAGCTTGTTTCAAAACAATCTCGCCGAGTTACCTTCACTCCTTGTTCAGATAGAAATTATGAATTAGTACATGGTGATCTTCATTTCAGGGTGAGGCTAGATAAGCGGTCATGCGACTGTGGTGTTTGAGATCACACGGGGGTACCATGTAAACATGCGGCGGTGATACTATTGCACAGAAGACACCCCCTCCACGAATCATGTGATCATATGCTATCTAAAGACACATTTTTGAAAGCCTATTCCCACATGATCGAGCCCTTACCTCACAGGGCATTCTGGCCGAAAAACTCTACTGCCCAACCGTGCCAACCTCTAGAATTACATCGTCGGATTGGGAGACCAAGGACAAAGAGAATAAAAGAGGATTGGGAGGGAGAGGGAACCAGCAAGAAAAGGAGGTGTAGCAAATGTGGAGAATTTGGTCACAATATAAGGGGATGTTAAGGTGGACCTACGGCCAAAGAAAGAAAGGCGGCTACAGAACGTACTTCACAGACCACTACAGAAGGCACTTCACAGGCTCCATAGGCCAATAGAGAATGTACTTCACAAGCCACACAACGTGCTGGAATCAAGAGAGGTAGACCAGTGGCCAAGAAAGATTCTAAGCAACCACTAATTTAAGGTAGACCAGTGGCCATGCAGGCATCAAAGTGAGGGAAAACAACTGCTGGTTCGAGGAAACAAAGAAAGGTACAATTTGATGCAGAAGTTCGAATTCAAAACAGGGACGAGGCTCCAATGGATGGTAACCAGGCTGTCGAGGTATATCTGAACTCACTTAAGTTATGTAGGGTTATGTCTGAACTATCTAAACTTAGATAGGGTTATATCTACACATATTGATATTATGTAGGGTAATATCTGCACATATTAATATTTTTTAGGGTTATATCCAAACTTTCTAAAATTTTGTACGGTTATATCTTAATTTAATAACATTAAGTAGAGTTTTGTTTTATGAACTGTAGGATAAAGCAGATGATGATATGGGGTTGCAATTTGATACGGAGATGCAATTCCCACCACCATGTTTGAACGAAACAGAAGTAAACTTCAATGTCTTATGAATATTCCAAATTTTTTTGTGCGTTCTGAATCAAAGATGTCTTACTAATATGGAAATATTCTATTGATATGGTAATATTCTCTTGCAGATAATGGATGTGATGCCTATCATTCAACAAGTGGAGAGTGCAATCGCTCTACCAGAGCCACAGTCAAAGAATGTGCAAAAATACAGGAGGACTAAGCAGAAGGTTAAGTGTAACATAGCAGAGGATGCTTCTGACAACGAGGTAAGACAATAAATAAAAAATCAAGCAATTTTGATCAATGGACTGAAATCCTAATTGCCACTCTTCGTCAGGAGCAAGATGAGTTTCAGTGTAAGGATGAGGGTGAAACAATGATGCTTGCAACACTAGATGCCGTGGAGCAGCAGTTCACCATCCAAGATGTGACTACCACATCCAATGTCCATGACAAAAAGGGGATTCCAGTGCAAATTCTTGTGGAGGAGACACCAGTGGTGATGGAACAACCCCCGCTCGAGGTTCTGGTCCAGGTCGTGGGAGACAGTGCTTTGGAAGGACAGCCTTTGTTGGAGGACCAGGTTGCGAGGGAGATTGTTATGGAGGACCTTCAAACAGAAGAGGACCAATATTTGTACTTGGTCAAGGATCCGATAACCGGGGACCATGTATTAGTGGATGCGGACACTGGCCAGAATGAGGGTTTAACACCAAGTGCTGGGACTCGGACATGTTTACCACGCCAGTTCAGTGCTGAGGTATTCTAATTTTCCATGTTTACATTTCTTCATCAAACAATGTTTACAGATCATAGTTAGAGCATTAAAAATTCATTCCATCAATTTTACTACGCTCAGGATTTCCCCCCTCCCATCGGAGGCGTATGACCAGTCATATTTCACACAATACCGGGTAACACTGTGATTGAAACTGTCAACCATCTGGATCCATCTGACCCGTAAGTAATTTTAGTATACAAGGTCATAATTGCACTAACATGCGATAAGATAGGGTTACATATACACATATTAATATTATTTAGGGTTACATTTGCACATATTGAAATTATGTAGGGTTATATCTGTACATGTTGATATTGTGTAGGGTTATATCTGGATGACATAGAACTGATTATATCGGCATCTCTTTCTATTTTCAGCTATCTGGGCCCCCACCACCAACGGAGTTCCCTATATTTGGTACTAAAGTGGCGGCTACCCGCAACAGAATTTAGGGAAAGACTTTTCTATACAGTCTGAGGATAGCGCATTTGCTCTGCACAACTTTGGCTCCGTCGGTGAATACCACCCCCAGTGCTGATGTCCCAGGTTCCAGCTTACAGCCACCTTTTCCTATCCCACTCGACCCAGAGAACAAAAGAACAAGTCCAGGAAGAAGTGCATCACAACCACCACCAGATGAACGGGCTTGACCTTATGAACGCACTTGACAATGTACTATTTCATTTGTAGCATCTTCTATAGCACTACGGCTGTTGTAGGTCCCCTTCTTTTGGATGTTTTCAAGTTTTGCTGCCTTCAACATATGTTTATAGGAACTATGTGGCACACTATACATTGAGTGTGGTCCACTTCCATTGTCATACATTTGAACCTATATTCATGTATTGTCATGTGTTGATAATTATTGAATGTGTGTGGATAAGTGGTTTTTTGTATGAACAGATACCTGAACCGAGGGTTATATGAGGAATAGTTCTACAGAATACCTGAACCAACAGAATATCTGCACTTTTATTGACTTATGTGAGGTTAAAACAATGCTACTGCAACAAATGATCACATTCATAAATCATCCAACAAGTTCAAGTGCTTGTGCACCTCGAATAAATTGAAGACAAACATTCGACAAGTCTAAAACCTACATAACTAGTAACAGGATGCAAACCGAAGCAACAACTACAACATGTTTGAGCAAGTCAAGAACTGAATGAAGCCATCAACATTCACTTTCCAAGCAACCCCAACAAGAATATGCCAATGCTCGCACCAAGGAAAACCAAATTCATTATGATCAAAGCCTTAAGAATGAATGAGCAGTTGCAACCATTCTGCGGTGCAACATAAGCTTCACTAGCACAACCACAACTTCTTTGACCTCAACATGGCCAGCAGTATTACCTCTTGGACCTCGACTATGAAACTCATGCTGTGGCAACAAACTTCCCGTACTTCCTCTTCCCGAATCAAACATATCGGACACAACCCAACCCTGAAATCTGTGATTATGAGGGCATCGATAATAAGGTCTCTCCGGATTCTTGGCGATCAAGACACACAAACAATCGTTCCCTTCTTACAAACCCGACATTCGAATCCTTCGCAATGCACACCATTCATACTGTAACTTGACGAAGCAATTCTAATCCCTCGCCAAGAATAGAGAAACAACTACTTCATTAAAACAACACTCTAAACACAATTAATCATCATATCCACCGAAGTTTACTCTACGGAAATTGAGAAATTGCTTTCCCCAAATGCAAATCTAGGGTTCAATGCAAAAAATTAGTTACCTTCAGCAGAGAACGGACGACCTGAATCTCCGGGAAGGGATTCCTTCACTATTGATGGGAAAAGGATGGGGGAAAAAAACCTAGGCAACCACAGTGGCGAAGTGGAAAATGAACACGGTGGCGCGGCCACCTGGGATTATCTGCACTGATGGGAGAAGGAATGGCCAGGTTTTTTGAAAACAAGGGAAGTCAGTATGGTTTTTTGTGGGCCCAATAATAATAAGGGCAAATTTGTCATTCTAGGTCAGGGGTTTAGTCATAAGGGTATTTTAGTCATTGCAAGTTGGTCAACTGTCGGAATCTGATGGTCAAAGCCAAAAACATGGCCCGGAGGGTTATATTTGCACTTTCATTCAACAGTCGGGGTTATATTTGCACTAAAAAACAACTGAGGGTTATATTTGCACTTTCCTCAACATATAGGGTTATATCTGCATATTACCCTAGTCTTTTTCATTTCATGTATTCAATTTTGGGGAATTTATGAAGTTACTAATTAGCAAACATGGAAGGTAACATATTGAAGATCATGAAATTATAAGAATTTTTCAAAAAGGAATCGGTCCTAAATATGATATGAGCACCGAGTTATTACCATATGAATCATCTTTTTACATTGATGGGTTCATTTTTGGGGATTTTATGAAGTTACCAATTTGCAAACATGAAAGGTCCCATATTGAAGACTATGAAAATATATGAACTTTTTAAAAATGAATTCGTCCAAAATATGATATGAGCACTGAGTTATGTCCATCTGAATCGTATTTTATTTGATGAGTTCAATTTTAGGGGTTTTATGAAGTTACCAATTAGAAAATACTAAAGGTACCATATTGAATATTATGAAATTATACAAACCTTTTAAAAAGTAATCGGTCCAAAATATGATCTGAGCGCGGAATTATGACAATCCTTTTCACTTGATGATTTCAATTTTGGAAATTTTATGAAATTACTAATTAACAAACGCAGAAGGTACCATATTGAAGATTACCAAATTATAAGAAATTTTCAAAAAGTATTCGTTCCAAAATATGATCTGAGCACCGAGTTATGACCATCTAAATCATCTTTTTTATTTGATGGGTTCAATTTTGGAGATTTTATGAAGTTAATAATTAGAAAACACTGAATGAACCATATTGAAAAAAGAATCGGTCCAAAATATGATATGAACATCGAGTTATGACCACCTGAATCGTCTTTTTCATTTGAAGGGTTCAATTTTTGGGATTTTGTGAAATTACTAATTAGCAAACATGGATGGTACCATATTTAAGATTATGAAATTATAAGAACTATTAAAAAAGGAATCTGTCCAAAATATGATCTGAGCACCAAGTTTGACCATCTGAATAATCTTTTTCATCAGGGTTCAATTTTAGATTTTATGAAGTTACTAATCAACCAACACGAAAATACTGTCTTATAGACCATGAAAATATTAGAACTTTTGAAAGAAGAATCGGTCCAAAATATGATCTGAGCACCGACTTATACCATCTTAATCGTCTTTTTCATTTGATGGGTTAAATTTTGGGATTTTATGGAGTTAATAATTAGCAAACACGGAAAATACCATGTCGAAGACCATGAAAATATAAGAACTTTTGGGAAAAAATTGGTTTAAAATATGGTCTGAGCACCAAGTTATGACCACCTGAATCATCTTTTTCATTTGATGGTTTCAATTTCAAATATTTTTTAAAGTTACTAATTAGAAAAACCAAAAGGTGTCATATTATGGACCATGATAATATAAGAACTTTTGAAAAAAGAATCGATCCAAAATATGATATGACCACAGAGTTATGGCTACCTGAATCGTCCTTTTCATTTTATGGGTTCAATTTTGGGATTTTATGAAGTTATTAATTAACAAACACGAAGGGTAACAAATTGAAGATCGTGAAATTATAAGAACTTTTCAAAAAGGAATCAGTCCATAACATAATCTGAGAACCGGGTTAAGACCATCTGATTCATCTTTTTCATTTGATGGGTTCAATTTTGGAAATTTTATGAAATTACTAATTAGCAAACACGAAAGGTACCATATTGTAGACCGTGAAAATATAAGAACTTTTGATCAAAGAATCGGTCTACATAATCTTTTTTATCTGATGGGTTCAATTTCGGGGATTTTATGAAGTTACTAATTAACAAACACAAAAAGTGACATATTGAAGATCATGAAATTATTAGAACTTTTCAAAAAGGAATTGATCCTAAATATGATCTGAGCACCGAGTTATGACCATCCGAATTATCTTTTTAATTTGATTGGTACAATTTCGGGGATTTTATATAGTTGCTAATTAAAAAAATGAAGGGTAACATATTGAAGATCATGAAATTATAAGAACTTTTCAAAAAGGAATCGGTACTAAACATAATCTGAGCACCGAGTTATGACCACTTGAATCGTCTTTTTCATTTGATGGGTTCAATTTTGGGAATTTTATGAAATTACTAATTAGCAAACACGAAAGGTACTGTATTGTAAACCATGAAAATATAAGAACTTTTGATCAAAGAATCGGTCTAAAATATGATATGAGAACCGAGTTATGACCATATGAATCATCCTTTTCATTTGATGGGTTCAATGATGGGGAATTTATGAAGTTACTAATTAACAAACACAAAAGGTAACATATTGAAGATCATGAAATTATAAGAACTTTTCATAGAGGAATCGGTCCTAAATATGATCTGAGCAGTGAGTTATGACCATCTTAATCTTCTTTTTAATTTGATGGGTACAATTTTGAGATTATATGAAGTTACTAATTAGCAAACATGAAAGGTACCATACTCTAGAATATGAAAGTATGAGAACTTCTAAAAAAAAAGAATCGGTCCAAAGTATGATCTGAGCACCGAGTTATGACCATCTGAATCGTCTTTTTCATTTGATGGGTTTTGGGATTTTATGAAGTTACTAAATAGCAAACCCGAAAGGTGCCACATTGTAGACCATGAAAATATAAGAACTTTTAAAAAAGAATCAGTCCAAAATATGATATGAGCACCGACTTATGCCCACCTCAATCGTCTTTTCAATTCGATGGGTTCAATTTCGGAGATTTTATGAAGTTAGTAAATATCAAACATGGAAGTTACCATATTGAAAATCGTGAAATTATAAGAACTTTTCAAAAAAAGAATCTTTCCAAAATATAATCTATGCACCGAATTATAACCATCTGAATCGCCTTTTTTATTTGATGGGTTCCATTTTGGGATTTAATAAAGTTACTAATTAGCAAAGACGAAATGTACCATACTGTAAACCCTGAAAATATATGAACTTTTGTGAAAAGAATCGCTCCAAAATATGACCTGAGCACCGAATTATAACCATCTGAATCATCTTTTTCATTTGATGGGTAAAATTTAGAATTATTTGAAGTTACTAGCTAGAAAACACGAAAGGTACCATATTGTAAACCATGAAAATATATGAACTTTTAAAAATGAACTCAACCAAAATATGATATGAGCAGCGAGTTATGGCTATCTGAATCGTCTTTTTCATTTCATGAGTTCAATTTTGGGGAATTTATGAAATTACTAATTAACAAACACGGAAGGTAAAATATTGAAGATCATGAAATTATATGAATTTTTCAAAAAGGAATCGGTCCTAAATATAATATGAGCATTGAGTTATTTCCATATGAATCGTCTTTTTAATTTGATAGGTTCAATTTTGGGGATTTTATGAAGTTACTAATTTGCAAACATGAAAGGTCCCCTATTGTAGACCATGAAAATATAAGAACTTTTGAAAATGGAATCGGTCCAAAATATAATCTAAGCACCAAGTTATGTCCATCTTAATCGTATTTTATTTGATGGGTTCAATTTTAGGGATTTTATGAAGTTAATAATTAGAAAACACTGAATGTACCATGTTGAAGATGATGAAATTATAAGAACTTTTCAAAAAGAAATCTGTCCAAAATATTATTTGAGCACCGAGTATAACCATCTGAATTGTCATTTTCATTTGATCGATTAAATTTCTAGAATTTTATTAGGTTACCTATTTGAAAAAAGAATCGGTCCAAAATATCATTTGAAAGGTTCAATTTCAAGGATTTTGTGAGTTACTAATTAGCAAACATGGAAGGTACCATATTTAAGATAATGAAATTATAAAAACTTTTCAAAAAGGTATCAGTCCAAAATATGATCTGAGCACAAAGTTTGACCATCTGAATCACCTTTTTCATTTGATGGGTTCAATTTCGAGATTTTATAAAGTTACTAATCAGCAAACACGAAAGTATCGTATTGTAGACCTTGAAAATATAAGAACTTTTAAAACAAGAATCAGTCCAAAATATGATCTGAGCACCGACTTATGACCATCTGAATCATTTTTTTTCATTTGATGGGTTCAATTTTGGGATTTTATGAAGTTAATAATCAGCAAACACGGAAGTTACCATATTGAAGACCATGAAAATATAAGAACTTTTGAAAAAATAATCGGTCCAAAATATTATCTGAACACCGAGTTATGACCACCTGAATCATCTTTTTCATTTGATGGGTTCAATTTCGAGAATTTTATGAAGTTACTAGTTAGCAAACACGGAAGGTACCATATTATATATCATGAAATTATAAGAAATTTTCAAAAAGGAATCGGCCCAAAATATGATCTGACCATCTGAATTGTCTTTTTCATTTGATGAGTTCAATTTCGAATATTTTATGAAGTTTCTAGATAACTAACACGGAAGGTTCCAGATTGAATATCATGAAATTATAAGTAAAGTTATTACTGTCATTTTAAGTTTTATGGCACGCCCAAATTTAAGTTAAATGATCTTAAAATACCTAGCTTATACTAAACCAATATTTTATTATTTTTTTCTTTAATTATCCATCACTTAGCAAGTATGATATAAGGTTACTGTAATTTTTCTCCAACATTTATGGAACTTAAAACTCATTAAATCGTCCACATCTCTAGCAGCAAATCGTGACCCTTCGAATATTTATTTTCTTTATATATCTTGATTTTTTCGATTTTGATAAAGTCACTAATATGCATATAGAGTGTACATAATAGAAGAGTATGAAAAAATAAGAACTTTTACAAAAAGAACCGTCACAAAATACATTCTACACACCAATTTATGATCCCAGCATACGTTCTAAAATATGATTTGAGCACCGAGTCATTACCATTCGAATCGTCATTTTCGTTGGATGAGTTTAATTTCGGGAAAATAGTAAATTTATTAGTTAGCTAACACGGAGGTACCATATTGTAGAGCATGAAAATATTTAAAAAAATTCAAAAAAGAATCGATCCAAAATATTGTATGAGCACCGAGTTATGACCATTCGAAACATCATTTTCATTTGATGGGTTGAATTTTGGGGATATTATGAAGTTACTAGTTGGCAAACACTGAATGTACCGTATTGTAGAGAATGAAAATATAAGAAATTTTCAAAAAGAATTTGGTCCAAAATATGATCTGAGCACCGAGTTATGACCATTCAAATCGTCATTTTAATTTGATAGTTTGAATTTTGGGGATATGGTGAAGTTACTAGTTTGAATGTACCATATCGTAAAACATGAAAATATTAGAATTTTTCAAAAAGGAATTGGTCCAAAATATGATTTCACCACCGATTTATAACCATTCGAATCGTCATTTCATTTGTTGGGTTGAATTTCGGGAATAGGATGAAGTTACTGAAGGTCCCATATTGTAGATAATGACAATACAAGAACTTTTCTAAAAGAAATCGATCCAAAATATATCTGAGCACAGAGTTATGACCATTCGAATCGTCATTTTCATTTGATGGGTTGAATTTTGGAAAAATGATAAATTTACTAGTTAGCAAACGAGGAGGTACCATATTGTAGAACATGAAAATATTTTTTAAAAAATAAAAAAGGAATCAGTCCAAAATATTATTTGAGCACTGAGTTATGACCATTCGAATCGTCATTTTCATATGATGGGCTGAATTTCGAGGATATGATGCAGTTACTAGTTGGCAGACACTGAAGGTACCATATTGTAGAAAATGAAAATATAAGAACTTTTCAAAAAGGAATCGATACAAAATATTACCTAAGCACCAAGTTATGACCATCTACATTGTCATTTTCATTTAATAGGTTGAATTTCGGGGGTTGGATGAATTTACTAATTAGCAAACAAGGAAGCTATCATTTGTAGAGCATGAAAATATAGGAACTTGTCAAAAAGAAATCGGTCCAAAATATTATTTGAGCACCGAGTTAAGACCATCTACATTGTCATTTTCATTTGAGTGGGCTGAATTTCGGGGGTCTAAATGAAATTACTAACTAACTAACACGGAATGTACCATACTGTAGAATATGAAAATATAAGGATTTTTTTAAAATAATTCGGTCCAAAATATAATCTAAGTGTCAAGTTATGACCATCTACACTGTCATTTTTTTATGGATTAAATTTTTGGGATTAAATAAATTTACTAATTACATAGCAATGAAGGTACCATATTTAAAAAAATAAAAATATAGGAAGCTTTTAAAAAATAAATCGGTCTAAAATATCATATAAGCATCGAGTTTATGTGTTCAGGAGTATAATGACAGTAAGGTCTTTATTATACCATCCATCTCAGCAATCTGCGTCCTTCATATTTGTGCTCAATTATTGGACCTGTCAGGTCATCAATCACCATTTTTAATTGATGGGTTGAATTTGAGAATAAAATGAACTTACTAATTAGTAAATACGAAAGATACCATATTGTAAAGCATTAAAATATTAGAACTTTTTTTAAAAAAAATTGGTCCAAAATATTATCTGATCACAAAGTTATGACCATTTAAATCATCATTTTCATTTAATAGGTTGAATTTCGTGTATCGGATGATGTTACAAATTAACAAACACATAGGGAATCACATTGTAGGGCATGAAAATATAAGAACTCTACGAAGAGAAATCGGTCCAAAATATTATCTTAGCACCAATTTATGAGCATCTAAATCGCCAGTTTCATTTGATGAGTTGAATCTTGGGGATCAGATGAAATTTCATGTGAGACACTGTTATATTTATTTTAACATATATTTTTTAAATATAAATTTTTTGTGTGAAATTATTTATATGCAACTAGAAATATTTATGGTCAAACATATTTATTTAGTCCCGTAAAAACAATATATTTTAGAGTGGGATGGAGGTAGTATATAAGAGCAAAACAAAGTCATGTAATTTTTTACCTGGCGAAAGTTATGCAATGAAAGAGGGCGGTACATTATAATTGTTGGAACAGTAATAGGAAAATGGAAGAAATGAATACAAAGTTTTGGTGTTGAAAATATAGAGTTTTTTTTATTTTTCATTCTCCTATTTATAAATTATAAAATACCTTAAAAATTATTCCTAAACAATGAAGAGTTATACTATAAACTTCTAACATCCATAACCTCCTAATAGGGGTGTTCAAACATACCCGGCCTGCAATACCTAGTCCATCCATCCATCGGCCCGACATAAAATTGATGGAGATGCCAAGACGACTACCACCATAAATGAAGACATTCCACGACTTGATAAAATATTTAAAGGATATGTTCGAGATCCTCTAAGTGACATGGCAGGGCCGATGACTAGGTCAAGAACTAAGCTTAGGGATGCTTCTTTAAATGTTTTGATTGATCGCCTTTATGATGAAGAATTGAAGAAGAAGTCACCATCGACATCTTGGATTCATTATTCAAGATTGTCGACGAACTGAAGACATCATGAAGAACGCTATACTCTTTTTTCCCACTGGGTTTTTAATGAGGTAGTGTGATCACTGTAAAATAATGTCATTTTGGGTTTATTGGACTGATAGCTCGGCCATGTGGGCTTTGAGGAGCTGAATTTCGAAAATACAGTCCATTAAGGTTTAGTATATTCAGTTTTATTCTGATTAGAATTATATTCGGTAAGATTAGATAAGGTAATATTCTTCAAGGTTACTTCTTGAAGAATTTAACCTGATTACCTTAGATTACCATTTATTTCAGGTATTTTAGTTAGATATGGTTTTAGCTTCTTAAAGCTGCCATAAGCCGATTCAGATTCCATTTGTGATTAGGGTTTGAGGCAAGATTGTAACCCTATAAAAAGGGAAGCCTTATGGACGAAAATTACAACCTTTCATCAATCAAATATATAACCTTTTGAGTTCATACTCTTTGCTTGCGAGCTATTCCATTGTTGCTTAACCCCGAGGGCTAGTTAAGTACCAATAAACCTTGTAATCTGATCCCGAGGGCTAGTTAGAGAGCAAGTCGAAGTTAGGCGTACCCCGAGGGCTAGACTCCTGAATTTCGTGCGAGATAGTGCGGGTTTGCAGATCCCTTCACTAGATCAAAGATATAATTCCGCAAATCATATAAAAAATAATCGGATATTTTTTTAATT
Organism: Rubia yunnanensis; assembly: GCA_037428765.1. Taxonomy (NCBI): domain Eukaryota; kingdom Viridiplantae; phylum Streptophyta; class Magnoliopsida; order Gentianales; family Rubiaceae; genus Rubia; species Rubia yunnanensis. The sequence goes on along the minus strand of CM075066.1, from coordinate 115,551,502 downwards.
TTCAGGCCGATTAACCGACCCGTTAATTTTGCATTTTACCGGGTCCATGTACGGACCGTAAAAATACTATTTTTAGGTACTCGTGATACCCAATATGTTTTAATTTATTTAATTATAGTTAATATTAAATAAGATAATTAGTCTCAAATTTGTAAGTTACTGATGGGGTAAGAAAAAATTGGAAGCTAAAACAGTCTAGTCCATAAATATGCACATGCAGAGGCGTAATCCCAAAAACATGAACTATTGTGCAATAGACCATGTTTCTGAACGGGGAAAAACATGCACAACTCTTATTACACCTGGAATGCATGCAACATCAATATATATTTTATTTCAATGTGCAATTTGGAATTATTGTTTGGTGCAGAGTATACTAATTACTGACATATTTGATCGCTTTTCTAAAATTACCACATTTCTTTTAGTGGTCCTTCAATGATGAAAAGTACGTATGTCATTTTTGATCACTTATTAAATATTTTACTATCTTCACTCAGTTATCTCTATATATTTCAACTTATAAATAAAACAATGCATAAACCGATGGTGTAGGGAATAGATTCCCTCAAAGCTGTAAAAGTAAAAATAAGACCAAACTTTACTGCGCCAGAGACAGTCGCGAAAGCCGAGAAAAAGGTAGAGATGATGAGGGGACGCAGCTGAAAGCAAAATGTCAAACACTACCCAGCGTTTTTGGACAGCTCCCAGCGTGCCTCTTTTCACCTGCTCTGGTTGACATTTTTCCACACCGTCTCGCCGTTTAAATTACGACTTTCGAGTACTGGACTGCACGCACCGAATCCCAATCTGTAGTTAAATTGCCTTTTAAAACAGCAAGATCAAATTATGTTCTACGGTACTATTTTTAAGCACCATTCAGTTGCATTAAGTGAGGTTTGTTTTTTCAAAATTATTTGCACTTCACTTTAATTTTATTTAATACATTTTTATATAAAACAAAAATTTGATTTAATGAGATTTAATTTATTTTAATACTCCACCGTCCCATAGAAATTGACATATTTTAACTCTTGAAAGTCAAATTAAACCAATTTCAACCATTAAATTCTATAATTATATATGTAGGACTACTTTCACGTTATATGTTGGTGGATTCATCATAACAAGTACTTTTAAATTATAGTTTTTTCAAATTTTTTTCATATAATTTAGTCAGGAAAAACTTAAAAGAAAATTAAAAGGAAAGGAGAAATGAAATATTTTTAAATTAGGAATTTTTAAATGAAAATATTTTTAAATCACTAAAATGACCCTGCTTCTATCGGAAAATAATTTTGATTTACTTGATACTACAAATGGAGACCAAACAAATCATCTTGTATTCGTTGGCTGTGAACATACGCGGTATTGACCCTACCGATCAAAAGATGCCATTGAATCGTATGCGGAAACCCTCATCACCACCCAATCCGCCGCTGCCCGGATCAGCGCCACAACATTGTCTCACACTGAAGCAATTTGGCTACCTCTCTATGAACTCTTCTCTCGCCGAAATATAAGCCAAAGCTTGAAACCATGTACATTCAACATGGAATCCTAGACCAGCATCCACAAATATACTTCTTGTTTCGGGCCTGCGTACTAATAAGGAGCAGAGAAGGCCTCACACTTCAGCTTGCACGTAAACTTCGGAACCACCACCTCGCCCGCCGAACCCTAGCACCACCACCGCCTCAATCTCCTCCCCAAACCTTATCACAACCACCTACCACCACCACAGTCTCCTCTCTAAGAAAACAGCCAAACACCAGAGATTGGTCGGTCGGAGGCCCGGCGGTGATAGTGGAGGAAGGCGGGGTTCCGGTGGCAGAAGGATATCGCAGCAGCGATTCTATTGCATCTCTGTGAGGATAGCTTGAGCTACCGGACTATGGTAGCGCTTAAGCCCTCGTATGGACGTCACAGGCACCGTCGCCTCGATTCGGGGATTAAGATTGCTTTCTAAATTAATGTAAACGGTGAAATTGTCATTTCTTTTTTTTATTTTTTAAATCATGGGTATAATGATTGATTTCCAGCCAAATTTAAGTTCTCGGGGTTAGATTAGCACTTTCAGCAAATAATAAAATTATAATTACACTTTCGAATTTTACTAAGTCGTATTAGCATTTTTTACTAACACATAAGGTCACATGGACACTTAACTCTATAAATAATTATGCATTCACTAAGATGAATAAATTAAGATGAGAGAGTATTTTACGAGGCTTGGTCGAGCTCAATTTCTAAACCCTATTTTTAAAGCGTAGAAAACAGTTTTAGAAAATGAATATAGAAATTGGGAAATAACTATTTTACCCTTAAACTTAACGCTTTGATCGGATTTGACGGTTTGACATGATAGAAGGGCTACGACTAAGGGGTAAAGTGTTAAAAAAAATAAAGGATCAAAAGTAAACAATCGCAATAGTTCAAGGGTCAGCAAAGTCATTTGCTCTTTTATTAATTGGGCGTAGTAAAACCTGACATTTTTAGATAAGATATATGCATGTATCTTTATACTAGGTTAATAAACAAACCGCTACTTCTTTTTACCAAACTCTCTTGTACAAACTGCTAATGCTATCCTTGATTCGGTGATAATTCACACTCTTTATAGTAAAGAGATTTTGGGTTCAAATCACATTTCTATCAAGAATTGTGAATGTTGAAGCAATTTTTTTATGGAGATTATCCAACGTTACAATACCGTATTGGTGGTTTCGCTGTGGTTTCCCAACCTGAAAGTGGTCGATGATGGTGAAATCATGGCGGTTCCAGTTCCTGTGACGGTGGTTCGTTGGCATGGGCGGAACATTGGGGGACCATGGGGTGCTTTGATACGAATATCAAATGCTTTGATGGTGTTTTAAATGGTTTGATAGATCAACTTTATGATGAAGAATTGAAGAAGGAGTCATCACAACATCTTGGATTTATTGTTCAACATTGTTGACGAACTGAAAACATCATGAAGAACACAGTACTCTTTTTCCCACTGGGTTTTTAATGAGGTAGTGTGATCACTGTAAAATATTGTAAAATTATTTCATTTTGGGTTTATGGACTGACAGTTCGGCCATGTGGGCTTTGAAGAACTGAATTTCGAAAATACAGTCCATTAAGGTTTAGTATATTGATTAGAATTATATTTGGTAATATTAGATAAGTTAATATTCTTCAAGGTTACATTTTGGAGAATTCGACCAGATTACCTTAGGTTACCATTTATTTTAGGTATTTTAGTTAGATATGGTTTTAGATTCTTAAATCTATCATAAGTCATTCAGTTTCCAGTTGTGATTAGGGTTTGAGCGAGATTGTAACCATATAAATAGGGGAGGCCTTTGGACGAATTTCACATCACTGTCATCATTCAGAAATATAAACATTTGAGTTCATACTCTTGTTGCTTGCAATCTATTTGATTGTTGCTTAACCCCGAGGGCTAGTTAAGTATCAATAAACCTTGTAATCTGATCCTGATGGCTAGTTAGAGAGCAAGTCATGATTAGGCATACCCCGAGGGCTAAACACCTGAATTTCGTGCGAGATAGTGAGGGTTTGCAAATCACTAGATCAAAGATATTAATTTCGCAATTGTGAGTGTTCGCAAGGAGATTCATATTATGCTTGGTCTCCACCGATTTTGTTTTGGGATATATACAAATATAATCCTATATACTTGAGAATGTGCAGATATAATCATGAGATAATTTTTAGTGCAAAAATAACCATAACTACTTTACACAGGTGCAAATATAACCCCAGTCTCTAAATTCCGGCATTGACCGACCGTCAATGCCAAAAATGACAAATACCCTTTCAGCCTAATAAAAAATTTAAAAGACAAAAATGACTTTTGCCCTGCTACTGTTTTGCCACCTCCGCCACTGCTCCACCACCTTTGCCGCTGCCACTCCGGCTGTGATCAGCACCGTCTTCGCTCAGACCTGCTCCATCTTCTGCCACTTATCAATCTTCCATCACCGCTGCTCTCTCACCCATCAGCCTTCCGCCACTGCCCAGACCCATTCCGCCTTCCGCCACCGTCGCTCTCACCCATTCCACCTTCCGCCACCTATCAACCTCGCCTCTACTTAGATTTGCCTCCGCTCAGCCCCACCTCCGCTCAGGTCCCCTCTGCTTAGCCCCGCCTCCCGCCTTCCGCCTTCACTCAAACTCGTTCCACTTTGCCCTGCCTCGCCCCTGCCACCCAGACCCACTGCCCATCAGTCGTCGCCTCCACCACCTTTAGGGTTCTGCCTCAACACCCCCCCCAATCGCTATAACCTCTACCTCCACCACTTGCGTTTGATCGGCGAAAAGTGAAGGAAAGATCTGTCTTAATGTAGAACCATGGACTGGAAAGAAATGATGGAAAATAAAAAAGTAAAGTCGACCTGCTCTGCCTTCATCGTCAATGGTGATTGAAAAAGAAGAAGGAAAAGTGAAAAAAGTAGAAAGATCGGCGAAAGGAGAGGAGGAAAAAAAAAGAACAAGTGAGGAAAGAGGGAAGGAAACCAGGGTTTAAGAATATTATTGACATTTCAAAAAAATTTAAATTTTATTACGGGGGTAAAATAGTCTTTTTACTAAATTTTGGCCTCAAACTATCAAGAAAAATTATATTTGCACATACACTAGCTATCTAGGGTTATATTTACACTTTAAATTATCACAAGGTTATATTTGCACTTATGTAAATTATGTAGGGTTATATATGCATTTCACTCTATTTTTTACTGTATATATTTTATATTTATCTAGTATTTTATTTATTTTTTAATGGTAAAAAAATATTGTGGTCACCCCCAAAAAAATAAATCAATGCATAAATGTAGTTTATAGTGATAGGATTTTTTGTTTTTAGTGTGGAGTCTAACAAGAAATATAATTTATTTTTTATCCAACCTTAATTTTAATATTAATCTAAGTTATACATGAAAATATTATGATAATTTTATTAATCATTTATACTTGTTATATGATAAAAAAGAGAGTACAATTTAAATAAAAATAGTCCATCTTAAATTTTTTAATTTTTGCATCTTCTTTAGCACTAATTGTCTTTGATTTTTATTTTTTGTACCTTTGAATGAAAAATCTATTAAGCTTTAATATTTTATTGGTCGAATCGAAGTAAAATTTTTGTGTACATTTTCGATCCCCCCTAAATAAACTTCCTGGTTCCACCTATGTTCGTTGATGGTGCAACGTTTTGGTAATCTTAGAAGGACCTCCCTAACTATTCAAATGGATGGAGATTTGACGGTGAGATCATGGTGATTCCGGCTCCAGCGACGGTGGTTCCTCTGAATTGGGTAAGAAGACCCAAGTAAGTGATGAAATCAACGACGAATTTAGAAAATAGATTTATTAGGGGCACAATAATAGATCGAATTAGGAATATTTCATTCCGTTGCACATAATTAGTACATTATTAAGCGGTATATGCTGTATACTTCGATTGATTCTATCAATAATTTTCTTGCAAATTATCCTAAGAAAAATTGAGTAAAACAGGGAGGGTGCAGACATACTCTTAAGGCAAGTAATCATGTGGGTATTTTGTTTTTATGATGATTATTGAATAGAAAGATAACTTTCCAGTTTTTTATATTTATAAACACAAAAAAATCATTTAGTAGTTGTAATAGAAGATAAAGATATTTTTTTAAAAAAATTAATAGTTATATCAAGTCTAAATTTATGATGTTGATTGAAATGGACAAATGAAAATTGTACAATTAATAAACTCATTTAATTTTTCTAAAAAATTGTCTATAAATATTAGAAATACATGTACAATTAATTTTGTTTTTAAATATAAAAATTTATTATGCAACGTGCAGCAGATTTAAATTGATGACTCCATTAATGCAATCCAAAATGCTATCTTGATTTCTTTTAATTTACAATTTAAATTTTGATATTTCCATAACTTATGGAAAGAACATCTTTCCAGAGATGACTTGAAATAGTATACTCCCTCCGTTTTTCTATTTATCTGTGCTAATACTATCATGTATCAATTAATTGTTATCGGTTAATTCTGAAATATTCCCAATAAAAAGGTGATCACTGCTTGCCCTCAGCAGCCCACACCAGCCCACACCACAGTCAGCATGTGAGAGGTAAGTCACGGTAGCCAGTCACCAGGACCCGCATGCGGGCCCGTACTCACCGCCCACCAGGAGCCCACCCGTCACGTGGCCCGTGAAGGTCACGCTTTGAATAAGGACATCCCACTCGGTGGCTTGCGAGCCTCGAACCCGGGATTCCCCCCTGAAGTACATGCGTCCCAACCAGAGGCGGAACCAATGGTACGCGAGGTAGGGCTCCAGCCCTACCTAGATCGCCGGCCGGAGGTAGCAGGAGGCGGGAGCGCGTCTTCCGGTGGAGTCGAGCGCGTCTCCGGCGCGGCGGCGCAAGGTCCAAGCCCTGCTCGTCGGAGAAGAAGGCCGCGCTGCGGCCTTCTTTTTTTTAATTCCTAAGTACAAAAATGAAGTCGTTTCATTCGACCTTCTTTTTTTAATACCTAAGTACTAAAACGACGTCGTTTCACGTCATTACCTAATATAATTACTAAAATGACGTTAGTGAAACGACGTCGTTCCATTTAGTAATATGAAAAAAAATTTGAAATGTGAAATGGATTGGGCCAAAACTGAGCCCAATCCAATAACCAAACCTTAATCCCTTCTATATGTTGGAGGCGAGAAACAGCAAGCAACAGCAAGCTTAGCCTCCAGTTCCCTCCTTTGCCTCACAGCCTCAGCCCGTCCGCCGCCACGCCACCGCCGTCCGCCGAAACTCGTCCCGCCACCTCTCCAAACCACGGTAAGTCGGTAACCACCGCCGGTATACTTCTTCAGTTCTTCTCTTTATGCTAAGATTTATTAATTTTAGGGTTTATTTTCTTTTTTATTTATTTCTTCAAAACTTAAATATATGTGAACATGATTTTTAGATTGGATGTTGAATTGAATTTATATGGTTGTATTATATGTGATTGTTGAAATTTAGTTGAATTGCATATTTAGTTGGAATTTAGTTGGAATTTAGTTGAAATTTAGTTGAAATTATAATTGTTTGATTTATTTTGTATAATTGTATGTGAAAATGAAATTGTCAATTTGTCATAATCGGTTTATGGAATTATCAATTAGGGATATTTGTTAAATTGAATTTAGATGAATATGATTTTATAAATTTTTTATTTTCATTTGTTAATTATCAATTAGGGATATTTTATTAAATTGAATTTGAATCGATGAAAAATAAATCAATTTACATATTTTTCCTATTTGATATTTAATAGGTTATGGATAAATTTTTAATTCGAAGTAGCGGATTAAAGAGATCGAATGAATCTAATGAACAAAGGCACAATGAAGAGGGTAGTAGTACAAAACAATCTCGTGTAGAATTCAATCAGAATGATGTTATAAGTAATCCCGGGCTACGTAAACCTATTGAACAGATTGATGTTTCTATTAGAGATGAAGTGCTAAGAGAATATATATTAAGAGGTCCTTGCCAACCTAAGAATCATACTTTTCCAAAGACAGTGTTCATTGATGAATTTAGAAGTTTTCAAAAGGGTTGGTTTGATGAATTTAATTGGTTGGAGTATAGTGTTTCAAAGGATGTGGCCTTTTGTTTTCCTTGCTATCTTTTTAAGAATTCAGCAAAGGAGACGACATATACTGTGGATGGGGTGATGAATTGGAAGAATGCCCTTAAAGTATTTAGGAAACATGCTAAGAATGTGGATGGAATTCATCATGGTGCAGCAATCAAATTGAGAAATTTTAGACTTCAAAAGCAAAGTATCTCACATTGTTTGGATGGTCATTTTACCGAAGCAAAAAAGGCATATCGCACACGTTTGAATGCGGTTTTGGATTTGACAAGATACTTGTTAAATCAAGGTTTGGCTTTTCGTGGTCATGATGAAGGTTGGGATTCCATCAACAAGGGTAATTATCTTGAATTGGTTGAATGGTATTGCAAGCGAAGTGAAGATGTTGCTAAGGTAATGAATAAAAATGCTCCCAGAAATTGCAAGTTGACATCCCCCAGAGTTCAGAAACAGCTCTCAAGTGCTTGTGCTGGCGAGGTAACTGATGCTATTGTTAATGACATTGGAGATAGTGTATTTTCTATTCTTGTTGATGAGGCTAGAGATGCATCAATAAAAGAGCAAATGGGGGTTGTTTTGAGATATGTCAACAAACAAGGATGTATTCTTGAGCGTTTTCTTGCTCTTCTGCATGTTTCCAATACTAAAGCTATTACTTTGATGGAGGCTCTTAAGCAACTGTTTGTAGATAAGAAATTGTCCTTGTCAAAGTTGAGAGGCCAAGGATATGATGGGGCTTCAAATATGCGAGGGGAGTTTAATGGATTGTAAGCTTTGATATTGAAATAAAACTCTTCTGCAAGGTATATTCATTGCTTCTCTCACCAACTTCAATTGGTTGTTGTTTCTGTTGCATATAGTACTCTATCTGTGGGTGAATTTTTTGGGTATCTTGTTCAAACTGTGAATCTGGTTGGAGGTTCATGTGTTAGAAAAGAGATGCTTGTGCAATTAGAACATGCTAGACTTGTAGAGGCATTGGAGAGTGGGGACAAGGTTAGTGGAAGAGGCAAAAATCAAGAAATGAGTTTGAGAAGGCCTGGTGATACACGTTGGGGATCACATTACAGTACTATTCTTCGCTCTGAGGCTATGTGGTCTTCAATTATTCAAGTGCTTCTTAATATCTGTGATCATGGCAATTTAGTTGAAAATGCCTCTACAGCAAAGGGTTTGATTGATAGAATGGAGAGCTATGAATTTGTGTTTTGTATGTTTTTTATGAAGCATTTGTTGGGAGCTACAAATCAATTGTCCCTTGCTTTGCAACAAAGAGATCAAAATATTTCGATGGCTGTGCGAATGATGAATAGAATGAAGACTGAATTGCAAGAATTCAGAGATTGTGGTTTTGATAAATTATTGGATGGAGTCAACACATTTTGTGTGAAGCATGAGATCACATTAGTCGTGATGGAAGCACAACGGAAAATTCGTCACCGTTCTAGACGATGGGGAGAAATGTCAACCAATCATGATTTCTACCGTGTTGATATTTTTCTTCAGGTACTACTTTAATATTTACATAGTTTAATTTATTTTGTTTATAATATTTTATATGTATTTTTTATCTTATTGTTATATTTTTTATTGTTTCAATACTAGACCGTTGACAAGATGATTCTTGAAATGAATCATCGATTTTGCGAAGCAAGCTCGGAATTACTCACTTGTATTGCATGCCTTGATCCGAGAGAAAGATTTGCCATGTTTGATGTTGGTAAGTTGCTTCGCCTTGCTGAACTTTACCCGGATGACTTCTCCCTTGTTGATCGTTTAGAACTTGAGCAACAACTTGATTTCTTCATTCATGATGTGAGAGATGATGATGCCTATTCGGTCATCAATGATCTTGGAAGTCTTGCTCAGCATATGGTTCGATCACGTAGCATGGTACTCTATCCATTGGTATATCGTCTGATTGAGTTAGCATTAGTTCTACCAGTTGCAACAGCTTCAGTTGAGCGAGTTTTTTCTGCCATGAAGAATATCATGATCGATCTTCGTAATAGAATGGGAGATGAATGGTTCAACGATGTTATGACGGTATATATTGAAAATGATATTTTTGTTAAGATTGAGAATGAACCGATTATGCAACGTTATCAAGCCATGGAGTCTCGTAGATATCTGTTGCCCCCACCTTTTTCTAGTTCTACTTCTAGTAATTCGAGCGTTAGAAAGTAGTTATTTTAGTAGTTTAGTGAACTTGTAAAAATATTATTGTATGCTACTTGATTTATTATATTATGTAGTATTTTTCATTATTGTTGAGTTGAATTTTTGAAATTTATATGTCATTAATATTTATCACTCTTTCTTCCCTCCGTCAATTCCCTCCTCAGCTGAGAGCCCTCCGCCACCAGGTCTCCGCCGCGGCGCCACCAGAATCTGCCTCGTTCCGCCGCCTCTGCACGTCAGACGTCAAAAATTTTTTAGCCTCCCCTAAAAAAATTTTCTAATTCCCCCGATCCCAACCAACTGGATACACCCATGGATGTTGAAATATTCCCAATAAAGCAATGGGAAGAGACACCTCCCAAACAAATAAAACAAATAAAACAAATGTAGGTACAGTAAAGTGTCCAGTGTACATAAGGAGTTGCAAACAAGCGACAAAATGTCCATGGTTTCTATTAAAACACGGCTACCCTGCAATTTTATTTGTTGCGGATGCATCTGCCAGGGTTTCTGCGCTCTCGTTCGTTCAATCTGCATCAACATTATTATCACGTTATTTAATAAATATATTTTACTGTTAACATATTTCCTAACGTATAATAAGAATAAATAAAAATATAAATATTCAGAAATTACTTGTAATGATAAATTAAACAATATCATATACACTAATATTATTATTCATGTATCTATTCAAATACATAGTCAAACTTTGATAGAGAATAATGTAAAAAAATTCAATACATAGGGATACTAAAATGTCCATATATGGTGGACATTTCATCAGCTTTAGATCCAAATTCTCCACCATATATGGTGCAAATTCTACAAGTATATTTTACCGAATGTTACTAGTGCTGGAATTCTCAATTACTCCTTCCGTTTTTCTATTTATAGCACTATAGGTTTACCTATTTGAATTTGGCAAAATCTTGAGAAAAACCATCTTTTCACAGGAATATGGAAAATCGGGTTGAATTAGAATTATATAGAGATTAAAGGTTTTAATTGTAATATTAAAATTTTATTATGCAACGTGCAGTAGTTATAAGTTAATGACCTGATTAATGTAACCCAAAACTTTTATCTTAATTCCTTCTAATTTGCAATTTAAACCTTGATCTTTCCATGACTTATGGAAATACCGTCTTTCAAGAGATGAACTCTTTGGATTAAGGTGAAAAAAATGAGTTAATAAAATTGAATGTAGAAAATAAAAAATAGAGCCGGTTCAATGGATTTTGAGGCCCCGTGAATTTTTTTTATTATGGGCCCCTTATAAAAGAAAATCATTAACAATTCAAAATACATATTATAGTATTTATTAAGGATGGTCACCCCATGCCTGTTTTATATTTATTAAAATTTTAAAATAAAAGTGGAAACAGGAGGACATAAACCAATACCCTAAAATATATTACATTGTTTGAATCATTCTCTATCACTATAATTCAAAAACATCGATCACATGTTGTACGATCTAGGTAGATAAGTTTGTGCACTAAGTTTTTCCCATTTTGCTCATTCTCTACACATAAAGAATAATTTTGATTTGATATATTCAATATATAAGTGTGATTGTTTAAAAATAAAAAGAAGTAATCCATATGTACAAAATACTCACACAAAAATGGGACAAAGCCAAGAGACTCCATCACAAAATTGTTGCACCTGCACTCTATTTTATATGACTCGTTCTTTCACTTTTAGAGATAAAATCACCACTTATATAATCAACATCAATAGTTTTCAACAAATTTTTTTCTATGCTCAATATTGCTAAAGCATTTAACCTATTTTGGGTCATAGTTTTCCGTAAATAAGATTTAATCAATTTCAATTTTGAAAAACTTATTTCTGCAGATGCTACAGTATTAGACACAATAAGTAAGATTCTATAAGAAATTAAAACATTAGGAAACATATCCATCATTTTTCAAATTCTAAATTTTTTAAATAATCCCATGGTTTTCCAAATTTATATGCTTTTTCGGATAGCGCTACTGGCAAAATTTGTCATTTTGACAACTAACGTTTTGCATCATTTCACAATCATCACCATGTGTCAAAGATTTTTCAAGTTCAAGCAACAAGCTTTCAATCCTTCATCATCCGATGAAAATAAACGTGATGCATCAAATAAGAAACCAAATATAGATTACAAATTTTCTATTTGTTCAAATATAGTTTTTAAATGACCATTTCAACTAAAACAATAAAATAGTATGTTCTAAAATTTTCGTGAGCAGATTTTGAAAATCAATTTCACAGTGGAGCAAAATTGATAAAGTAGAGCAGACTGCAGACAATCAGCGGTTATGCCGCTGGCGCAAAAGGGAAATCAGAGAAAGGACTAAGGAAGTAAGGACAAAATTGATATGTAGAATTAAATTTTGATTTTGATTGGTTTAGATGTGGAAAAAATTAGGAAAGAGTTGATAGTTTAAAAGTGGCCAATCAGCAATACATTTTGATTAAAAGGCTCTAGAGGCAAAAAAAAAGCCCAAATGTAATGAATAGAAAAGGAAATTATTTTTTGAAAATTTTTAAAAGAAAACAAAAGAAGAAAGGTAAAAATTGGTCTATATGTAAATAAAATAGGCCCAATTCAATTTTGTACAATCTCTACAAATAAAACTAATTGGAGCTCCATTCATCAAATGAAAAAAAAATAAAAACTTGTACACATATATAGTAGTTAAATATAATATTTTTGAGTCATTTCAAATATTGGACCTTGTGCGATCGCCTTGACAGCACTACACCCGATCCGACCCTTATAAAAAGTAGAATGAGTGAATGAAATTGAAGGAATTTTGTCAAAAATGAAAAGTGTATCATTTATTGCAAATAGATAAACTGACAGAGTATATGGGGGCAGGATTAAAATGTATGAAGATATTTGAGAAATACAGTATACTCCCTCTGTCCTATCTCAAACGTCCTACCTCACTTTATGTCACTATTCAGTGTCCAACTTTGATAATATATTTGAACAGATGTATGAACAATAATGTTATCATGATTGAATTCGCTGTAACGAATATTTTCGAAATATCAACTTTTTATTTATCGTTAGCATACGCAGCTAAACATATTAACGGTCAAACATGTTTCTTCGTCGATAAAAAGATTTCAAGAAATTTGTGAAGTGGGCGGAGGGGGCACATAAAAACATATTTTAGATTGCAATTAATAAAACCCCTGTTTTGATTTATAACGGGATAAGTGTGTGAAATGTCCCACTTGGAGAAATATTTAGAGAGTGGTTTGGGAAACGGGAAAAATGAAGAGCGAGTAGGAGCAGAAGCAAGGAGTGGTAGGAGATGCATCCAAGGCGCAAATGGTCAGACGTTAGAAATCAAATTGAAAAGTTGTTGGAGAACGTGCTGCAAAAATCAGGGGAGAGAGAGGGGTTAATTCTGAGAACCCCAATGCTCTATGTGCTTGGCTTCTACCGCAACCCACCACTCATCGTGTAAAAAAGCTCCTCTCTAATTAAACTCCAAAAGAACGCACCATAACTCATAGTACCGCCGCCGGAAACATGGTGAGGAAGAGAGCCGCAGCTTCCGACCCTGAACTTCCCCCACCCCACCGCTTTATTCGCCGACCGCCTGATTTCTCCGTTAATGCTGCTGCCGTCACCACCAATAGTGCAACAACTCCCTACAACCCCACTCCCCCGAACGACGTCGTCCCCAACTACTCCACCACACCTTATCCCATCCCCTCCTTTTCCTCCCCGGATCTCTACCTTCCCAAACCTTCACAAATCCCACCGGTCTGTGACTTCTCCGGCCTCCCCTTGTTCCCGCCGGACAGAAACCCGCCGGGTGCAACTTCCTCACCCATGGACACTGCATGGATCGACAGCATCATCAAGGACCTCGTTCAAAACTCGGCGCACGTCTCCGTGCCCCAGCTCATCCACAACGTTCGGGAAATCATTCATCCCTGCAACCCTAATCTAGCTGCCCTCATCGATTACAGGCTCAGGTCCCTCGCCGATTCCCTCCCCGCTGACACCTACTATCCCCCGGACCCGCAGTTCCCCCTCCCGGTCGCCGGCAGGACCAGAATCGAGGAGCCGCTGCCGTACGATCAGTTCCAGCAGCTACACGGCCACGGGGGTGCGTATGGGCCCTGCGAGGACGCCATCCAGGAGAAAGCACAGCCACCGCAGGACAGCGGCGGGGACTCTCCGCCCGGGGACGAGGGAAGAGAAGCGGGCAAGACCAGTGCGGCGGAAAAGAAGCAGGAGATGCAGCAGCAGAAGAGAGACGAGGAAGGGCTGCACTTGCTGACGCTGCTGCTGCGGTGCGCGGAGTCGGTGGCCGCGGACAACTTGGAGGAGGCGAACACGATGCTCCTGGAGATCTCCCAGCTGTCGACCCCATTCGGGACCTCTGCGCAGCGCGTGGCAGCCTACTTCTCGGAGGCCATGTCCGCAAGGCTGGTGAGCTCCTGCTTGGGAATATACGCGCCTCTGCCGAGCGTCCCCCACAGCCAGAAGATGGTGTCGGCATTTCAGGCATTCAATGGGATCAGCCCCCTGATCAAGTTCTCGCACTTCACAGCCAACCAGGCCATCCAGGAGGCCTTCGACAGGGAAGAGAGGGTCCACATCATAGACCTCGACATCATGCAAGGCCTCCAGTGGCCGGCCCTCTTCCACATCCTGGCCTCCCGCCCCGGGGGGCCGCCTTTCGTCAGGATGACTGGGCTGGGCACCTCCATGGAATCCCTGGAGGCCACCGGGAAGCGCCTGTCGGACTTCGCCCTCAAGTTGGGCCTGCCCTTGGAGTTCAACCCCATCGCGGATAGGGTTGGCAACTTGGACGTGGAGGCGCTCAAGGTCACCAACAGGGAGGCGGTCGCCGTTCACTGGCTCCAGCATTGCCTCTATGATGTCACCGGGTCCGATGCCAACGCCCTGTGCCTCTTGCAAAGGTCACGGCCTGGTAACAGCATACTCGTTGCTTCTTACGCCACACACACTGTCTAACACTAGCATTCATGTTTTCAGACTGTCTCCCAAGGTAGTGACGGTTGTGGAGCAGGACCTGAGCCACGCGGGCTCCTTCCTGGGGAGATTCGTAGAGGCAATACACTACTACTCGGCCCTGTTCGACTCACTGGGAGCCTGCTACGGGGAGGAGAGCGAGGAGAGGCACGCGGTGGAGCAGCAGCTGCTGTCCAGAGAGATCCGCAACGTGCTTGCAATTGGAGGGCCCGCCAGGAGCGGGGATGTGAAGCTGAGCAACTGGAGGGAAAAGCTTCGGCAGTCGGGGTTCAAGGGGATCTCTTTGGGGGGGAACGCAGCAGCGCAGGCCACCCTCTTGCTCGGGATGTTCCCGTCGGACGGCTACACCTTGGTGGATGACAATGGCACCCTCAAGCTTGGGTGGAGGGACCTCTGCTTGCTCACTGCATCTGCCTGGACCCCCTCCCTCCCTCCCTGACCGTTCCAACAATTTTGGCTTGTATATTTTGTTTCGCTCTCATTTCGCACTGCTGCTTACTATTCCTGTTTTGTTGCTGCACCCTTCTCATGATAAAATCGAATTTCACAAGCATTATGGTCGATTATTAGCGGCGATTGATTGCTTAGCATGAGTGGAATGGTGAGTTCGCTCGAGGCATGACACTCCCTACTTGATGTACAGAAACCAGCGGTAATAAGGCTCAATAAAATTAATAGTGCTGCAGAAATCGTCCTGCCTTGAGGTACGTTACCATTAATTTTTCTAGTTCCTAGTATTAGCCTGCTGAAATAAGAGTGATAGTGAATAGGTTCAATTCCTCTGCCGCCGCCCACCATCCAAAACCGAGATCAATGAGAAGAAAGTATGCAGTCCGAACTTACCACTACGCGCACACACAAACACACACAAAAGATAAATGAGTAAATCAGTCTAGCAGCCTGCGAGGATACACCAACCCCTGGCAACACATCAGTGGCAGGAAGGATGTACTGATTCTTGGAGCTCAGTTGTTCCATGCCAGTGCTTAAACTCCCCTCCCCCAAGCCCAAACAAGGACAGCTACAAGGACTCTTTGCATCAAAGAAAAAAAATATGCAAGAGAAACTGATCACAACCATCCCTTGCGTCTCAATTGCCACCCTTCGTCAATTATGGTATTGTGCAGCTGTCCTCAAACTCGAGCTCTAATGAATTTCAACTCTGGATTCATCTCTACGGATTCACATTGCATTCACTTAGAAATGAATTTTCTCGATTCACAAAGTTCCTCCAGAAACCTTTATATTTTGGAATCCCCAACTCAAGCCAAGGCTTCATATTCCCGTTAAAATGTAACACTGCTGCTTTCTTAATTATTTCCCTGCTCACCCCATAGTTGTAACCCAGTCCTGACAAAACCCAATGATCATCAAGATCATGGACAAGTCCTTGGAACACAAGTAAGGTTGCTCGCAGGATAGCTGCTTCTAATGATGCATCCTCAACCATCAGCAGCTATTGACATGATAAACAGAAGCCACAATATGAGTAACCAATCTCTCTATGTTATACTTCTGCTTTTCAACATAAACAGTCTTACATTTATCCCATGTATAACTATTTACGAATGACATGACAGACTACAATACATAAAAGAGAGAGTCTCAAGAAAGCAGCATTACCATAAGCTTATGGAAAGTCCACCGTGGCTTTTACCTTAAATGTTGTAGTTTTTTATAAAATTTAAATATTGTATTTTATAAGTTAAAACAAGGAATAATATGCATTTGAATGTGAAAATATTAAAATGCATAATATAAAAAAACATTTTCTGAATTTCAAAATTTAATATGTAATTTAAGAAATGAAGTATATAAAATAAGCTTTTTTCCCGCTCATTCCACTCTTATCCTCATATATTAGTCATGGAACAAGATTACACACCCATTTCCATTAAAGGTAGAGCGTGAGATGTGAAACGCGGCAAACACGACGCTTTTTATAATCAAGTTTTCATCAGGAAGCAACTATAATGAAGCATTTTCTACCCAAGTTGAGATCGGCAATATGGGCATTTTTAACTTAAAATTTTAACGAATCAACTACATTAGAAAAGCTCCATTGGGGAAGGCTGCAAAAATCAACACATGTCAACACTTCCCCAGATTAACTAGATTTTAACTGCAAAAAAATTATGAATCAGACTGCAACAATTATAGCGTGTATACTTTTTAGAGCAAAAAGGTAACATACCTTAGGAAGCAAACTCTGGAAACGTTTAGTAAGGCCATGCTCTCTCCACCTATTCAAGTCAACAACATTTAATCCAGACATCCAGGCACAAGCATCCTCATTGAGAGTGTCCTCACCCAAATAATGCTTCAGCTGGCCCAATTTCACCGAGCAAGCTAGGGCAGCACCATTGACTTTCTCACCCATGTCAAGGCTCCAAAGTTCTGACAAATCTTTTTGAACAATGACATCATCATCCAAAATGACAACCCTTCCCAAGGTTTGAAATATTTCAGGGATAAGATAGTGGGAATATGAAAACAGAGACAAATATTCAGTTCGGACCCATGCTCTAGAGAACTTGTCGACACTACGAAAAGAAACTCGAAATTCTTCAGGCAGCATTAGATGCGAGTGAGACCGCTTATCTTGGCTGTTCAAACTAAGGCCTTCTACATCCAAAACCTGAACTACTGCCTCCTTGTACTTATTCAGGAAGAACCACTGTTTCATCGCAAAATAGTTCTGCCTGTTAGTCAGCACGTGAAAAACTTGATTGGATGACTCCTGAAATTAGAAGAAACATAAAAGTAAACACAGAGCACTGACTTTAATACATTTAGAAACGATTCAAAATCCACCCAAGGGTAAGAACACAAACCGTACTTTTGCATTCATTACAGTGGAGTTAATCACAGCAGATGATGCAAGTAGATTATGGGAGAAAAGAACATAGTGGTGCAGTTCTGGATTACGAAACTTGTCAGCAAGCAAAACCTCCATGTCAGGAGGGGGGGATCTAAAACAATCCACTGTCAATCGCAGAGATAGGCAATGAAGACTTTTGGGCATAGTTTGGACAGCAAGTTGGTAGAGAAAAGCACTTTGTTTCATGTGAAAGTTTGCTTCATCCTCAGTCAAATCGACTAACTGTCGGAATTTTTTATCAACATTATTACAATCCACGGGATGAGATTTCACTCTTGCAAGTGTAACTTCCATCTTATCCACCTTTGCTTCAATCCTGGTAAAAAAACAGCGAGCTTATGAGTTAATATTTGGTTGAAATCTTCCCGAATAACAACCACCAATCTCAAGAAATGACACCCTGGAATTGCTCGAAGGCATAGACAAAGAAATAAGTGAAATGGTGGAGAGAGGAAAGAAATACTCTAGCAAAATGATGCAATGCTGTCTATCCATTATTTCCAAACTATCATCCCTCCCATTAGACTTTTTAAACAGCAATTAGTTGGAAAAATGATCGTACTGTGAAGGAAGATCTTTATCGGCTGTAGCTTCACTTAAAACCCGCTCAAACTCCTGAATATTTTGCTTCACTTCATGAGACAGCTTGTCAAGTGCTGGAAGTTTAGCAATACTGGGATAATATGCCCGAGCAACATAAAGCAGGTCCTTCATCTTCTTCACCACAGAATCTTTCATGTTTTCCCTGTGCTCTTCGCGCCACAAGCAGTAGCTACCGAATCTAATCTCACACAAAGTCTTGCTCTCACCAGTGCTTTTAATGTTGTGCGGCACCTTAACTTTGTGAGCAGAAGCAGTATTCTGCCACACAAACTCAAAATCAATTCAATCACACGCGGATATAAAATGAAGGGAGCAATGACCGGAGTAATACATTTTCTTGGGGGCGTTGCATTTGCGTGTCAGCAATGAGCGGAGTACCATTCTTAGCGTGGTCCGCTCCAAAAACCTAGGCAAATGGATGTAAGGGTGAGTAATGTAGAATCCAAAGCAGAGCAAAAGGAGCAGGGCATGATAGAGTGAATGAAGGGTGACCTTGGGAAGAGTAGGCCCTAATCTTGCTAATAGGTCATCAACGTGCTCCTGGAAAACGGAAAAGGGCGACGGTTAGTAGCTAAACAGAGAGAGGGAGGGCTGGTGCTAACCAGAAAAGGAAGAGCACCTTAGGAATGGGATCGCCGGGCTGCTCAATGATTTGAAGACGATTCTAATGGAAAACAATGCAGGATATGAGTAAATCGCAGTAAACGAGCAACAGAACGAGGATCACAGGAAAACTTACGGCGTCGGAATGGGGTTGCTCAGAGGCGTACCCTGCAAATAAAATTTTTGAAAAGAAGAAGCTTAGATTGGAATCGCAGCAGAAGGTGTTGAGGAAGAGCGGGGGAGGTACCAGAGGAAGAGGAGGAGTAGAAGGAGTTGTGGAGGCCGAGCAAGAAGACGAGGGGGACGAGCATGGAGAGGAGAACCAGGCCCAGAACTCCAATCACCAGACCTTTCCATCGCCGCTTCGTCCCAACGCTTACACTTCCCTTCATCGCCGGATCTCCACCATTAATTCACAATCTCAGCTCCACATTACCGGATCTCTTTATTCTTCATCTTCCTGAACCCCCTTTTTATTGAAACCAGTACTCCGCATTCTCTTTTTACTCCACCCTGGTTCCCTTTTTACATTCCTGCCAAACCACCCCTTCCTTTTTTCTGTATAACCGCAATACAATACTCTCTCCCTATCATTGCCCACCGTTCCACTTCGCGTTTATGTTTAGCTGCGGTAAACAAAAAGTTATTATATAAAAATTACTTTAACAATATCAGTATTGTGTCTCATACATATATATATATATATATATATATATATATATATATATATATATATATATATATATATATATATTTAAATATGTGATCAAACTTTGATAGACAATGGTATCACATAGTAATTGAGTAGTTTAAACTTGGACGGAGTGAGTAATTCTATTTTATTCAATTTTATATGTAAGCTGATGTGATGCCATGATGTCAAAAATAACAAGAGAAAAGTGCATATATAACTTTATATAATTGATGAAAGTGCAGATATAACCCTGACGATAATTGAAAGTGGAAATATAACCCTGGTCAGTCAATGCCGGGAATAATGACTTTAGGGTCATATTTGCACATATGTATAATAGTTAGGGTTATATTTGCACACATGTATAATAGTTAGAGTTATATTTGCACTAAAAAACAACTCAAGGTTATATTTGCACTTTCTTCAACATATAGGGCTATATTTGCATATTACCCAAATAACAAAGAATGATTAATTTGGAAGTTCAGTGGATAAATTTGATAGAATAAATTACTATGTATGGAATATTTACAAATCAAAAGTTATTTTGTAAAGTATGAAGTTTATTGTGAGAGGGAAGAGTTACACTGTATGCCTAATTTTTATTTTACTCCCCCGTCCTAAATAAATTGACACAAATTGACTTTTATAACTCAACTGAATCACTATTTAACTATTAATATCTTTGTTTGTGTCTGTAACAAAATTATGAAAATATAATTATATAAGAATATGTCAACAACATATAACATGAAGAAAAGTAAAATTATAATATCATAATTTAATGATCGAAATTCGATTAGTTTGACTTTCAAAAGTTAAATTGTATTAATTTATTGAGATTAGGGAATATTATACTTGTAAGTTTTTTATCAAATATTCGACGAGTTTAATCCTACCAATTATATAATGAGTTTAATCCTACTAATTTGTCTTAGACTTTTAATTGCTTTTAAACATTAACTATAATTTGATACTCATACTGTACATCAACAACCTTCCCCAAATTATATAATAGGTAAAACACACGCACACACAATGCAATGCAAAGCAAAACACAACTGACATGGTTACATTCACAATAATCTGAAAGGGCAAAGGTTAACGAAATCTAATTTTTAAAATCCGCTCGAACGTGATAACTACTAGGTAAAGACACACATCGCACAATGTCTATAGAGTGCGACTACAATGAGCATTTTCATTTAGTGTTTTTCCATCATTTTCCAAGCCCCGGGGGGATCATCTACTGAAGCGGACACACACAGCAAACAATCTAGCTCACAAATTTCACTAGCTCCGAGCCATTGACTACCTTTCCTACCGCTTTTCTTCAGGGAGAGTAGTAGTCAGGTAGTAGAAAACAAATTTCACTAGTATCTTTCTCTACAACTGCGTATTTTTGTATAAGATTCATTCCTCCATTTGATTCGCAGCAGTAGGTGGCTCCACAACTGGAGGTATACAATCAACTTTGTAGCGTAAGACCTAATCAATCACAGAAGGGACAAAAACGATTATAGAGGAAAAACAAAAACTTGGTCTCGGAAGACTAACATTTCCTCCCACCATCCACCAAAATCATACCACTACTAATGTCCTAATAACACCATAAACAAAACGTACCTTTTTGAAAAATGCCGAGTACGAATTGTCCCAGACGAGCTTGTAGTTTCCAGCCATAACAGTGCAGAAGTTACCCTGCAAGAAACCATTTTAGTCAGAATGTCATGATAAGTTTGCATTCATAAACATGGCACGAGGAAATGAATACAGTCTTGCCTGATCAGATTCATAGCGGCGATAAGGCAAGATCAGCTACAGCACAAGCCAAAAACAGGACAAATATTATGAATTGAGAAGATAAGCAAAATAAACATTATAACTTGAAAGGGCATAGTTGATTCAGAGGGATTACAAAAACATTAGCCAATTAAGCAGACTTGAATAACTCACAGTTTTTTGTCCAGAATCATTAGTGTATTCAACACTGAATCCAATGTCCTGTAAAAAGTACATAGAACTAGATTATCAAATGAGTAACTACCAAAGAGTGGATTTAGAGGCTCTGTTCCCTCAAGTGAACAAAAAAATTCACAGCACTTCTACATTTAAAGAGCATGCTATTCACTTTTCACTTTTTGTTTGCATAGCATGCTATCCGCTGTCAATAATTAGTTAATAATTGTCATTTCTAGTGCCTAAAAGCAATAGCTATAAAAATCATACAAACATATTACCATCAGTGCCTTAAAGCCATAAATGAAACAGACAAGAGCATCACATCAGAACTGGTAGACAACCTTCACTCGTGGCAATGGACAACTCAGTTCTGTTACTTGTTTAATTGTGCAGCGAAAAGCTGCACTATGAATCAGTTTTACATTTTTTTTGCATCATTACCATTTATCTATGCTCTAGCCTCTAATCATTAAATTGAACCAGCTAGAGTAAGGCCTATACCCGCAGCACATCGCAAGAAGGAACATGAGGTCAATGACTCAATATGTTCAGATTTTACCTGCATCATGAAAGGCTTTTCCTTGCATTTCCAGTAAATTTATGTATCAAGGTACATCGTGCATTACTAAGAGCAGATATATACTATTATAAATCAGCCAAATCACCATTTCCCAACAGGTCATATTCTCCTCTCAAAATTATGCCAACACCCTACACAGCCACCAACAATCTCCTTCTTCCCCCATCCAAATGCAGTTTTCCAAAGCCACGACAGTATGTGTGTGTGATAGGGCTTTAAGTGTTTTGCTTATAAGCTAAGCACCTTTTTATTGTTTGGTAAACTCTTAAAAAACTGCTTTTATTTTTTAAAGCAGAAGTTATTTTTGGGGAAAAAACATAAACTAATCCCCCCCTCCTTTTAAAATAAGTCATTTTTACTTATCAGCACAGTTTCACCAAATACACCCTATGTCGCATCTCAATATCCGAAATCATATGTTTTCTTGCCCATGTGCTGGTGGGGTACCTTCATTTTATTTTTCCTTTCCATTTAATTTCATCCTTTTCCCACATAAAAGATGAATAAAAGCTGGGTTGTTCCATCTGTTTGACAAACTGCAGTTAGTGGGTAGCCGTTGGTTGTTTCATTTAGCTAGTTTGACTAGTTTATGTTAGTTGCTCGACTTCAAAAAGTATGTTTGGTAAATGGCTATTTTGTAAAATGTAATTATTAAAACTAAAAGGCCAACATCCAACCAGAAAAAAGCTACTCTTCCAAGCCTTTTCAGTTTGGCGGAAAAGCTGGCTTGGGCCAATTGCCAAACGCATAATTCAGTTTGTTTGACCAAAATGAGAAGCGAAAAGCTAGTTGCCAAACATTCCAAAGACTCAAATGTATTCCATCACTTCATATATTTTAAATATCGATAACGTATAAGTCAACTAGTCACATTGTATTCCCTATTGAATAGGTAAGGTAGAGCTTTTGTTATAGTACTAATTATCATTAACCAAATTCACAAAGTAATAAGCATAATTCATTGAAAAGCACACCATTGCATCTTACTGGATCCATACCATATTCACTCTGCTTTGCACCAATGAGAAATCCCATGCAATGTAGGAATTAACAGAATCCACAGTCAATGAAACCTAAAAAAAGTCGAATGAAATATTAGCTGTTAAAAAGAGAATTATATCATCAGTTGGTAAGGTCGACAATAATCTACAAAATAGGAAGTACAAACACACTATCAATTGGGAACATTGAATATGCACTAAATAAGACCTGAAATCTTGAAAGAGTCACAGGTTTCATTTATGGCGACTACAACTCGAGATAAAAACCATGTAAGAAAAGACATGACATGTGCAACAAAGTAACATCTTTTGGTAGATCAAGCGATAAACGACGCAAAGCACGCCTGAGTAAGAGACAGACCTCGTAAGTTTTTCCAGCAGGGACACCTGTTTCCTTAAAGTCGTCGTTTTTCCTGCAATATTGAGAGCTGCAATGATTCTCTATCGAAAACACGTCAACAGTAATGCTCCAAATCCACTTTCCAGTTGGAAGTGAACAAATGACCAGTAGGATCAAAGTGCCTCACAAACCTGGCTTCCAAAGCACCAGCATCCTCAGCTCTAATAAAGAATGGAGAATTGGCAAAAACCTCCCTGTTGTGGGGAAAATTAATGGGTACATTATTAGCAATCGCCAATAAGTGTAGCAGAAGGAAGTCACATCAATTACTTGTAGATGCCCAGAGTAATCTCTTCCTATGCTACAATGAGCTATGGCGTCGTATATCAACAGTGATCTTTCTTTCAGCAAATAAAAGTTTAGACAACAAAAATATGGATGGTTCATTGTTGCGCAAACTCCTCTTTAAAGTTAAGGTTGGCATAATGCCAGTGTGCCAATTTCTGTCGAGGAGGAGAAAACCTACCCAATAAATTTTATAAATCTTTCAAATTCTGATGTGTAGACATTGACTGCTGCTTCTAGGGTAGATAGATGCTTTTCCTGTCTGGTTTCATGTGAAAATGCCAGAGGTTCAGAAATGCTCTTCGATGTACAGAGGGAGTATCTGAAGCTACATGTAAAAGAGTCTCACACTTTTGGAGCCTCAAGGCGCCCCCAGAGAAGAAAGGTGAAGAGGCGGATGTTAAGCACCATTTTTGTAAGGCTGTACAGAGGGGGTCCATATCGATGCCGCTGCTCTTCCATGGGCCTGATAATGGAAGAAAAAAATAGAGAGAGGTCATGCGCACTTCCTGTTGGAACAAAACTGCAAGAGACGTAATGCAGGTAGAGTAAGTACCCTTGATCATCATTTATTTGCCGAATAAAATCCAGCAGAACCTACAAAAAATGAAAAAAGAAGGAACGAGATACTACATTTATTGTCCAAAACTCGCACAGGCCTGGTGAGTAGAACATACCTGGGGGACGCCTACCAAGTATTTCACCAGAGTCTTGTACACACCAGTGGCAGAACCGAGCTGGGCTAACTGTCTCCTCCTGCAAGAAGAATGCAGCTTAGACAAGAGAGTGAACACAGGAGAGTAAACAGAGTAGAACTCACCGTTCCATCTGCTGTCCCCAGAGCAGAGCATATCTATCGCGAATGCTTCCCCCGGAACTAATTAGGGCTTCAACCTGCGCTTGCTTATTCCTCTCCGACCGCTCTCTCTGCTGCCTTATTAGCGTGCCCCGGAAGTCTTGTGGCATGTAGGTCATGACTACCAGGGGAGCGCGAGGGAGTTTGTTTATTTCACAGGCTAAAAAGAAACGAGAAGAAAAGAAGCGAGGGAGTAGAGAAGAAAAGACGCGAGCAAGCAACCTGTGTTGAATACAAACTCGGAATTCTTGGCCTGGAAGTGCTCGAGGAGCTTGAAAGTATCTACAAACTTGTGCTTTATCCGAGGGGCAGACTTGTCCAGCAAGAATATAATCTCCTCAATTTGCTCTCTGTTCTTCCACATGTTCTCATCGATCTTGTGGGGGGGCTCGCGCTCCGCCTCCTGTGCCAGTGACTCTTCGCCTATTCCAAGACAGTAAGAAATGATCTACATGTGCCCAGAAAATGGAACCTTAAAAAAAGGAGCCTTGGGAAAACCTTCGGTGGGGGGGTGGTCCCGGAGCAGATCGTGGGAGAGGGAACGAATATCGGCAGTGAGGCGGGTGACTTCATCCGAAAGCGGAGGGAATGGGTATTTGTCGTAGTAAGAGGCCAGATACGAGCGGGTTATCGGCACCAAACCCTCCGTTGAAGCAGCCATTCTCCACCGATTTCGATTCAACCACCGACGGAGATGCGCTGTCCGCCGTTGCCTGTGCTGTCATGTAATTTAACTCTTAACCAATTTCAGAGAGGTTTATTCGTTTCTCCCAAATTAAAAATAAAAGATACCCGGATTTTGTTTCACACAGGTTTATTCGTTTGTTCCAAATTAAAAATAAAGGACAAAATATTGGTACGATCATGTGTTTTTGAGGTTTGTGCTAACATGATTCTGTGAAGTTGAAAAGTGTTATTGTATCCCCGTATTCTACTTCAAAAGTGCCGATATAATCTTTTGGTACTATTCCAGTGTTGACTTTATAATTTTCAGCATTGACCAAAAACAAAAGGACTAAAATATCCCTAATCTTCAAATTACAAATCTAATGATTAAAATACCCTAGATTTCTTCCTCTTCACCACCATTATCACCACCGCCGCCATTATCACTGCCGCCGCCCACCACCAGCCACAGCCACCACTACCGCTCAACCCTAGCCTCACCCCACCACCGCTCAACCCTAGCCTCGAGACCGCCACCGCTCAACCCTAGCCCCATCCCACCACTGCTCAACCCTAACCTAGCCGCGCCACCGCGCTCCACCTCCCCCCCTTGCCTAGCCTCATCACCGCGCTCTACCTCTCCCTAGAAAGCCGAGTGGGAACCCAATTGGAATGCCACTTCTATTCACCTCCACCACCGCCTTCAACTCACCTCAGCCACCATTTTTGCCTCGATTTGCTCCATCGCAGCTTTGCATTTCCAGGTCCGTTGCAGTTTTGCTCCGTCAATGGGGCAAGGTAACAGGTATGGAAAATGGGGAAGGAAGGAAAGGAAAGGAAAATGGAGAGGGAGAGGAGAATGGGGAAGAAGGAGAGGAGCAGATCGAGGAAGAAGGAGAGAGAAGGGCAAAATGGGTTTTTCTATTTATTTATTTTTAAAATTGGGGGTATATTGGTCATTTACCGAATTCCGTTCAAATTCAGACTTCCATGATTATATTAGCACATTCTAGCAAATCATAGGGTCACAATGACATTTTTCAACTTCACAGGGTCATATTAGCACAAACTCTCAAACACAAAGGGTTATATGAGCACTTAACTCACAAGTAAAAGATACGTGCACCGCACACATATGTTTATTTTATATTGGCACTTTTAAATTATGGGGTTATTTTATCCATTCATTTTGCTTTCCTTTCTTTCATTTCAATTCCAGCTACTCATTTACCATCTCTTGAATTAATACCCAAAAGTGATGTGCCACTAGAGGGAGTACATATGGATTTTGTTTTAGAGAGGTTTATTAAGGAGTAGTCATAAAGCTCCACAAGGTTACCCTTTAAATAAATAGTGCTTCTTATTGAAAGAAGTTGGTTTAAGGAGCAAAAAAAAAAGTTTAAAAAAATTGGTCATGTTTCATAATTTTCAAAGTGAATAATTTATACTTTTGAGGTACCGCAATTTTTATGTTGATGTTTTTAATTTTTTTCTCTCATATTGATGTTTTTCATTCTTCGGGTGAGTTTTAATTTCATATGAGTCGATGTTTTGTAATTATTTCGGGGTTATATGAGTTGATATTTTTGGATCTATCAAATGATTTTTAAAATATTTGTTTGGTGCAAATTTGTAGTTGATATTTTATAATTTTCCGTTGATGTTTTGCTAGTTATTGTTAATGTTTATATTTTTTAGTTTGATGATCATATTGATTTTTTGCATTAAAAAAATTAATTTTTTCCTGTTTTTTTTCCAGATTGAAACTGGCGGGAAAATGATGGGAAAAATTGGAAGAAAGAGACCCTGAAAAAATATTAGAGATATATCTCTGTAAAATAATCATGGATAGGTCATTGGAGATAGAATATAGTTAGAATTGCATAAAGGCTTATGCCTAAAGTTTAGGCTGACACACAAGAGATCATATATACCATTGAAGAAAAAAACACATAATATAAAATATCAAAATGTTCAGGTTTTTTAAAAATATACTGCTAGAGCACTTTTGATAGAAATATGGCATATTATTTATTTATATATGACAAAATCTTGTTGTAGACCGATGAACTATTAAATGAAGACATATAATTAGTTAGACTAATAAGGTCATTTAATGTTTACTCTTATTTATTGCAGTGAGATATATATAATTATGATAGCATTTCAAAATGAATCTCAACCTATGAAAATGCTGAGTATTGGGAAAGACCATCGACTTTTGGATAAACAGGTTTGATTAGAATAATAAAAGATAAAAGGTGCTAATTGCAATATTAAAAATTTATTATGCAACTCAAATTAGTTATAAAATTTATAACCCGATTTATGCAACTCTTATGTTCTATCTCTTCTAATTTACATTTTAAACCTTAATTTTTTCATAATGAAAAGACTATCTTCAGGATTTGAAACCCTGAGCCTGGAGAGTCCTTAATTTTTTATTCCTTCGATCGCAACTTGAATCTGGCATCTACCCTCCGTTGAAGCAGCCATTCTCCACCGATTTCGATCCAACCACCGACGGAGATGCGCTGTCCGCCGTTGCCTGTTGCTGTCATGTAATTTAACTCTTAACCAATTTCAGAGAGGTTTATTCGTTTCTCCCAAATTAAAAATAAAAGATACCCGGATTTTGTTTCACACAGGTTTATTCGTTTCTTCCAAATTAAAAAAAAAGGACAAAATATTGGTACGATCATGTGTTTTTGAGGTTTGTGCTAATATGATTCTGTGAAGTTGAAAAGTATTATTGTATCCCCGTGTTCTACTTCAAAAGTGCCGATATAATCTTTTGGCACTATTCCAGTGTTGACTTTGTAATTTTCAACATTGACCAAAAACAAAAGGACTAAAATATCCCTAATCTTCAAATTACAACTCTAATGATTAAAATACCCTAGATTTCTTCCTCTTGACCCCTATTATCACCACCGCTGCCGGCCACCACCAGACACAACCACCACTACCGCTCAACCCTAGCCTCACCCCACCACCGCTCAACCCTAGCCTCGAGACCGCCACTGCTCAACCCTAGCCCCATCCCACCACTGCTCAACCCTAACCTAGCCGCGCCACCGCGCTCCATCTCCCCCCCTTGCTTAGCCTCATCACCGCGCTCTACCTCTCCCTAGAAAGCCGAGTGGGAACCCAATTGGAACGCCACTTCTATTCACCTCCACCACCGCCTTTAACTCACCTCAGCCACCATTTTTGCCTCGATTTGCTCCATCGCAGCTTTGCATTTCCATATCCGTTGCAGATTTGCTCCGTCAATGGGGCAAAGTAACAGGTATGGAAAACGGGGAAGGAAGGAAAGGAAAGGAAAATGGAGAGGGAGAGGAGAATGGGGAAGAAGGAGAGGAGCAGATCGGGGAAGAAGGAGAGAGAAGGGCAAAATGGGTTTTTCTATTTATTTATTTTTAAAATTGGGGGTATATTGGTCATTTACCGAATTCCGTTCAAATTCATACTTCCATGATTATATTAGCACATTCTAGCAAATCATAGAGTCACAATGATATTTTCCAACTTCACAGGGTTATATTAGCACAAACTCTCAAACACAAAGGGTTATATGAGCACTTAACTCAAAAGTAAAAGATACGTGCACCGCACACATACGTTTATTTTATATTGACACTTTTAAATTATGGGGTTATTCTATCCATTCATTTTGCTTTCCTTTCTTTCATTTCAATTTCAACTACTCATTTACCTTGAATTTTAATACCCAAAAGTGATGTGCCACTAATACAGAAATAGAGAGAGTACATATGGATTTTGTTTTAGAGAGGTTTATTAAGGAGTAGTCATAAAGCTCCACAAGGTTACCCTTTAAATAAATAGTGCTCCTTATTGAAAGAAGTTGGTTTAAGGAGCAAAAAAAAAAGGTTTAAAAAAATTGGTCATGTTTCATAATTTTCAAAGTGAATAATTTATACTCTTGAGGTACCGCAATTTGTTTTTAATTTTTTTCTCTCATATTAATGTTTTTCATTCTTCGGGTGAATTTTAATTTGATATGAGTCGATGTTTTGTAATTATTTCGGGGTTATATGAGTTGATATTTTTGGATCTATCAAATGATTTTTAAAATATTTGTTTGGTGCAACTTTGTAGTTGATATTTTATAATTTTTCGTTGATGTTTTGCTAGTTATTGTTAATGTTTGTATTTTTTAGTTTGATGATCATATTGATTTTTTGCATTAAAAAAATTAAATTTTTTATGTTTTTTTCCAGATTGAAACTGGCGGGAAAATGATGGGAAAAATTGGAAGAAAGAGGCCCTGAAAAAATATTAGAGATATATCTCTGTAAAATAATCATAGATAGGTCACTGGAGATAGAATATAGTTAGAATTGCATAAAGGATTATGCCTAAAGTTTAGGCTGACACACAAGAGATCATATATACCATTGAAGAAAAAAAACACATAATATAAAATATCAAAATGTTCAG
This sequence comes from Rubia yunnanensis, assembly GCA_037428765.1. Taxonomy (NCBI): domain Eukaryota; kingdom Viridiplantae; phylum Streptophyta; class Magnoliopsida; order Gentianales; family Rubiaceae; genus Rubia; species Rubia yunnanensis. The sequence goes on along the minus strand of CM075066.1, from coordinate 115,521,649 downwards.
GTTTTTTAAAAATATATTGCTAGAGCACTTTTGATAGAAATATGACATATTATTTATTTATATATGACAAAATCTTGTTGTAGACCGATGACTATTAAATGAAGACATATAATTAGTTAGACTAATAAGGTCATTTAATGTTTACTCTTATTTATTGCAGTGAGATACATATAATTATGATAGCATTTTAAAATGAATCTCAACCTATGAAAATGCAGAGTATTGGGAAAGACCATCGACTTTTGGATAAACAGGTTTGATTAGAATAATAAAAGATAAAAGGTGTTAATTGCAATATTAAAAATTTATTATGCAACTCAAATTAGTTATAAAATTTATAACCCGATTTATGCAACTCTTATGTTCATCTCTTTTAATTTACACTTTAATCCTTAATTTTTTCATAATGAAAAGACTATCTCCAGGATTTGAAACCCTGAACCTGGAGAGTCCTTAATTTTTTATTCCTTCGATCGCAACTTGAATCTGGCATCTCCCCACATAAAGAAAATGTGCGAAATATAGTTGGCGTTCCCAGAGTAGGATATGGTAGAGGGTTGAGGTGAATTGAAGCGGGTTAAGAGGAGGAATCTGATTGGAGATAAAGTGGGATTGCGTAAATGATACCCTGAGATTGAAGGGATGTCTTGGGAGAGGGCGCGATGGGTGGTGGTGGGAGGGGCTGTGGTGGTGTTGGGGATGTGGCGGTGGCGGTGGCGGCGGGGGAAGAAGAAGAGGGCGATAAGGGTATACATGGATGGGTGCTTCGACATGATGCATTACGGCCACTGCAACGCCCTCCGCCAGGCTCGCGCCCTCGGCGACCAGCTGGTGGTGGGGGTCGTCAGCGACGCCGAAATCACCGCCAACAAGGGCCCTCCCGTCACTCCGCTCAGCGAGAGGTAATCACATTTCTCATCTTCTTTTAATTCCCAGTTCCAAAATTACTCGCTAATTTCCGCTCCAGGATGATTATGGTTAGCGCCGTTAAGTGGGTGGACCAAGTGATCCCCGACGCGCCCTACGCCATCACCGAGGAGTTCATGAAGAAGCTGTTTGATGAGTATGACATTGATTACATCATCCACGGCGACGACCCTTGCATCCTCCCCGACGGCACTGACGCTTATGCTCTCGCCAAGAAGGCCGGCCGCTACAAGCAAATCAAGCGCACCGAAGGAGTGTCCAGCACGGACATCGTCGGCCGGATGCTGCTCTGTGTCAGGGAGAGGTCCACCGCCGATGCCCGCAATCGCTCCACCCTGCAGCGTCAATTTAGTCACGGCCACAAGTCCGAAGATGCTGGAACTCGCGTCTCTCACTTTCTGCCCACGTCTCGCAGAATTGTTCAGTTCTCTAATGGAAAGGTAGTCAGCCTCACTGCCAATTCCACGCTCCACTTGCTTGTCTTCATCTCTGTTTGCGTTGTCTCCAGGGCCCTCCACCAAATGCGCGCATTGTCTACATCGATGGCGCCTTTGATCTATTTCATGCTGGACATGTTGAGGTGCGCTAGTAGCTAGTTTGTACTGTTTGTTGAATGACACATCTAAATGCGGTGATATTTCCTATGTTCATCCACAGATACTGAGGCTTGCCCGAGGCCTTGGTGACTTTTTACTTGTTGGCATTCACACTGATCAAACTATTAGGTACACATATTTTCCTTCACTTCTCTTCTTCTTACCAGCGCATGGCATCATTTAAAATTCTCTCACCCAAACACCAAGTGACCTTGGGTACGGGAGGAATAATTTTTTATTATTCTCTGTGTAGAACATGGGTTATTTGGTTTCAGCTGTGACTTTTCCTTCAATACTTTGTGACTTTGATGGGTTTTGCAGTACCAATCGAGGGGCTCACCGTCCAATTATGAATCTTCATGAAAGAAGCCTGAGCGTACTGGCTTGTCGATATGTAGATGAGGTGATCATTGGCTCTCCCTTGGAGGTCTCAAAAGATATGGTGAGAATAATTTTTTAAATATGCACAAACACATTTCTTGGAGGATATCTTGCATTCCTAGAATCTTGGATGTTCGTTCCTTTAGTTTATCACTAGTCTTCTCACGGTGGCATTCATACCTTTTTCTGGTTAGTTGTAATTGTTGAAATCTTATCTTTTCTGAATTGGTTGCATAGCGTAGGCACGAGTGACCCAGCCTCTCTCTGCCTCCACGCATACTGGCTACTGCTACTGGAGCTTTTGTGCATTGTTCTGCCTTTTAATTTTAGTTAGTCTTAGGTTATTCAGACATGGTGTGTGTGTGAGGGTTAGTCCTTCAATTTATTGATAGTTGTAGAGGTTCCTGACTTTTGCTTTTGTTTTGTTATTTTAGTACGTTGATTTATTTCTAAATAAGCATTTTACATTGCTGGAGTCTTTATTTGCCTCTGTTGGCTAGCATCACTAGAAAGTTTCTTGCACTTTCGTTTGAATGCATCTGCTAGTTCCGTGGCCCTGCATGGTCAAAGGAGCAGGAAATAGAATTCATGTTTTTAATGGGACTCTGGTGATAAAGAAAAGTTGGTGTTTCAGTAGTTGGCTGTGTACTTTTGTTGAATCTTATAGCAAATATACTTATTATGGAGTCATCCGGGTTGATCATCCTAGGGTTTCTTTTCTGGCAGCAGCCTTGCACTATGTGATCTTATTAACCTTGGGTCTACCCACCATTGGGTCCTAAGTTTGCAATCTCCCAAGTTTTTTGAACTGTCCTGCGTTTGTATAATCAAAGATGCATTAAAAGGGTCCTTAAACTCGTTGGTACCACTGTCCTGCAACTTTCCTTTGTCCTTGTTGGATAATTTGCAATGTTTCAGCGCACTGTTTCCTGCTCGTTTTAACATTCCATCTTGCTCATTCTTCAAGTTATGTTTTGGAACCTGAAGTTTTTTGTATCCTCTTATCTAATTGAAAATTATACACCATTGCAGATAACTACTTTTAACATTTCTTTAGTAGTGCACGGAACAGTAGCGGAGGATAACTTTCAGAAGGTATGATGAGCCCGATATGGCAAGATTTTATTGTTTTTTTGTGTCTTTCCTTGAATTCCTCCCCCTGGCTTGCAGGAGAAATGCAACCCATATGCTGTCCCTATTAGCATGGGCATTTTTAAATTGCTGGATAGTCCGTTGGATATTACAACTAGCACTATCATAAAGAGAATTGTATCAAATCACGAGGCATACCAGGTTCCAGGAGCTCAATTTATATTCTTTGCCAAAGAATCCTGACAATCATTATCTTGCACTTTGTTGTATGTGGAGCTGTAGTATGAGCTGAATCTTTTGTGATGTTGAATAACTGCAAGTCGTTGATGCTCTGCCTTGCAACCCATATAAATTCTTTCAAAAGTTATCATTGAAGCTTTGTTTCATTGGTCATTATGGTGCCAGAATGTTCCATCGTAATGCTTTGTAGTGGGTTGGTTTAGTTGTGATGCATTGACTTACTGGTGAGTTTTCATTTTCTTATATCTTGGCTTACAGTATTGATATTGGTTGGAATCTACTTCCTCGTTCTTTTCAGAAGCGAAATGAGAAGAAAGCAGAAAGTGAGCGAAGGTACTATGAAGATAAGACTTATGTCTCTGGTGAATGACTGGCGGCATAAAAGAATGAGGCAACGGCTATATGAGCTTTCTGCGGATGGTCACGTCTGCTTCCTTTTCTCTTCTTCTTCGTTTTTCTCTCTCGTAAGAGTTGCACAGAAGATAGATTATTTACTCTGTGTCTTCTAATGAGTTGGATGATGAGCTGTGTAGTTTGTTTTATGTTTGCTGAGGACACTTGTTAATGAGTTGCATGATGGATTGCATTGTTTATGGTGATGTATATGTAAAATGATATCTTTTATTTTAGGTAGCAAAGAGTAAAAGAAACTTTAGATACAGTGTCATGAATGGTAAGCCTCACGAATAGAGAATGAATTAGAATCTGAAAGTAGAGGATTGAGGAGGGGGACTAGGAACACAGAATGGGCGTGTAGTAGGACTTGTAGCAAATGCGATCTAGGATGATGACGAAGGCCATAACAAGGTCGGGCTGGAATCCAGGCAGTACCTTGAGAGTGAAAACATCATCTGTTAACAAAAGAGTAGAGTTGATTTTCTTGCGTGATATGGTGGCCACCAGCTGGGGAGTGGGGGCAGTGGTGGTGATGTTGCAGTTCCTCATCCTGAAGGAACCTTGCGCTATTAGATCAGGGGGTGCTGTAGTGTCTCCAGTGAGGAAGACCTGGGCCTCGGTGATGTCTCTGGGGACGAAGATGGAGTTGTTGGAAGGTCTTCTCATGGCGAACACCCTGGAGCAGGGATGGCCTTCGCCTCTGTAAGCCGTCCACTGATGGTGAATGCTGTACAACTTGGGGACCGTACAAACTCACTGTTAGCCTGTGTATGATGCCGAGGTCGACAGGGAAGGAGGGGATACATAACATACCTGTGGCTTCAAGGTGAGCAGAGCTCCACCAGAGCCGTCCATGAGGAGGATGCGCCTCCTTGCTCTGGAGTAGTTGTCTACCCGGAAGACCAAGTTGCCAAGCTGATCGAACACGGTGAATCCATCGGTTCCTTGGAAGCTCATGCTGGATCGCTTCCACACCGTGAGTACAGATTCAGACGGAATGCTGCTCTTCGGATCTTCGTCTTCTGGATGAACCTTGGACATCCCCGAACGATAGGAACAATGATGGTGGTGCGTTTGGAAACCATCTCAATTAATAATCAGCCTAAGCGGCAAACTTGTCTTTACGCGTGCTGCTTCATTATCAAGCATCTGGCATCCTGGCTTAGTTTTTAGCGGCAGAGACTGGGCATTGGCAATTTGGCAACTTGGCATACGGTTGGAGGATCGAATCCTCTTGCCAGCATGCCACTGCGACAACTTCTATGAATTCAGGATTCCATCTTTTTCTCTACTAATTCAATTCATATCAAACGCTACTAACATTGCTCAAAAATAGAAACAAGGTGAGCACACGGTTTCTTACCAATTAAATATATTATTTCTCTTATTCTCTCTTCCACCTAATCTTAAGAAATCACCTTTTTTATCTCCACAATGGTAAGAAACCACTTTTGACTATTCATTGGCCCCATTGATTTTCTCTATCCTACTCATTCATTTTACCATTAGCATTTAATTTAATTTAATTTGTTCACCCAAATAAGTTGAATGTGAAATTTAATAATACATTATAATTTTTATTAATAGAATTTCGTTTTATTTGAAAAAGTATAAAATAAATTTTTTAATTTTTTTTTAAAATTTTGTGTTTTATTATTCAAAAATTAAATTTCTTTTTTCTTGTCATGAAATTGTTTAATATTTTGTTATCTATAATAAAGAATAAGATATATTGATTTTATAAAAATAAATTAAAAACATGACATTAGAAAGACCAATTATAACAAGAAGACAAATTATAATAAATAATTAAATAGTCCGACCAATTATTACGAATTGAAAATAGAAATCTAGTCTGACCAATTTGGGTGAAATGACTCTATTTATATGTAAAAGAAAGAGCCGTTGGAAAATTTTCATCACAATTCAAGATCTGAAATTTAAATTTAAAAAAAAAATCTGCATTTTTTAAAAAAAATAGCCATTGGGACACGTATCACCATACGGTTGGGACGCGTGTCCCATTTCAAAATGGAAATCACATATTCTTCCGTTGAGCTGGGACACGTGTCGTCATATAAGTGAGACACGTGTCCCATTCATTTCTGTTGACCGGACAACATAAATTTTTAAATCCGTCGGACAGTTGGCCCAACCAGAAGGCGCCACTTGTCAACAGATTTAAAACAAAGAATAAATAAATTCTGCATGTGAGACACATGGCCCAAATGCATGGGTGACATGTGTCCCACTCGTAGAAATAAAAATGAGCCGCACAAGGCGGCCCCCTTTGCTTTGATAGGCCTGACACGAATGATAAGGACCAATTTCTTAACCGATTCCCTAGTTGGTAACTATGGATCGACCTAGAAATCACCACTGTGGGTATTTTCAATTTTTAAAGTGATTTTTTTTAATTTAAGAAACCCCTACTCTTCCCAATTTTGTGAGATGGCTCATCAGCAAAATAATTCTTTAATGAAAAGTTGCCAAGTCAAGCCGCCGGACAAATTCAACAGTTGACTCACTTGCTTGTAAATTTAAAACTTTACAAAATTATAATAATTACATTTTTAATTATAAATAGAATATTTAGTCAATCCTTGATTGATTTATTTTTCCATATAAATATACAATTTAATATTCATTTCCATTTGTATTTATGTATTTAGAATTATGTTTCAACTTAACTATGTTTCAGCCATAACTTATCCCATTCAATGCCACTTAAGTAATTATTTAATCACTTGGGATTGCCAAGCGGCCAGAGCGCACAGGTGCAATTAGGGTTCGATTTTCTCTTCCCACGTTGATTTGCATTATTATGGTCCTAAGTCTCTAAATACACAATGTTGGTGTGGAGAGGAGCATGCTCTTAGAGCACCTGGAAACTCCGTGTGAGCCATGTGGGAGGCTCACCCCACTCCGTGTGAAACACAGGGGTCAGTAATAAAAAGAAATCATTATTTTGAACTTTAATTTTGCTGTCTTTATTATGTTTTACATAATAAGAGAAAAATCACAGTATTAATACCATAACATATAAAAATACATATCTTTTTTTGGTAAAATCACTAGTTTTAGGTGGGAATATACAATAAGTTGATGTGCTAAAAATAAGCGGACAAGTTTATGGGAAAAAAGGTTTAGCATAAGAGAATGGTTGGGTATGATTATGTAAGAAATTGGAGTAGTGCTGTACTTGTCCGCGTTAAACACGGTAATGGAGAGTTGACCCGGGAATTAAATAGGGTAAGAAGTGAAGGTATGTTAGGAGCGAGCGTTATGCTGTGGCAACTTGGCATATCATTAATTAGTGGCTGTTGCTGTTGTTGCTGTGGCAACTTGGCATATCATTGATTAGTCGCTGTTGCTGCTGTTGCTGCTGTTGCTGCTGCTGCTGCTGCTGCTGCCGGTGGAGAAGATAGGATGGCGGGTGGTGATGCAGCAGGGAGGCAGTTGGATCAGACCCCGACATGGGCTGTTGCTGGTGTCTGCGCGATCATCATCATCATTTCGATTCTTCTCGAGAAGTTTCTCCACAAACTTGGGACCGTTACGTTTTGTGCTTTTTCCCTGTGTTGTGTGCCTTTTCCCTGTGTTTTGTGCTTTTCCCCTGTGTTGTGTGCCTTTTCCCCGTGTTTTGTGCTTTTCCCTTATGCTGTGCCAAGTACTGAACTCTCCCCTCTCTCCAGTGGTTGACAGACAGGCACAAGAGAGCGCTGTACGAGGCTCTAGAGAAAGTCAAAACCGGTACTCAGCGCTTCTTAGATTGTGTGTTTGAACCAGAAATTAGTATTATATATTAATCTCACTACTGCTATCGGGTGGCAGAGCTGATGATTCTGGGCTTCATCTCCCTGCTGCTGGTGTTCAGTCAGTATTACATCGCCAAAATCTGCGTGCCTTCCAGTGTTGCTGACTCCATGCTGCCCTGTCCAGCCCATGGCAAAGCCCCTAAAAAAGACGGCGGCCGCCGGAGACTTCTAGCTGCTGCCGGTAAAGAGCCTTCTTGCAGAGAGGTACCTAACAATTTCCCCAATTGCAAACTTGCACCTGTACGCATGCTTTTGCGCTGACGTGCTGCGCGGGCAGGGCCTCTCGCCTCTGATATCTGTGGATGGGCTTCATCAGCTGCACATCCTCATCTTCTTTTTGGCCGTCTTCCACGTTGTTTATAGTGCTGCCACGATGGCTCTTGGAAGGCTTAAGGTGCCCTAGCCTTCATTCAGATCTCATTATTATGGCTCTTGGAAGGCTTAAGGTGCCCCAGTCTTCGTCATTCAGATCTCATTATTGCCCTGCTATGGTTAATATGGTGCTTTGGATGCCAGATACGGGGCTGGAAGGAATGGGAGCAGGAGACCTCATCCCACCACTACGAGTTTTCAAATGGTATCTCCTCCTCCTCCTCCTCCTCCTTCAGGAGCCACGGGCTTACTCATGAAAAACTTGTGCAGATCCTTCCAGATTCAGGCTTACCCACGAGACTTCTTTTGTTAGAGCACACACAAGCTTCTGGACCAGGATGCCCATCTTCTTCTATATTGTCAGTCCACTTCTTTCCTTGTTTCTTGCTCCAAACTCACATTGCTTTTAGATGCCTGACACGCGTTCGGTTGCTAGGGTTGCTTTTTCAGGCAGTTTTTCCGGTCTGTGAACAAGCCCGACTACTTAACTCTTCGTAATGGGTTTATCAGTGTAAGTATGCAATTGTGTTATTTCCAGGAGCAAGTGGTTTAGAAAATTGATGTTCCCCAATGTGCAGGTTCACCTAGCCCCGGGGAGTAAATTCAACTTTCAGAAGTACATCAAGAGGTCACTGGAGGATGATTTCAAGACTGTCGTTGGTGTCAGGTAGCAATCAATCACTGTTTTGATGGGCTCATAGACTGCTGCTAGTTGCTGATTGTTTGATTTGGAATGTTGGCAGCCCAGTGCTGTGGGCATCTTTCGTGGTTTTCCTGCTCATAAATGTTAGCGGTAAGGCTGTCTAACCTCTGGGTCTGCTTGGGAATTGAAACTTACAAGCTGCATCTGTGTCAGGGTGGAGGGCACTGTTTTGGGCTTCCCTTGTTCCTGTGCTGGTAAGTCTTCTTTCTCGCTGCAATTGATGATGCTACTCCTCAGCTGATGCGGTGCATGGGCCTCAGATCATCTTAGCAGTCGGAACAAAGCTCCAAGCAATTTTGACACAGATGGCTCTTGAAATATCAGAGCGGCACGCCGTAGTGCAGGGGATTCCGCTGGTGCAGGGCTCTGATAAGTACTTCTGGTTCGGGCGCCCCCAGTTGGTTCTGCATCTCATCCACTTCGCCCTCTTTCAGGTATTAGCTGTGGCGTTAATGCCCGCTCAGGTAGATATGCTCACTCTGTGATGTTGATGCGCTGTTTTGCAGAATGCATTCCAAGTAACCTACTTCTTGTGGATATGGGTAATGATCTCTTCTTAGCCGAGTTGATAAAGTAATTTCCTGCAGTGATTCTGATCCACAAATGTTGGATGCAGTATGAATTTGGGCTGCGGTCTTGCTTCCACGAAAACTTTGAGCTTGTGATAGCGAAGCTTGCCCTGGGGTATGTATCCGCCCCCTAAATAAATCTGTGATTGCCCATTAATTAGCAGCGCGGCTGAATAGAAACCGAATCCCGTGTGGCAGGGTTGGCGTCCTGGTCTTGTGCAGCTACATCACGCTTCCGCTGTATGCTCTCATAGCTCAGGTACGCGACGCATCAATCCTACTAAGGCTATTCTTTCGCAGCGTAGGCTAATTGGTGAAAACGCGGTCACAGATGGGGTCGCACATGAAGAGGAGCATCTTCGACGACCAAACCTCGAAAGCCCTCAAGAAGTGGCATCTGGCGGTGAAGAAGAAGCAGGGGGGGAAATCCCCCGCCCGAACCTTGGGGGATGCAAGCCCCTCACCCGGTTCACCCCTGCACCCAACCGCAGCGGCCCTCCATCGATTCAAAACTATGGGCCACCCGACTAGGGCCTACGCCGACTTGCGAACGGATGCTCCCAACGAGAACGAGGAGGCGTTGATGAATGTGGTGGAAACCGAATCCCGCGTGGCAGTGGAGGGAGAACAAGGCAGCAAGCCTTAGTTTCAGTGTGAATCAAAACGTGTCATATGTCATATGCATCGATCATAATACTCGCGCCAACATTTGGAAATATTTCAGTGTGAAGCAACTACCTACGAGAACAAGGCAGCAAGCCTTCGTTTCAGTGTGAATCAAAATGTATCCTATGTCATCAGTAATGAAAAAGACCAACGCTGGTATTGTTTTCCTTTTAATACTCGCGCCAATATTTGTTGTAATTTGGAATCAACTACCTACGAGAACACTGAAATAGCAAAACCGTGACGAATAGAACATGCAGAGCATTATTAATTGTGAATTATATACACTGAACACTGAAAGGCAAACATGTACCACGGCTATATACAGAGGAGGAGGAAGAGACTTATTAATCATGGACGACTAGAGCTTGGTCTTGTAATGGCAGGTCTGGTTGGCGAGGGTCCTGGAGGAGACGTCCAGGTAGAGGTCGCAGGTGGTGTAAGAGACGAGGTTGATCTTGAAGAGTATCCGGACGTAGCCGCGGACTCGCGTGTATGTGGTGAGGGGGAGGGTGCCGGAGGTGACGTCGGAGAAGAGGTTGGAGTCGGAGAGGAGGCGGTCGGCCATGACGGTGAGCGTGATGTTGATGGGCAGGGCCTGGCGAGCGCCTATGTAGCCGGCCGGGATGGGGACCTCTCCCACCACCTGCTGCCGGTAGCGGAGCAGGGCGGAGGTGCTGCGGAAGTGGAAGGCCACCCTGTTGGGGTTCGTGATGGTGAGGCGCGCGTCCAGGCTGACGTTCAGCACAACCTTGAGGCGGAGGATGTCCACCGACACGTCGAGGTCTCGGAGGGACACGGAGTCCACGCTGGTGGTGGGGCGTTTGGCTTTGAACAGGGTGAGCCCCAGCACCAGAAACAGCGCGCCCAGGAGGAGCACCCCCAACGCCACCCATCCGCACCACTTCCTCCTCTTTCTCCGCGCGCCTTTCTTCGATTCCAGATCCATTGTCTTCTTCCTAATCTTAATTCAGGCTTGGATGGAAGGCGGGATCTGAATTCCGGAAACTCACCCACCCACCCCCAGGGGCCCGGAATCGCCGACGCAAATAAATGCAGTTAGCGGCACTAATTTGTAGAGAGAGAGAGTATATCACTTGAGTGTGTGGAGGAGACTAGGAGTTCCGAGTTTCGTTGTGGTGGTGCCAGGTTTATGGCTCACGCCTTCACGCGCATCTGGTTGAGCCACCACCTACATTGCATTAACTCCACATTGCGTCTCTATTATTACTTCCCCTCTTTGCTGGACCAATTCCACTCTTTCTTTTTTTGGATTCAGTTCTCATTTTCTGTTTTACAATGCTAAACAATGTTAATCAGGTGTCGTGTTTTTCTAACACACCAATTTTTCTACATTCCGGGCCCAAATCACTTTACGTGGCCTCTAAGCAAGCCAAACCCAGATAACTCACTCTGTTTTTCTACCTCACATGTGTATCCCCGTGAATTTAGGTGAAGAAAATAAGTGGAGGTGTATCGGCTTGAATTTAGGTGAAGAAAATAAGTGGATAAAATTGAATGCAGAAAGTAAAAAGTTGGTTGAAATTGAAAGAATCTTGACAAAGATGGAAATATATCAAATAAAAGAAAACATCAATTTTATAGTAAGTGTGTCACAAATAACAAAACAGAATGAAGAGAGTATATCACTTGGGACACTCAATTAAATTACTACATTTTTTAAATAATCGCCTGGTACTCCCTCTGATTCTCTATAATTGGCCTCATTTAAATTGACATACAATTTTTTTTTAAAATGGAATGAGTGGTGGAAGTTGTATTGAGAGAGTAAAAGGTAAATTAAGTGGATTAAAATATTCTAAGATTTGTCAAAAGGGGAAGGAGTCAATATAAAATAACCATCCCAAAATAAAAAGTTAGCTATTAGTAGAGGACGGAGGGAGTATTATTTTCTTTTTGCTTACCACCACCGCGAATAAGGGATTCACATCTGCAACTTCCATTTAATGGTAAATCTACAATTCACACCATTCATTTTAAAGCATTCTTATCATTTAATTAATAATGCAACAAACACTAAATTACAAGATTTCTACTATAATGCTCATGTGTGGAGACGGTGAAGATCTACGAAACGTACTCTATTATTAAATGTTTTACATGGCTAGATAGTTAATATTCTGATTGACGATGGAACAACAATTTATTTTTATATGATATATGTTTAATTATGCTTTAATATATTTATATTAGGGTAAGGGTATTTTCATCATTTCTGAAATTTGGTTTTACCGAATTTTAACTATTTCTTATTAGTATGTTCCAACGTGACATATCTAACCAAGTATGTAATAGATTAAAGCATTAGCAACACACGACTTGGTTACGCAGTTCGGTGAAATCCACCTACATCTGCGGGGTCTGGCCCAGTTCAGAATGAATTCACTAATTAGAAAGATACAGTACAAAGTACATCATACAGAATACTTATCTTTACTAACTATAATGTGTGAATTCTGCAAGCTCCCCTTGCTACCGATCCGCCTTGATCAGACTCCCTCTTACCTCGAAACTCGTCGACGCTGGATCTCCTTCTCCCGAGGAATTAAGGTTTATGATTCTGAACTTTGTGCAGCAGGTCAGGTATGTTGGAACACAGGAATCTGGCTCTTAGCAATTCTCGAAAGTCTCAAAAATCTGTGTGCAGATTTTTGCTCTATTAAATCCGTGAGTATGCAGCCGTGTTGGTCCCAATTTATATCCGCGAGCAGATTGGAGTTCTTCATACTTATCTCCACAATATTCCTATTCTAAATCTGCTTCTTGAAGCATATCCAAATCCCATAAATAAAGGGATTTTCCTTATCACAATAAATCTCATGTATTCGCAAATATCAACTCCATATATTTAGGGATTTTCCATAAATCAACTATGCTTCATACGCCTACTATATAACAGAATATAACAATTTCCATAAATCACAAATACCATAATATTTTGTCTTCTTTTTCACGAAAAGCATTGGCGTAAATATACTCATGTCGAGTGTTCCAACATAGAAAGTTTTTCGTTTCCAAATATGTTCACAAACACTGCCAACTAAATATTCAATGCAAATCTCTCTGACTTTACAATTTCACGTCCAGACAAAAGCAATCCAAACCCAGACTTTTAGCAAAAATTTTATAAAATTATATGTTTGCCCTTCTGAAAAAAATACAAAAAATAGGAAATGACGTTATTACCCGTCGGATGGCCGGACCCGCCGCCAGATTAGCTAGGGTTATATCAGTACATTATGAAAACCCTAGCCCCACCCCTTGTCATAGAGTACTGACTTTTTCCCCTTGTGGTTGTTTGCATCTGAAAAACAATCCCCACCCATTGTGTGAACCCTTACTTGATGGATCAGGGTGATAGGTCATAGTTGGGCAGAGTAAGTCTGCCCCTTGCCAACCCCTGGGTGAATCCGAGTATGACTCTTAGATTGAGTTGAGTATTGATCCCACATTATATTACTGGGCTTGATGATATTGAGTCACAACCCAAGCCCAGTAAAGTTATCCCACCCTAATACATTGTCCTTGATACTGATTCAGTTGAATCTTAGGATACCCCTGTGGCCACCCATTTTAACCATGTACCTGAAGTTGTCTTCTACAACTCAGATTCAAATCTTGATTTAGATAAAAACATCCCCTGATTTATATGAGTCACAACCCCCTGATTCTAATGAAACACAGCCCCCTGATTCTGATGAAACACAGCCCCCTGATTCTGATGAAACACAGCCCCCTGATTCTGATGAAACACAACCCTCTAATTCTAATGAAACACAATTCCCTGATTCAGATGACTATGATTCTGAATCTTGGTGTGATCCACATCCTTCAGTGTACTTTAAGGGTAATGAATTCCCTAAGTATGGTGAGCCAGGTTTCTGTGAAACCGGGGCTTGCCTATATCCTAGTAACTGGAGTGGATATGTGCGTAATAGTGATTCTGATAATGAAAAATAGTTTAATTACTCACAAGTTTGTATTTCCAACCTCCTTTAAATTCTATTTTTACTCTGTAATTTAAAATCAGTGAATACTTACTAACTAATTACCTCTTAATGCATGTTTGTTTATACAGTGTGACTATTGTTGTTTTTGCAGCAACTACTTTTTTTGTGTTTGTCTGTGATATCCTGTGTGCTACTTATCTGTGATAACACGTGTTGGTGTTGTTTATGTTGGGTATTTGAATTTGTGTGTTGTTTATGTTCAAATGTGCAACAACTCAGATTCAGTTGAAACCTGGGTGGCTGATCCCCATTTTGCATATGAATTTAAAGCTGAACCTGAGTCAGGAAAGACATGTTTCACATCAGGGGCAATAATAGAGCAATAAAAGGGATGCATGTGTATGTGTATGTGGTTCATATATACAACTATGCAGTGTTGTTAACCAAATTGCTTGATCTTGGCTGGGCATATATTAACTGCATTTTATATGTGATATCATGGCTTGTGAAATTGTTTGTGATGACATGTGCATATGCTGGTTGAACCCATGATTAATGATGTAGTTGAGATGAATGATTAAAACATGCAGCCATGCCTATTACTGATTTGATCTTGGTGGCGTATGATGTGATTAAACCCATCTATGAAATTATTTGCCTACTTGACCCTGCATTAGTTGTTGCCCACTTGTGATGATATTCTTTGTTCACGCTTAGGAAGCAACCGTGTTTGTTAAAAACATTTGGATGACAGCCTTGTAGTGTTTGTTGTCTCGTTATTATTGTGTGTGCCCTGCCATCCATTACATTCTGGGTTTATGTTTAAAAACATAGTTTTTCCAAATTACTGCATACAAAAGAGAGTTTAGCCCTCCCAACTTTTACAAGGTTGCCCTATTAACATATCTTAAACAAAACTAACTGGTATGTTTACCCTAGACCTAAATCTAGAAGCACAACCCTACAAAAGTACATATCCCTTGCATATCTAAACCAGTTCTATACTGATCAGCATGTATTGAATGTGCCTTGTTCTCCCAATGGGCACCATGTGTTTCAAGCAACCCTTACTAGCTCAGGATCCACAATTAAATTGTGGGGCAGCATACCAAGTCTTCTTAGCTCGTCTTTTCCCATATGTGGTAGTTTAAACTCATTCCCACCTCTGCATTTCATGATTTCCACCATGGCACATTGTAGACTTAGGAAAATATTGTCAATAGACCTAGGATCATATCTCTCAAATGCATCATACACAGCCTGTAGTAATTCATCTAAGTTTTGACTAGGGTTTTGCTGCTGTAAACTTTGAATTGAGGCAAAAAAACCCAAATCCAGAATGTTTAGATCGGGTGATTTTGATGGTTGCCCCACTAATTGTATATTAAACTCATATGAGGTGGCTGCAGCTAGAAACTCAGGGTCATTTGCAAATATGTGGGTAAGGGGTATTATATTGTTGTATGAACATGTTTTTGCATACCCAAACTGGCCATATTTCCTTGATTGTTGGTATGAACTCATGAATAAGCTTGTGTCTTATGATATCTCTAGTTATGTATGGTATGGATATGAGCACCATGGTTCCCCTAGGTCTACTTACAGTAGTGTACTTTGTTATTACATAGTCCACATATGGAAACACCCATATTTTCCCATCAAACATTAGATTACTCTCTAAGTCAAGTAATGGTCTACACACAACACATAAAAATATGATTTTTGGAATGTAATGTTTGCTCTGAGTGATTCTATAGGATTCAGGTTCACTTGGACCTAAAATATACCTTGCTGTTGCCTCTATCAAGTAGAACCACTTTTCATCGATGTGTATGACATTTTCCATGGGATTGAACAGCATGTTGCACTAAGTGTCCTTATGCACCATTCTAGCCTTGATTATTTGCAAGCCAATGTTAGTTGTGGATGTACTGCATTAGCATGACTTATGATCTCCTTGCTTGCTATAGCCCTTTGTATAATGCTTTTTCCAACATGCATTTGTGTTGCTGTGCTTCGACAGGTTTGCCGGTAACTTAGTGGCACTGCCATTAAGGCCTCCAGGTCGATCGGTTTCTTGATTCTGCCATAGCGCTCGTGTCCTTTTGAATTGGCATTCACAGCTTCTCCATTTTGAAGCTGCTGCTTCACCCGCGACCAAATTGTAGAGATGGTCCGCACTGAACATGACCATCTCTGTGCTGCCGCTCAATTTGCCCATTCTTGATGTGTTGAAGCAGCAAATGAGCTATGTTTGCCCCAACCATCACAGCGTTGCTCGACGATGAAGAAGAAGCGAATGGGGGATTAGTGTTTTTGTATATGGCAAAAAAAATTCGGAGTGCTTTTGTTTGATTTTTGGCTGATTTGGTCGGGTGCTGTAATAAATGCCCCATATTTATAGATGTAAGGGGTGGATTTTTGAACTTTATGAATAATAGCAACGGAATTGTAAAATTGGCTCCAAAAGTAAAATTTAAGAGCCAAATGTTAACAAAAATGAGGGAATATTTACTGTTCCCGTCAGAGATTAGTAGAAATGTAACCCATTGTACACAGTAAGTTTTCTGTCCAATTAGAGCACAATTTTCAGCTTTTAAGCTGAAAAGTGTCCTAGTTTTTCTATTTTCTTTTTGCAGCTATTTTTCCTTTCCTTGCAATTTATTTTGGAATGGAGGGAGTATTTAATTTGTAATCCCTTTGTCTCAGCTCAAACTGCACATTTTACTTTATGTCACTATTCATTGTCCAACTTTGAAAACATATGGTTGAATTCGTCGTAACAAGTAGTTACCCAAAAGTAATTATTTGTTTACCGTTATTGTACGTAGTTAAATACATTAACGATTAGGTAAAATTTTTTTTATGAGAATAAAAAAATTCTGTGCAATTTGAGGTGGACGGAGTAAGATGATTGCACGTGGTCTTAGTAATTTAGTTGAATGGCAGGAGAAGTGAGTGTGGAATAGTGAAAAGCAAAAACAGTAAGTGGTAGTTAGCGTGGGGAGTCAAAGCGGTTGACTGAGGACAGGACAGGGGGGCGTGGGAGAGGGACCTTTTACCTTTCCCTTCTTTTGATTCATTACATAAGTAGTATAGGCGCAAAAGCCTGCGTGTGTGTGTGAAGCGGGAGAAGAAACTGATTGCCTTTGTATTATATACAATATTTGGAGCAGCAAAAGAGGAGGAGGAGGAGGAGGAGATGAGAGCAGCAGCAGATGGGCAATTGCGGTACTAGGGAGGAGTCGGCCGTGGTCTCCGGTGCTCACCACCAAGGTTTTCCCCTAATTCCCCCAAATTCCTATTGAAATGGCATTCCCAGATCTGTATGAATTTGATTTTTGCAGTCCAGCAGCCGGTGACCGGTGGCGGGCAGCAGGGCCTCTGGCGCTCCAGCTCAGATCCGTGCAATGTAGAGGACCACGTTATCCCCTTCACCCTCTTCGAGCTGGAAACCATCACCAAGAGCTTCCGCTCCGACTACATCCTGGGCGAGGGGGGCTTCGGGACCGTGTACAAGGGGTACATTGACGAGAACGTGAGGGTGGGCCTCAAATCCCTCCCGGTCGCCGTCAAGGTTCTCAACAAGGAGGGCCTCCAGGGGCACCGCGAGTGGCTCACCGAGGTCAACTTCCTGGGCCAGCTCCGCCACTCCAATCTCGTCAAGCTCATTGGCTACTGCTGCGAGGATGACCACCGCCTCCTGGTCTACGAGTTCATGTTCCGCGGGAGCCTTGAAAACCACCTCTTCCGAAGTACGCGTCTTCCTCTCCCGCACTCCGCTAACCCACTGATTCGTGTCTTATCTAAATTTTGATCTCAACTTTGTCGAGGCACTCAGAGTCGACTGTCCCGCTGTCTTGGTCCACCAGAATGATGATTGCTCTCGGGGCTGCTAAGGGCCTTGCTTTCCTCCACAATGCCGAAAGGCCCGTCATCTACCGCGACTTCAAGACTTCCAACATACTGCTCGACTCTGTAAGTGCTATTTCCAGCCCACTACATTACTAGCACCGCATCCTCCTCTGACAATGCCTCTCAGGATTACACTGCCAAGCTTTCTGACTTTGGCCTTGCAAAGGCCGGGCCGCAGGGTGATGCGACCCACGTTTCCACCAGGGTTATGGGGACTTATGGCTACGCTGCTCCAGAGTATGTGATGACCGGTATGCATCTCTGCCGCTTTCATTGTACAAGCTTATGCAGATTTTGTATTATGTTAATTACTCCCGCCCCAGTCGCATGCTTAGCAGTTACTATCAAGTGCATGGTGTGTACCACTCGTTGAGACACCATAAGCACTTCTCATCTGGCTGGTGGCTGAATATTTTTGCTAGATTGAACTCGACTCAAAATAAGGGTAATGACGCGAATGAATTAAGCTAATTTTCCTTTTTGCTGAGCTGAAATGGACTCCACTCAAGCGTAGATGTACCAGGGTGGCTTATTTTAAATTCACCTACATGGCTTATCTGAAAACCCTCCTAGTGAGAGTTTCCACTCACAGTCCCCAAGAACTGCAATGGAACAGGGGTACAAGGCTCGATTCTAATGGGGTGGAATATTGGCAGGGCACCTCACCGCAAGAAGTGATGTGTACAGCTTTGGGGTGGTCCTTCTGGAGCTGCTGACTGGAAGGAAGTCTGTGGACAAGACGAGACCAAGCAAGGAGCAGAGTTTGGTGGATTGGGCGAGGCCGAAGCTGAATGACAAACGCAAAATGCTCCAAATAATAGACCCTAGACTGGAGAGTCAATACTCTGTCAGGGCAGCACAGAAGGCATGCAGTCTAGCATATTATTGCCTGAGCCAGAATCCTAAAGCAAGACCGCTAATGAGTGATGTGGTGGAGACCTTAGAGCCCCTGCAATGCAGTGGCGGCGCTACTGAAGAAAGCTCAACTGAAGCAAGAGGACGAGATTACCGGTTGCATCAAAGCTTTGCTCGCCCCGCTGCTGCTTGCCGCTCTCCCAACCCCAATTGTTCTCCAAGCGCATGCCGGGTTAGATGACCAAAACATCTATTCTTCTACTGAGTGTGCTCCTTGTTTGTTTTAATTCGTGGTTGCTCCTGACATTTGGTTGAACTCGTTGGGTGAATAATTCGGCCATGCAACAAAACGCAAGATTCTCAAAGTGCACAATCTAATTATAAACTAAGCATGGTAGTGTTACCCCGTTGTCTGTTTTACTCTACTTTTCTCAACTGTTTCTTCTATGTTGGCGTATTCAATTCAATCGCTTAAACCTACTGTGCCAGATATAGACGTTCATTTCTCTCTTGGAAGCATGATAATAAATAAAAAATCCAGCCAAAATGACATCAGTTAGTCCGACAAGTATTCTTCACACGGGTTTGTTTTAATCTTCTTCTTCCCCTTCTTTCTCGTAAACGTGAGATGGCTTTGGAAAGATGCCAAAAGTCAGGTCATGTCATGTGGATCCTGTTGTGGCACCAAGGAAGGTGTCCGTTTTGGGTTGCCTCGGCACCCACCCGCTTGTCCATTTCCGCTTCAATCAAATAGAAATCAACGCAAGTTCAATTTTACTATTCATTTGATCAAAGTTAAATGGGTTAAGAGTTAAAACAGCTTCATGTTTAAGTTAAAAGTGTCAATCTAACCCTTAGTTTTGGATTGCATAAATACATAATTCAAACTCGAGCTTGTGGATTAGAGCATTTTTGTTCTATATTTTTGTTACGTTGAATGGATGCAAAACGCAGTTGCACAGAGTGCATTCAAACCTCACAATGCTTTTCGTGATATTCTTGAGTTTCAGGTCAACACAACATATATACCCATGCATAAAATTAAGTCAACCGTTCACTAAACCTAACAATGAGTCTTGTTGATGAGGTAGGCTGAGATCTCGTTGGGCCACCTGCCCAACACTTAGAAAGGCCCAAAGACAGCTCAATAAGGCTTTATACCAAGAAGCCAACAAGGAAAAAAAGAAACTTATAAATTGGACAACCACAATTAGGGTTTAAAACATATAAATAGGAATGAACGTTATTATTTTTAGATTGTGCACTACTCACATCTATCGGCGAGCAACGTACTAACTTACTCATGGCCAAAAAAAGACTCAAAAGTAGTTAATGCAGTTGAAGTTACCAAATTGCTTGCTTCCCGAGCCTTACAGTAAGATGAGTTAAACTAATAAAGAAGAAGCGTAAATGTAGGTC
The DNA here is from genome assembly GCA_037428765.1 of Rubia yunnanensis. Classification (NCBI taxonomy): domain Eukaryota; kingdom Viridiplantae; phylum Streptophyta; class Magnoliopsida; order Gentianales; family Rubiaceae; genus Rubia; species Rubia yunnanensis. The sequence goes on along the minus strand of CM075066.1, from coordinate 115,501,729 downwards.
TCGTTTCTAGATACTCACATCTTCTGCGGATCAGCTCCCTGGCGACGACAAAGGAAGCAACCCGCCTGCTGTGGCGGGGCGGCTCGAGTGGAGGGTTTAGGGTTTTGGGTTCGAGTGGAGAGTGTCCGAGCTGAGAGGTTGGAGTACATGGTTTGAATGGAGAGGTTTGAGTGGAGACGGTTCGAGTGGAGAGGGAGTGGAGAGGGTTCCAATGGAGACAGTTCAATTCAAGAGGTTCAAGTGGAGAGGGTTCCAGTACAGGGTTCAAGTGGAGAGGGTTCCAGTACAGAGTTCGAGGGGAGAGGGTTCCAGTACAGGTTTCGAGTGGAGAGGGTTCCAGTGGGGATGGTTCCAGTGGATTTAGGGTTTAGGGTTTCCAGTACAGGGTTCGAGTGGAGAGTGTTCCAGTGGAGAGGTTCGAGTACATGGTTCGAGTGGAGAGGGTTCGAGTGGAGATGGTTCGAGTGGAGAGGGTTCGAGTGGAGATGGTTCGAGTGGAGAGGGTTCAGGTGGAAAGGTTCGAGTGGAGAAGGTTCAAGTGAAGTGAGTCAAACATGTCAGGAACACATCAGTGAACACAAGTGAAATCAGGTACAGTGTAGTACTATTCCACCTTCTCCTTAAACTGTTTGTTGATCATAATATTTCATCATTTTCCCTACTCAAATATCTGTAGAACGTACTGTTCACTATACAGTTAGCCCTACTTCATTTTCCTTTCATCTCTTTTTGCACAGTTTCTTCTACTCTTTCTTCTTATCTTCTTATTATATATATATATATATATATCATATTATACTATAATACATTTTACATATATATACTTACCTTTCTTCCCTAGCTTCATCATAACTACAGCTCCTCTGGAAATAACATCCTTCAAAAAATTAAAGGAATATATTCCACTCCTGGTAACTTCCTTTAAACCCCTTTCCTTATTTGTTCTCTCTCTCTCTCTCTCTCTCTTTAATGTTATTAGACAATTTCAAAACATTATGCTAATGTTGTTCTCTCTCTCTCTCTCTTTAATGTTATTAGACAATTTCAAAACATTATGCTAATGTTGTTCTCTGTAAAATATAATTATTACACCAGTAACGTAAATGCTCTACAAATATAGGATATGATAAATAAATAGAACTATACATGTGTTATATACTTTGGATTTGCATACTTCAAAGATTTACTGAAATACTAAACCAATTAGAGTTGTCATTGTATGTGATGCAGGAACTATGTCATCGGAAAAACCCATTGATAAACTACGCAATACTGATCGCCCTTGGATCAGAGTTGTTACAATTGACGAAAAATTCTCTGCATTTCAAAGTCCAAAGAGTCCTACAAAATTGCAAAGGTTCATTTTTTCTGATGAAAAGGTAATCAACCAATTTATTTTATATAATAAACTATCATACCATAATTTCTCATGTTGATAAGTTTACTGATGATATAGGGAGCCAAAGTGGAAGGTATAATGTTCAACAAAGCATATGAAACCATGAGCCATAAAATTCAAGTTTATAAGAGGTACAAGATATCGAATGCAAACATAAAACAAATTGACCCCAGGTATAAAAAAGGGATATAGCAATTAAGTGGATCATCGACACTAGTATAGTTATTGAAGAGATGCCTGATTCCGGCCATCTCATTTCGGTTCAGCATCCCTATGTGCCGTTTGAAAGAATCCCTGAACATCTCAATAAACCTGAAGAGCTGAAAGGTAATTATTTTCGAATGCATCTCTTTAACTTAAAGCTGAAAAATTATTGTCTTTACTAATGGTACAAAATTACAGATGTTATAGGAGTTGTTGCTCAATGCCTCCCAGTTCGCACTGTCAAAACATCGACTGGCTCTAAAAAAGTTCACAAGTTTGTCCTTATTGATGAAAAGGATAAGTTTAGTTAGAAAATTATTATTTAATTATTTTCTACAATTCAATTTCCCTTAATGTTTGGCATCCATGTTTAGATTACAACCTTTGACTTTCACTATGTGGCAAGAATTCACTGTCTAACCTCCATTTCACTATCAAACAACTTCTATTAACAGTCTCACTTTTGCTTTATTCAGGGATAGAAGTATCAACACATTACAGATCATCCCCTTTTAATTGATGCCGCTGACAATCAATCTTTGAAACTGAAAAAATGGTACTATTTTTTTTACATTTATCTCATGACAAGTATATTCAAGGCAATGCTTACATTTATTGCTATAATAATTTTGCAGGGCAAAAGAGCACCACAAGGAGATCATGAATACCATCGCTAACTTGAACTAATTCTCTCTGAAAATTCCAACGACAACTTTAGATGCTGTCTACACTTCAGTTGGTTATATTCTACAAACTCAAAAGGTAAAAATGATGTTACGCATTTCTCCAGTAGCATGTTTTGCTGTTTATTTTGGCCGTTATTTGTGACTGAGCAATTTTCTTGAAAATAGATGGTGACCTCAGAGGCGAAGTTATCTTTCAGAGACATCTCTCAGAATTATTACTATATGGCTTGCGTAAAATGTTTTCATTCAACAACTGCCTCCTTAGATTATGAATTCACCTGCAATTTATGCCAAGAGAAACAACTTACTGAACCAAGGTTACAAGTCAACCAACTCCTTCTATTATTTATTCTATTGTCTTAAGAATATATATTTGTTTAAATACCTTATAGTTACTACATTTCTGCTATTTTTATTATCTTGAACGTGTTATTTGCGTAGGTGTCGCTTCGAAGCATATCTTATCGATGATAGTGGTATTATCACTACTACCTTCTTCGGTGTACCTGCTCAGAGATTATTGGGCTTGACACCAATGGAAGCTATTGATGGATTCACGCAGGCTAGTGCCTTCTATTTTGACATATGGATCAACTCTTTTAACATTCCTATAGTTATTCTGCCTCAATCCATTTGTTTTAAAAAACATTCCAGAAAATTAAAACCAATGATTTGGGTTTAAACATAACATAGTTCTAGGAATAAATTGAAGATCGACATTCCATCATTGACAATGTTGTCCAAATTAAAATCTATGGCTAGCTTAGCCCGAGGTACACTGTCTTTACTTTTGCTGAAAAACAATCCTTGCAATCCCAGGGTTCAACCCTACATTTGCAAAAAAAAAAGTGATGATCAATCACTTTGGGAGATTAAAACTCCACCTGCTGCAACACAATAACTAACTATTGAGGGTACAACTACATTTAATCTCATTTAACACTCCTACCTCATGAATACTTTTGCTTAGTTCCTAATGAAAATAAAATGCATGCTCCTCCTTCAATTACAGGCTATGTAGCTTCTCAACCACCTCGATCAAAGGCGAAAAAGAACCTTCTTTCCCAACTTGAAAGTGAGGAACTTAAACTATCAAGGGCATGCGGGAAGAAACCAAAATTAGGTTGACTCCAACACAAGCCTAATAGCTTTTGTCGCATATTTAAGATGTCTTTTGCTGCAAATGACCTCTAAGCCTAAGAAATTAAGGTTGTAATAGTGTGTTAGCATAAATTCAGCAAGAATCCATTTCCTTGTAACATCTCTTTTGCAAACTTGGATCGCTACATGCATGCGTTTATAGTTCGGAATATTCTAATCATGTAATAAGATATGTAAACAATGCTTATTAAAATGTCATCAGTACCTTCTACCGTGAAATTTTTACCTATTCCTACATGGGAATGGTACGTAGCTTTAGTTGATAGCTCGAGTTAATTATGAGCTTCAATTACATGTAAACTTGGTATATTTGTAGCTTCAATTACAGGAATTTTAACATTCCTATATTGTAGCAACATTCCTTCCCACAGCATTTCTATAATTTGTTATCAAGCACGGTGTTGCCTAACTAGTCTAATACAACACATGATGCTATACCCGATCATGTTAACCAGAACTAACCCACCCCACCAGAATTCCCAAATCAATCTGAACCCACTAAAAATCCCAAATCACCCAACGATTTACGCCCAATATTCACATAAATCAAATAATTAGCACAAAGATTATCAGTAATCATCCGCACATAACATAACAAAAGCCAACACAAAATGCATCATCAAACACAATCAGTAGAACATAAATAATTCAATCACCTGTCTTCCCAAGTCCAAGTATTCCAGCAAAACCTTGATTTGTTTTAAATTTGCTCCTGGGTGGGTGATAATGGATGTTATTCCATCTTTAAACCCCATTGCCAGTGGCCGGGCTACTCATTCGGTGGTGGAGATCCGCAAAGTGAAGCTCCGACGATGGAGAGAAGGGAAGTAGCCGGTGGCGGAGGTCTTTAGCCGAGATCTAACTTGAGAAAAAAAACCGTCATCGAGCAATCTATTCAACACTTCATCTCTCACACTCACACTAAACCTGTGAATTTCGGCGCTTACCAAGCAAACCGCTCGCAAGTCCACCTGAGGCAAGGCCCCGAGGAAGTAGCTCGTCACCAAGGCGGCGAGGAATTCCGCTCCGGCGACCGGAGGAGTGAAGCCGCCGCACCGTTTCCGTGTGTGAGATCCGCAAGTTGCAGAAGTCCACGGAGCTTCTGATCCGCAAGGTGCCGTTCCAGAGGCTGGTCCGTGAGATCGCTCAGGAAAGATACTCAGTTTAGAAACCTCGCGTTCTACTGCTACTACAAACTTTAGGGCTTTACGAGTTACCGAACCAACAAATTATTTCGGACCATGTGAATTGGGCCGAGTAAATTATGACCCATGCCCAAATCTTTTCTTCAACCATGTCTAGATTTCAGTAGAACCTATTGATACAAGAAACTCGGGCTCTAGTGGGCAAGTTTGGGATATTTGGTTTTAAGACCGTGTTTACACATGATTCCGGAAAGAAATGGTTTAATTAAATTTATAAGAAGGTAAAGATTATGAGTCCGTATCTTGAAAGACGGTATTTTCTTAAGTCATCAACTCTGACTTCTCTTCGTGGTTGATAACTCCTTGTTGACTCATCACTCGCTCCACCACCGAAACCTCGACCTCTATACCTTGGCTTAAAGTGCAATGTACAAGAAATGAAGATAAAAATTCCGGATTATATGAACCGGGTTATAAGCTTTATAACTACTACACGTTGTGTAATAAAATTTTGATATTGCAACTAAGACTTTTTACCTTTCTATCATCCAATAAAACCCCGTCTTTCCATAAGCCTGTGAAAAAATGGTCCTTCCCAAGATTTTATCAACAGTTATTAGTTAAAATATCAAAATTTTATTATGTAATTAAAATTAAAATTTATATTTTTATTTATCTTGATTTGGAGATTAAATATTGGTAGCTCAAAATATAATATTAAAATAAAAAAAATAAAGTAAGAAAAGTGGAGACGAGATAAAGGAGGAGAAGGAAGAGAAGGAGCTGGAGCGAGGTTTGTTTGTATAGGTGTAAGATCCGTGAAGTCCCATTCGCGGCGAAACACGACAAAACCCCAGGAAGCCTCCTAAGTTTCTCTCTGCTGGAGTATTGGTCGGAGACAGAGATGGAGGGGGTGCGGAGGGTTGTGATGGAGGTTCTGACGGAACCCCGCGGCGGCGGAGAGTCGCTGATCGGGACCATCAAGATCGCCGTTCTGCCCATCGCAAAAGTATTCACCATGTGCTTCATGGGATTTCTCATGGCCTCCAAGTACGTGAACATCCTGCCCGCCAATGGGAGGAAGCTGCTGAATGGCCTGGTGTTCTCCCTCCTCCTCCCCTGCCTCATCTTCTCCCAGCTCGGGGAGGCCATCACCTTCCAGAAGATGCTCCTCTGGTGGTTCATACCCTTCAACGTCATTCTCACCACCATCGCCGGCTCCCTCATCGGCCTCATCGTCGCCTTCATCGTCAAGCCCCCCTACCCCTTCTTCAAGTTCACCATCATCCAGATCGGGATCGGTAACGCCCCCTCGCCCCTTCTCCCGCATTCCACACTCTCCTCATCTGCGTCCTTGTGCTGCAGGAAACATTGGGAATGTGCCCCTTGTCCTGATTGCTGCGCTGTGCCAGGACAAGTCCAACCCCTTCGGTGACTCTGAAAAGTGTTTGCAAGATGGCAACGCCTACATCTCGTTTGGCCAGTGGGTTGGGGCCATCGTCCTCTACACCTACGTCTTCCACATGCTCGCACCTCCTCCCCAAGGTACATTCGACGCCGAGGATGTCAAAAATCCCACCAAGGCCACCTCCCACGCCCAACTCAAGCTCATTCCTCCCGACCAGCTTCCCTTGCTTCATCAGGACCCTGCCCCCACCAACGAAAAGGTCATTCCAAATTGCCTCTTCTGCCCACCGCACCCCATTATGCTCACTTACTCGACTGCCTTTCTGCAGATGAAGAATTTTTTAAAATTCTTGTACGAGAAACTGAAGCTCAAGCAGATACTTCAACCGCCAATTATTGCTTCTGTAAGCTGACCTCTCCCCGTGCCTTTGATTTTCGCTTGTCCTCATCACTTCTGGCTGTGTCTTTCCTTCTGGAAACTAAGCTTATTTGCACAATGGCTTGAGTTGCCTACATTGGCTCTCGGAGAACAAAACCACCTATCATTGCTAATGTGGCATTGTGCTCAACAGGTCATCGCCATCTTTATAGGATGCGTGCCATTTCTGAAGCGAATGATCTTCACTACTGATGCTCCTTTATACTTCTTCACCGACAGTTGTTTGATACTCGGGTACAATACGGAGTCCCTTTTCTTAAATTCATTATGGAGCCATGGCGATTGTGTGAATCTCCGTTACCTATACAAATCGGTAGTTGTGTTAGTATCTAAAAACACTGTTTTATTTTGTTTTCTCTATCATGTGTTCTCTCCCTTCCAAAAAAAATTGAAGCTCTGATCTTCTGCTGTAAATGTTACTTATTAATGTTGTGGTTGGAAGATAAGAATGCAATGTAGAATTTTTCTGCCGCATACCTAAAATCCATGTCTTTATTCTTATTGTTTGATGACCAGGGAGCTTAGTCTGGCTATCTATATGTTGTGAGTCTTGTGGTTTAATGGGGTGGAATCACTTTTGTAATTGAACTGGTTTGAAATTTATATGCTCTTGTGCCGTTACTAATGATACCTTCTTACCAGGGAGGCTATGATTCCATGCATATTGTTGGCATTGGGCGGCAACCTTGTTGATGGTAAGGAAAAATATTCATCAGGAAACGGGCTTTGGTTGGGTCATTTTGTTTATAGTTCAGGGGTTTCTCAGTCTACGGCCACTGAATGACCAGCTGTATTTTTAAGTATCACAAAATTGGTCCTTTTTAATCGTACTTAATTGTATTGCCCCCTCTGCTGTTTGTGTTGGATATTTCTATAAATGCTGAGATTCTTGATCCTCTTTCTGGTTGCATGGACACTATTCAACTCAATTTTACAACTGTATGTTTTCCTCTTTGACATGTTGCAGGACCAGGAAGTTCAAAGCTAGGTCTGCGAACAACTGCTGCTATAATTTTTGGACGGTTGATGCTGGTACCACCGACGGGCTTGGGCATTGTAACATTGGCTGATAAATTGGGCTTGCTTCCTCCCGGTGATAAGATGTTCAAATTTGTCCTCCTCTTGCAGTACTCAATGCCAACATCTGTGCTTGCTGGTAATACTAATCTCTATGAACTAATGCTCCTGGACCGGATTCAGATATTAGAGTGGTTTCTTTTCCTTTGATTATTACAAAAGGGACGAAAGTTTGAGGTTATTGTTGCTGTTTGATGGACAGGTGCGGTGGCTAATTTGAGAGGGTGTGGAAGGGAAGCGGCTGCTATCTTGTTCTGGGTTCACATTTTTGCTATCTTCTCAATGGCAGGATGGATCATTCTCTACTTCAGCATACTGTTTTAAGATTTCATAGCCACACTAGGTTTGTATGTAATGCTAGTATCATTTATAAAAGCACCTCATCGAGGGTGATAGCGTGGCCGATACTATTAGTCTCTTCAAATTTATGTGTTTGTGAATAGGAAGCTGTATTAATAAAAGTCGCAAAACTGAAAATTCTCAAGCATCAATCTTCAAGTGTGCTATAATTATTGGTCAGATGATTGGGTGATTAAATTCCTTGAATTACTGGTGAGATGCACACCGGAAGGAAAATTGAAGGCAAGAACTATCAGAAGTCTTGTACAACATCTTAATTCTTATATGTACACCATGAGCGACAGAGGGGTTACGTAGTGAAAGCATAAGAAACAATGTCAAAAAAGAAACCCCCACCCCCTGTTTTGGCCACTATCCCTCAGGGGCAAACAACGGCTTTGATGTCTCCCTGTGCCACTCAGATTAGTACGCCACCTCCTCTCAGCCTGGCTGCCGAAACACAGCATCAGAATAGCACCCACCACCGGAGCAGCAGCAGCAGCAGCAAGAAACATCCATCCCCTTCTTCCTCTGTTCTCCCTTTCTGCGCCAAAATTCACATCAACTCCTTCCAATTCTTCATCACCACCAGAAGCGATATCCTCCTCCTCATCAGAGGAGCTAACCTCCTCATTCACACCAACCTGCTGCCGGAGGCTATCATTTCTCTGCTGTCTATCTTCATAATCCCTGTCATCTGTTGGAAGCTCATAGCGGCACAGCGGGCATGAGTTTCTTGAGCTCAACCACGGCAGAATGCAGGAGGGGTGATATAGATGAGAACAAGGTAACTGATTCACAACTGTGCCTATATGAAGAGGGTCCTTGCAGATTGCACAAGCCAACTCGTCTGGTTTCTGAGGATCTTCAGTTACCACCAGGCGTGGCAGCGCACGCACAAAGGAAACGGCAGCAGGTGGTGCTCCTCTTCTTGAACTATCAGCTTCTGCTAGATGCTCCAGCAGCTCGTCAAACTCTCTGGCCTGTAGGTAGTTTCGCGGACTAGTTCGAAAGTAGCCCTCCCCTGCAAGTTGCTCCACATCTGCAAAAGTAGCGCCATGGGTCTCTTCCCACACAATATACTCATCAACATCGTCTTCTTCTATATCCTGTGAGTTCCAATGGTGGAGCCCTGCATGCATTGGGTCAATGTCATTGTCAGTCTCGTTTCCGCTTGGTTGGCTGAAGTCCTCATTTTCCAGGAAGGCATCGTCATCGGACCTCCCTTCCCCTTCATCAACAGATATGGAATCATGATAAAACCTGGAACTACCGAAACTGAAATTTGATCCAGTCTCACCGATGAAAGAATCAAAGCCATCACTTTCGGTGTCAGAAAGCCCCCTTCTCCATCTCCTGGAACCACCACTCTGGCGTCGAACAAGCAAAGCAGCATCCACGCCGAGGCTGATGGAGCTATCGTAATCCTCGTAACTGGTGGACTGCCTGGCGTGATTGAACACCTGAGAGAAATAAGCCTCTATCGATTCAGAGCTCCTCCTGCTCGTCCCTCCTCCCCCACGTAATCTGGGAAGCATAGCTCGGTAGTCTTCTTGGACGGGAGAGGCGTGATCGTCGAGAAGTAAGAACTTGCAGTCTCCACAAATAGGAATAGGTTGAAGCTCATCATTGTCAGGAGTAAAGAGTCTATGGCAGAGGGCACAAGCAGGAGAATGTGGGTGATTCATTTTGGATTAACCTATTCCAATCCAATACACAATCTACCAAGCAGGCAACAATAAAATGTAAGGGAATCGAACAGCAACAAACATAGCACTCGTTGCCCTAACCCACGCACGCATGATCAACTGAGATTGTGAGAATAGCAACAGAAATGTATGGAATACCTGGTACAAGTCGAGGAGGATCGGTCAGATCTGGAGAAGGTGGACAGACATGTTTGGAGGTTCTGGATTCAGCAACCGCCCTCCCTGATCGTGATCGTAATCGTAATCGTAATCGTAATCGTAATCGTATCGCCCCCCAATTTTTATCTCTTTCTTTTCTCCACCTGCGACAACTCACGCGTCGCTTTTTTCCATTGTCCCATACTTTACTTTTTGCAGTATACTCCCTTTATTCCCATAAATTTAGTTTATTGATGCATATGATTCATTTCATTGGTCCTCTCTGTATGGCTCACCTTCAAATGACACAATTTTTATCAAAAAATTAAAGGAGTGGTGTGAGTTGAATTGGGAGGGAAAAGAGTAAAATGAATAGATGAAAATATTCTAAGATCTATCAGGAGGGAAGAGAGGCATAAATAAAAAATCATACCAAAATGGAAAGAAGGACAATATTATTAAGCAATGAATGAATATGTTTGAAAGAAGAAACTTGTGGTAAGACGCATAGGGAGAAAGTTGAATGTGAAAGATATGTTAGTAAGATGGGAATAAGAAATGCACGTTGATGTAATGGGGAAAGAGGAGATAACATACCAAATGAAAATGATTTGGGTAGAGAATAAAGTGTCATCCATTTAGAGGGAGATTTGTTGGAGCGTTATAATCCGGCAATTAATGAGGAGCAGCAGGGCGCAGGAGTGATGTTGGATGCCTGAAGAATGACGAAGAAGCAGGAGATGAGAGGTGGAAGGAAGAGACACGGGGATGAGGACCCAGAAAAGCGTCAGCTCCAGATCGCCATTGATATCCTACAAAGGTCTACTCCATATATCTGTGTGTGTCTTCATAGAATGATGCTGATGTTGGTGTTGGTGTTTCAGGAGAGATATCTATGAAATATTTGCACAGCCCGTTGATCCAAATGAGGTATGTATTGTGATGGGCATGATGAATGACGAATGATGGATTGAGAGAGTGAGTTTGCACGCGCAGGTGGAGGGCTACTGCGAAATCGTGAAAGAGCCCATGGATTTGGGGACGATGCGGGCTAAGCTTCACGAGGGGATGTACCGCAATGTGGATGAATTCAAGGTACCCTCAGCCCTCACAAATCTCACAATTCCCAGTTGATTCACTCACCTCACTCGGCTTGCAGTATGACGTATTTCTCATCACAAGAAACGCAATGCATTTCAACTCCCCGTCTACCATCTATTTCAAGCAGGTGCGTTTCCCTCGAATCCCTATCCCAATCCCAGCTGATACCATAAAATCAAGGTGTTGCTTGCAGGCCCGTGCCATACACGATCTAGCTAAAAGGATTTTCCACACCCTGCTCACCGATCCTCAAAACTTGGAGTCCAAATTTTTGGGGACCAGAAGGCGATCTACCAGAATCCAGCGAAAGCCTCCTCCTCCTCCTCTTACTATTCCAACAGGTCCGTTCATATTACCAGTACATAATTGGGGTCCATCTTATCCAATCCATCTGAATATGTGTCTCTGTGTGTTCCCTCCTCGGGGCCAGCTGGTGAGCAGTTGGTGGAGACAGATCGGCGTTGCACCTACCGATGTAAGGGCCTGGAGTATGGAAATGAGAATCAACTGATCCCGGTAAGCTTTTACATGCACCGCCAGCACCCGGTAAGGGAGTGAGCAGTAAAAATGAAATGAGGTTGATGATGCATGCAGGATGTGAGTTGCAGCTACAGGAGCAGCTTGCGGCTATTCGCGAGAGATTTGGGGCCCACTGCAAAAATGATGGCGGCGCGGAGGATCAGGTGTGCAGGAGGTCCATGTCCGGGAGGTGAACAAGTGGATACTGCAAAGAAGATTGGATGCGTGGCGGATGGTGGCAGTAGAGGGGGACTTAAGAAGGATGGTGGAGTGGGAGAGGAGGCAGTTGGGGGGAGGTGGAATGGGAAGGATGTGATCCCAGTTGTACTAGCATTGGAGCACTCTCCAAACCCAAATGCAAACAAGTCAAGGAACAAGAGACTAGTAACCAGCAACAATGCCACTCCTCTGCAAAAATTGGAAGCCTTAATGGAGGAGGAAGGCACTGCTACCACCACCTTCACATTTAATCTGGCCTTTTTAAAGGCGCAGATGAACGCGCTTCCCACAAATAATACTAGTTCCCTACCATGAGTGATCTCGCCTGACTTTTTATTAATAAAATCATATAAATGCATGCTTCCAACGGAGAAAAGGAGAGAAACGTCCGAGTATATTATAATTTCAAACACAAACTCGAATTGCATGGTAGTATATTATTTTTTCGAAAAAATATTATATGATTATAAACTATATACTTAATTATTCAAATTCAATCTAATATTATTTTAATAATAAAATAGTTAAACATTATTTTAATAACATATATACCGTCCAATATTATAAAAAATAATAATTGTCCCATTTGATTTAACTAGTTAACATTAAATTATGACTAAAATTCTACGGAGGGTGACCATCAATGCATACGACGTTCAAAATAAAAAGAAAAAGAATGAGAGGATGCTTTATTCAGGTTAAAAAAAAATCAATATAGATTATGTATCCGATTTAAAATTTTCACCCGTTTACATTCGGGTGTAGAAAAAAAAAACACTCGGAAAAAGATGAGTTGCTCCTGGCCAAATTTTGGTTTTCGCGGCAAGGAATAGTGGATGGCGGAAGGTGTGGGCACGTTTAGTTAAACGTGGATGGAATTGGAATTGCCATGTCTTCCTCTCCTTTTTCCTTCTCTCTTTCTCACACGCATTTCGCGCACATACTAAATCAAGTATCTACGTTTCTCTCTCGATCTGTGGAGTTGATCAAATTGGACAATAATGGCGTACCGAAGGAGACAGGGGATCACGCGGACCCCCACTTCCAAGGAAGATCCTTACTCTCCTCCACCGCCTCCCTCCCCCGCCACCAATTCTAAGGTAACCGCCCCTCTTTTTGGAACGCTTTCATCTTTTAATACTCTATTCGTCATTCAATCGCTGCATCTGAATCTACATATACAGGCTTCCCCTACCTATGATTACACAAGCTCGAATCAAGGCGGTGGCTTTTGGGGTGTTGTGGCCAGGAAAGCCAAGACTATCCTGGAACTGGAGGAGGATCATGCTTCCCCTCCATTTCATCCCCACCACGATCCTAGGTTTCGCAAAGGCCTCCATGCAATCACTTCCTCTTTGAACCACATTGGTGATACCATCGGGAATGCACTCGAGGTCTTTCATTCTCACCCCTGGCAATTACCCTATTCCACGCCTTCTTTCCATACCTACTTAATTCATGTTTCTTTTCTGCTTATATTATTAAGTCAGTGAATTGACCTTTTGGTTGGGGGGATTGCCAGGAAGGCCGCAGCGCTGCGGATATGATGCAAGACACGCGAAGATTGCAGGGCAGAAGAGGGGGAGGAGGAGGCAATTGTGAGGAACAGAATCCATCCCACCAACACCGACCACCACCATCACATATGAATGCCACTCCAGAGGATCAACTCAAAGCATCTCGCGACGTAAGGTGCCAACTATGTCATGGTGTATTCCTTGTCCCTGTGCCACTAACTTAATGTCCAACATGTCAAATGCTCCCGCTGTCCTAGTTTAATGCTTTAGCCACATGCCTATAGCTGCAGTATCTTTAAGCTCATTGCTCTCTCGGACCTCGTACGACTATGTCTCAACCTTTGTTATCAACATCTGTCCTCTCCTGTTATTAACAAAGTTAGAATTCACCAGACCTTACCTTGACGTGTGACAGGTGGCAATGGCCACTGCTGCGAAAGCAAAACTACTCCTTCGAGAGCTGAAGACGGTCAAGGCAGATCTGGCATTTGCAAAACAGAGATGTTCTCAGTTGGAAGAAGAAAATAGGATGCTACGGGAGTCCAGGGAGAAGGGAGACAATCCTGCAGATGATGACATGGTACTGTCTTAATTGCATGCTGTGACTATCATAGCTTGGAAACGCAACCTGATTCTCTTCTTGTTGCTGCTGTTTTGCTTTAGATACGCCTGCAACTAGAGACACTTCTGGCAGAGAAGGCTCGGTTGGCGCATGAGAATTCAGTGTATGCTCGGGAGAATCGGTTCCTGAGGGAGATAATCGAATATCACCAGTTGACAACGCAGGACGTTGTGTATGTAGATGAGGGAATTGAAGAGATTACAGAAGTTAACCCCATACCTGCAGTCTCCAGGGTGCTTTCTGCTTCGCCACCCTCTCCTGTATCCCCAAGCTCATCTCCTGGCAACTCCCTCTCTCCCATCATCAACACCAGGACATCATCACTGGATCTCGATGTTACCCCAAATGTCCCCACAAGTAGCACGAGTCCAGACATCGCACTACAAGATTCAACGAGACATTGAAGGCCCCCGTTCCCCAAGCCTTATTCTTACTTTCATTCATTTCCTTCATACTTGCAAGTAAAAAGTGGGAAATTCCCGTACAGGACTGGCTTGTTTTGTATACTCATGCAGCTTTATGCTGCCATTTTTCGTACCCGTATAAATCTTGCCTTTTTCTTCTCCTTTTCCTTTTTACATTAGTTACCTGCTACAATCACAAAAAATTACCTACTGTGGTAAATCTGACAAAAATAACAAACCAATTCAAAAGGAAGAGTAGGTTGCCTACAGGGCTTGAGCATTTCCAGAGGTTGATCTGTACTAAAAATCAACAATAATATGTGACCTTGCTGCAAGTGTGTAGGCCGGAGGAGCAGGCCGTCCTATTTGCCATTTTTTCCTGGCAAATAGCACGCAAATGCCCAACTGCATTAGCCTGAAACAGATGGCAGGTGTTGTTCATCACATATCATCAAGTACAGGAAAAAATGGCAATGAGCAACGATTACCTGTTCAGAAAGCTCCACAATGAATCTCTTAGCGTGACAATTCCGGGGTAGCATGAGTAGAGGATAGAAAAGGCGATCGCTCCGATACCACCAAGAAACCACAAGCAGGTGAAGAGTAAACACAATGGTAAGAAGAGATAACTTCCTTTCTCCCTGCATAGTGAGGCAAGGATACAGAATTATAGGAGCAGAAAGGAGAGTGCCTTAAGAGCTGTCTGCCTCCGGAGAATATCATTCGATCTGAAGAGCACAGCAGCAATCCAGATAGTGAGAGTGAGAGAGCAGGAGCTGTTCGATCCAACGATTTCAGAAGTTAGGTTTATATTGAAATATAATTAAGAGCTAGGATTAGATATTAGGTCCATTTGAGTTGTACCCGATCTTCAAAATGTACGAAGAGTTGTTCAATACACATAATACATTGGTATATAAGAGAATCAGTGATGGAAGAATTAGTTTTTGGGATGCCAAATTGTACGTTTCAATATGACGTAAATTAATTGGCAGTTTTATTTGAATTTTCATTTTCAATATTACTTTCACAGCTATAGTCCGGTATGACGTGTCAATCATTCATTTAACAAAATTTTAGCTGGGGCATCCATATATATAAATCCCTATTACTTCTTTTTTTGTAGACAAGTGAGAGCATTTTCTGTTGATATTTTAAGAAACGCAAACTATTCAAGTATAATTGGATTCGAGTGGTTTTGAGATTGGGATTTTAAAACAAGTTTGGTGGTGCGGGATGCACACTTGTACAAACTTTCTATGTGGGAAATTGTAGATTGAGTTTGGCATTACAATTCATCTACTGCTCAAATATTATCCATGCTCCCATTCGCCGGAGCTCAACATCACCGCCCTATCCCCATCACATTCTCAGACAACCTCCTCAAATGCTCAGCTGCAAAGTGTGTCTCCTTCCATCCCAGCGGGCTCACCCACAACAGCACAACGTGCGCAGTATTCCAGCAGGGTCATTTCTCTCTAGAGGCTCACCCCCCTGGCACAGACCCTGACCCAGTTGGAGTTGGAGGTGGAGGCAGCACCAAGATCCAAACGAGGTGGTTAATTTTGGGTCCTGTTGTGGGAGGAGGCGTGCTGCTGGTACTGATGGCATCCGGATTGGTAGTGTGTTTCATGGTGAATTTGAAGAGAAGGGGGAGAATGGAGAGCGCTGCGGAGGGTGGTGAGACATTGCATATGACCCAAGTTGCTGCCCCCATCAATCGGACACTGCTTACCAACACCTACACCTACTCCGACACCAGCCTCTCCTTCTTGCATCAACCAACTAGTATCCCATCTTCTCTTCTCTGTGCTTTTTAGTTGCTTCAGTCATTACTGTTATTGTGGATGATGACTTAAAGTTTTGTTTAGGAGCATGCATTCCTATTCACGAGCCTCCATTTGATTATGGGAATCAAAACCTGGGATCGTTCCTTCCATAAAATAAAGATTCTATAACGATTTCCACCAAGCTACCCCTTGTCTAAATGTCCAAGAGCTACACAGGGGAATAATACCACATTGCCAGTTTTTTCCCCATTGAATACATATATCCAGGCCATCAATCCACAACTAGATAAAATGCTTTCATCAAATGTTCAAAAGCCTAGAGAGAGCAGCACAAAATGAAAAAACATTTTTAAAAAAACAACATAGGAACTTGTTCGTAGAAAAACTTCAGCTGCAATAACCTTCAAGATATGCTTATTTCTGACGAGTCAGAGCCCCCTGTTGCATGACAAGTCAATACACCCAATTAAACCTTTTAACCAGCATAACAATATTTTTACGGGCTACCAAAGAAGCAAATAATCCTACTCATCAAGGGGATAATCAAATCGTCTTTGATTCCCATATCTAAATTCAGACTCTTATCACACACAGAGAGTAAACTCTAGGCCTTAAGAATGAGCAGTGTCAAACTACACCTATGTGTGGCTTTAGTCTAGTCATAAAGCAATGCCTCCGAGACCAGAACAAAAATATCTGCAGATACTGTGAAGCGATAGAGAGTAATCTACAATGGCCAACCTCACTATAGAGAGCCACGATTTCTGAAAATGCAAACAGAAATCTGTGGGTTTGCCGAGCAATGCAAAGTTCAAACAAACAAATTTCAAAAGAGACACCCTGAATTTCCATTCTTATTTTTTGAGGGACACGTACCGAACCTGTTACATAAATCAAATCTCTCCCCTCTCCCCACCCCGAACCCTCAACCTATAAGTAGTAGCATGTTCCCCTCCTCACCCTGATATTTTTTAACACAACCGTAGATCCATGCTAAACTGTACCACCCGTACAGCATTCGTAGCAACAACTGATGCAATTGGTAAGAGTTGACTCAAGGCCTACTGCCATACTGTGCTCAATATTCACTTCTCCAACAGAAAAGTGATTCCGTGGGGTATGACTTATGAGTATAGATTAAGAAGGCCAGCCCTAATTCAACCAACCACCAGTCAATTAACAAACGGGGAGTTGGTCATTCAATTATTTTAGGGAACCCTAAACCACACACAAACTGATTCTGATGCTGATACTGTGAATGGAGATGAACTGTGAGCTATTCTTATGGAATTAGAGACGGGCAATCAAGCATTCTTACCAATTGCATCAGTTTCAAGTAGAAGGAGAAGGAGACGACAGAATCTCCATCATCTTCTTATCGCGCCTCTCCATGGCCACATCCCACTCGTCGTTGCCGACGTGCTTCGGCTGTTCCCAAAACCCATTCAGATCAAAACTCCAAAATCAAATTTATTTATTTATTCTCTTTAAAAAAAGAGAGAGAAAAGGATAGAATGAATCTGAGAAAAATACCCGGCCATGGGCGGCTTTGTGGATGGCATACTGAGCGTTACCCATGACGCATAGCATGCCGGCTATGATGCCCAGTGGGAGAAATGCTTCCAACACTACCCACGCCATCGATTTCTCTCTTCGTCTCCGCCTGCGCTTACTTTCCTTCCCTTCTTTTCTTCTTCTATTTGCTGAATATTGAAGATGATTTGGTGGTCCTGCTCCAGTTAAAAGGTTGGAAAATAGCAAAACAGTCCACCAACTTTATTGCTTTTTTCAAATTCATCCATAGTTATCTTTTTGAGGATATAACCTCTAATTTTTCAAAACTGCAAATATAACTCTTGACCGGCATTGACTCAAAAACCCATAACCCTGATGCCGGAAACAAGCGTTGACCTACATATTCCGACATTGACTTGATATAAAATAACCAATTACCCCTTGCTTTTACCAAATTACCCCCAGCTAATCGTTTTCACCTTCTTCTTTGTTCCCCCTCGCATCGTTGCCCTAAAACCAAGCCTTGACCTCAATCCACCACTTCTCCACCATCCTTAAACCCTAACCTGCAGCCCAACAAACTCGATCTCACCGTTCTCGTCCAGAGACTCTAGGTCCTATTTCTGGACAGCCTCTGGTGGGCCCTCCAGAGCTTAGAGCTGCTGCTCGCGAAAGTATACTTAAGTCAACGCCGATTTTTAGCATTAGGTTTGTGAGTTTATGAGTCAATGCTGATCAATGGTTATATTTGCACTTATGAAAAACTAGAGGTTAGCACTTTGCTTTATTTTTTATTAGTAAATTAAACCCATGGATTTGCATTACTTTGACTTCTCTTGAAATTGTGAATTATACCATACACCTAGAATACCGTAAAGATAATATATGAAAGAGTGGTCGTAAAAATAACACCGTGAGAATAATATGCTCTAATACACCTATAATGTAAAATAATTGATAATAATCTTTACTTAAATAACATAAAGGGAATTATTTATAATTAATTAATAAGTATCACCTTGGTCAAAGAGATACATTATGCAATGTATGCGTATAAGGCAAAGGAAGTCGGATTAGTCAATCGCATCATTTTCTTTTCCTTTCTTCGAAAATAAAAAACTTTATGATGGGTAACTAAAGTAATTGAAGCGAAGTTTTAACGGGTCGACATAGTTTCCAAAATTAGCATTGCAAACCAACCTCTCAGAATATCTGAAAATAAAATTTTGGAGGCGTGCTCCGGGTGCAAACTCCAACGATCATGTTATAATCGCTTAACTATGAAAAACTTGTAAATTTTGGATGACAATATGATGTATCGTGTGAAATCAAACAATTATAAATTATATTAGGAAAAAAAAGGTGACGGGTTGATTTCAGTCCTTCTCGTTCCTAAGTATCTTATATTTTGAGGTCAAAACTCCGAAGGTCAAAGATTCAAGCTTGACATTTCCAACCGTATTTCTCGCTACTCAAATTGATGGTAGAATTCAATCCTTAAATCATTGTGCCACGTACATCTAATCATCAAATGCATTGTTTCCCGAAACATCTCAATTTTAAAAAAAAAATGATGGGTTGTCATGTGATGGACAGGAGCTTTAACTGGAGTAAATGTCTTTTGAATTCACGACTTTCATCGAACAATACTTTTAAGATAATAGATACATCAAGTGAAAAATGGATCACTGTTACATCACCACTGAAGTTTTAACAATATATCTCCATTAACACCGTACAATATAATTATAAAGGTACAGCCAATAATAAATTAATTTGTTTGCTCGTTCATCCCCTATCAATTCACCAATTTTTTTATTATTGCTTTATCAAAATAACTATTTTAAAAAGGAAGCGGGGTTGGTCCAAAAGAGAGTAACATTTCAAATAAACATCCTCTGTCTACCTACATATTTTTCTCATCTGGCCCAAGTCCTAGCATAATGCATTTGTTTGGCATAATAAAAGCTTTGGCAAGAGAACAAAGAAAGGAACGGTGGCGGTTGAGGAGGTGCAAAAGCGGGGGAGGAGGAAGTGAAACGACGGCGTACAGGTAGTTAGTGTGTCGGGCATCCTGGCAATCCAGCTAATACACGGCTGGCCCTATCAATTACCCATTTGGCAGCATGCATCTTTCCGCGGGACCCATGCAAGACCACGTGGAAATTGCAGTGTAATAATTTCGGAGTCTTGTAGTGGCAGCTGTCCGGAGTTGAGTTTGATTCCGCAGAAAACAGGAGCTGCGGTTTGTGATTGAATGTTTAAGAGATGGAAACCGGTTTGATGGTGATTCAATTACTCATAGCTCACGTCATTGGTGTTGATTCAACTATCCTCTCTTTCATTCAATCAGTGAGAATGAGAATGAATTTTTATTTTATTTATTTTTTAAAAAAATCATCAACTATTTTGCAAAGATGAAAAAACAGCCGAGACATCCCAAAGATGAAATAGTGCAAAAATGGATGAGACGGGGAGAGTAAAACCCAATACCATCATAATCACACAGCATTACTTCCTTTGTCCCTGAATAACTTGTAAAAAAGAGAAAAGTGGAGGCAAAATTGAACAGTGTCAAAGGGACCATTTTCAATCCAAAAACTGAAAAGGTACAAGTCAAAATCAGCAAATTACATGCCCCTCTATTTGACTCGAAAACGGTGCTAAATAATGTCAAAACTGTGATTATTCCCTCCAAAAGTTAATCTTTAGGGTTTAGGGCAACCTAAAGTATGAGGCTCCTAAACCCTCCGAAAGTTAATCTTTGGCTCCAAAACCCTAAACATACAAGTTATTTTTGTTAAGGTATGTTTATAGGGCAACCTTGCAAGAGTTGGGAGGGCTATATTCCCTTTTGTATGAAGCTTTTTAGAGATAGTTTGTGTTTAAAAATCTGTTTCTAAGAATGAGGCAAAACAGGTTAGTCCAGAATGATCAACAATACAACCGGATGGAATGACAAACACACGTATAACAATGAAGGGACAAACACTATAAAGCTGTTATCCTAATGTTTGTAAACCATGGTTGTTGTCAAAGTGTACATGCAAGGTATCATCACATGTGCCTAACAACTATAACAGGTTCAACTAAGCAAATAATTTCAGAGCTGGGTTATAATCACATCATGCCCCATCAAGATCAGATCATTTTAGCAACTAATAAGCATGGATGCATGTTATTCTTTCATCACAACTACATAATAAATTATGGGTTCAACCAGCACACACCCAACTTGCACACATATTAGCTATGATATCAATAAATAAATGTCCTCCCAGGATCAGATACGTCTAGTGACTACCACTACATGGCTGCATATATATACAACATAAACATGCATCACAATTTACTACTCCCATTATTGCCCCTGATATGAAACATGCCTTGCCTGACTCGGGTTCAGCTTCAGATTCAATTGGAAAATGGGGAACAGCCCTAGGTTTAAATTGAAACTGAGCCTGAATCTGAGTGGTTGCACATTTGAACATAAATAATATACAGATTCAAATACCCATCAAATAAAAAGTAGCACACATGCTATCACAGACAAACATAGAATGAAGTAATTGTTGTAAAAAGCAACAACCACCACACTGTATAAACAAGCCTGCATTAAGAGGTAAACTGTTAGTAGATGTTCAACAATTTGAAATTTGAAGGTAAAAGCAGAACTGAAAAGGCACAAAAAATACAAACCCATGAGTAATGAAACTATTTTTCAGCATCAAAATCACTTTCAGTCACATATTTTGGCCAGTTACCAGGATATAGACAAGCCTCAGTTTCCCATAAACCTGGCTCACCATACTTAGGGAATTCATTACCCTTTAAGTACACTGAAGGATGTGGATCACACCAGGATGCAGATGAATCGACATCAGTGGGTTGGGTTGCATCAGAATCAGTATCAGGGGGCTGCTTTTATCAAGATCAATATCAGGGGGCTGTGTTTCATATGAATCAGGGGGTTGAGTTTCATCAGAATCAATATCAGGACCAGGTGGTTGTGTTTTATCAGGATCGATATCAGGGAGATGTGTTTTATCAAGATCGATATCAGGAGGATATGTTTCATCTGAATCAGTATCTGATTCTGAGTGGTATGGGACAGAATCAGGTACAGGGCTAAAATGTGTGGCCACGGGGGTATCCCAAGACTCAACTGAATATGTATCAAGGATAGGGTACTCGAGTGGGATAACTGTACTGGGCGTGGGTTGTGACTCAATGTCATCAAGCCCAGTAAATGACGTGGGATCAAAACTCAACTGAAATTGAGAGTTAAAATTGGATCGCTCAAGGGTTGGCAAGGGGCAGGCTTACCCTGACCAACCATAACCCTATCACCACGATCCATCAGTTTCAGATGCAAACAATCAGTAGATATCAGTACACTATAATAAGAATGAGGTCACAATATAATCAGATTAGGTTCACAGTATAACCATAATAAGTTCACATTGCAATCACAATCAGTTCACAGTACACATCAGAAACAGTTAAAAAAGAAATGGCCAAACCCTAATCAACCCCTAACTGGTCAAACACAATGTTAACATACAATGACTAATATGGTATATCCAACACAACAAAAACCCTAGATCTGAACCCATCAAACAAAGAACGTCAAATTCAGTTTCAATATCACAAACCGAACATCAGTTACTCCGAAAACGAGCTTATAAATGAAGAATTATATGCATGCATTCAGTTTTAAACAACAAAACTGAAGATCATTGGCTAATATCACAAATCCAACCTAAGAAAATACTCAGATCGGACCCCATACCACAAATAGCGTGAATTTCAGTTAAAAAAAAATGAACCAAAGATAATTGACCTCGGAAGATAACATAAAAATATAAAAATCAGAACACGTGCGTTCGGTTTTCAACTACAAAAACCCAAGAACAATGGCAAATACCACAGATACAACACTAGAAATAACTTAGATCGGAACCTAGACCACAAAGAACGTGAATTTCAATTAAAAAATGACGAACCTACATTCATTTACCTTGAAAAATAACACGGAAGGCAAGAATCAAACACATGCATTCATTTTTCAACAACAAAAACCCAAGAACGGTGAGAAATATCACAGATCCAACATAAGAAATACCAATAAACCCTAAATCAACCAGCCAAACATAAAGTGGGCCTTAAAAAGCTTTGATTTCAGTTTGAAAAAGCGAAGAAATCGATTTCGTTTTCAAAATCCCAAACCAAATCAAGAAAACCCTAGATCTGAAAACAACAAGCTGTGATAAAAATTAGATTTAACCAAGTAAACCAACACAAAAAATATAGGTTTTAAACTAAGAACGAAGCCAGAAAAGAGGTTGAGTGGATAGGGTTTCCAGACTTGAGAGAGAGGAGGGGATGGGCCGTGAAGATTCTGTGAAAAACGAAGAAGATAAAGGAGCGTTTGGGAGAGACGTGCAGTTTATGCAGGGACAGAGGAAGTAGTAATATTGAAAGATGAGAATGGAGCACTTTTAGAAATGAATTTTGAAGGGAGAAGTTAGGGCAGAGAAATGGGCAGTAAGCGAGTGAAATAATAGTCAAAGTAATTAAAACTGGACATTAAAATTATACTTAGGCATCGTCTCTTGAAAGACGATCTTTCCATAAGTTATGGAAAGATCAGGTTTAAAGTGTAAATGAGAAGAAATTAAGATAAAATTTTCGGGTTGAATGAACCGGGTTATAAATTTTATAACGACGACATGTTGCATTCTAAAATTTTAATATTGCAACTAAGACCTTTTACCTTTTTAATATTCTAATCAAACCCCGTCTTTCGATAAGCATATGAAAAGACCGTCTTTCCATAAGCATATGAAAAGACCGTCTTTCCCAAGATTTGCCTAATATGTATTAAAAATGTATATTATTTGAAATAAAAAGGATAATTAAAAATCCTGTTTTAGAACAGAATTGAAGTGTTGGGGGTGGGCTGAGGCCCAAGGCCCGAGGCCTAAGGAAGGGAGTGGGTGGTACATAAGGAAAAGCAAGGGGAGGGGAAAAGGCGCAGAAATGGCAGGAGGCGGAGTGTATAATCCCAACTTGAGACCTGAGCTCCGGAGTGCTCCCGATGTGGACAGGTCTCCTTCTTCTGCCCTGCCCTGCTGTGTGCGTGATTAATAATTGGTTGATTCTGATGTTTGCATCTGCAGCAGCCAGTACCTGAGTGAGCTAGTGGGCGAGCACCAGAAGCTGGGCCCCTTTATGCAGGTTCTCCCCATATGCACCCGGCTCCTCAATCAAGGTACGCCTCCAATCTCCTCCTAGATCTGCATTTCTACTGCTTCTGTTGATGGAGGGGACGCCCCTTTCCAGAGATTATACGGGTGTCCGGCATGGCGCCCAATCCAGGCTTTGGTGATCTTGACACCCTCCGCCACAGAAGCCCCAGCCCTATGGCCTCCTCCACCCTCGCCTGGAACGAGGTACCCTCTTCGAATTGGACGGAGGCTTCAGATTCTTAGTTCGGAATATCATGCTTCTTCTTATTCGCGAGTCAGTGCCCCTGTGTGTGAATAGTGATAAAAACGCCCCCCTGCTGTTGCAGAGATTAGGTGGAACCCCTGGCATGACCATGGACTGGCAAGGTGCTCCAGCAAGTCCCAGTTCGTTCACTGTTAAACGCATTTTGCGCCTCGAGATTCCTGTAGACACCTTTCCAACTGTAAGCCTTCTGCGTTCGCTCTATTTCACAACTTATTATGGAGCTAATTTCTGAGCTGTTTTCTTTTTTCTCAATGGACTCCAGTTCAATTTCGTGGGTAGGCTCTTGGGCCCAAGAGGTAATTCATTAAAGAGGGTGGAAGCAACTACAGGTTGTCGCGTATTTATAAGAGGGAAGGGATCAATTAAAGATCCTGACAAGGTAGCGTGCCTATTTTTCTCTTCAAGGCTCCGGCTCCTGCATTTGCTGCTTGTATGAGTCAAACCCAGATTAACTGCATAGCTATTATTGACGCTTATGACTCTTGTATTTTCAAGGAAGAGAAGCTGCGCGGAAGGCCAGGTTATGAGCACCTTAGCGAGCCCCTTCATATCTTGATTGAGGCTGACTTACCCGCCAGCGTAGTGGATATTAGACTGAGGCAGGCACAGGAAATAATAGAGGAATTACTAAAGCCTGTGGTACGTTTCTTGAAACTTCGCATGGATGGTTCCTTCATATTATACACTTCCCTTTCCCCAAAAGCACAGTAATGTTTCTGATTTTTTCCTTTTTGGTTCTCTTTTCTGTACCTTATGCATTCTTACTAATATGAGTTTTACAGTTAGACTGAAAGGTAACGAATACGATTATCTAATTGCTAATTTTGCAACTCATGGGAAGTTTGTATGCTGTCAAACGAGGGCCTGTTATTTTGGAAGAGCGAGTGTATTTTTGATAGGAGAAAGTCTCGGGAAAGGTGACCATTGTGTTTTTTTACTTTAAAAACATGTTTTTAAATTTGAATATTGTACTTTATAAGTCTTATAAAAACATGTGATAGGGTGTCTTTGAATGTGAAAATATAAGAATTATTTTATAAAAAGTATTAAAGATTATTTTGTTTAAATTTAAATGTTTAATGTTTAATGTAACAAATACAGTTTATAAGTTAAGAAATATAGTGGACTGTCCATAACTTAAATGACATGTCACCTGTCAAGAGACCTACGGATAAAATGCCATGTTTGCTTTTGAACCAACTTTTTAGGAGAGCTAATGCGACTAATTGTGACAAAAGATGGATGTTTTGGGAAAGCATTGAGTCCAATCTAAAAGTTATTAAAATTAAAGAGGATATTGTGGGAATTTAACAACACACTCCCTCTGTCTCCACTCGTTTTGGCCTATTTATTTTTCCGCGGTTTTTAATGATCATATTTGACCGTCAATATCTCTAGTTACATAAAACAATTTCGCATAAAAATTGATGCTTAGAAAGTAGATGTTAAAGATGAATCTAATCATATCTCACATTATATTTGTATTATAAATATATTAATTTATATTTGGGGTCAAAATTTACGAAGTCTGACTTGGAAAAAGCTAATAAGCCAAAACTGGTGGGACGGACGGAGGGAGTGTTCTTTGCCATTTTAGGTAATTTTCAAAGTATGCTATTTTAGTTGGGACAACGAAAATAGAAAACATGCCATTTTTCGTGTGTCAGAGGGAGTATTATTTTGATCAAATATCAATGACCCTTTCTGGCATTTGCACACTCTTTTTGGGTCAACTTTTTGAACCCATTTTTGATCATAAGTTTCAGTTAGTAGATGGGGTACCAATATTATCATTTGAGATATTGTTGACAAAAAAAAAGTGCAGAAAGGGTCAAGACGGAGGGAGTAGCTAAATTTCATGGCACCCCCTACCCCCCTCTTTTCTCTAAAAATGTATGCATGGATGTGAGCTAGTTTGGGCATCTGTTAATTGATCAGTTCGGAAATGAAGAATGTAGATCATATGTTTAGTAGAGCGTGTTTGGACAAAAATCTTCATGCTATTGATTATTGTCACTCCGTTGCATGTTTTCATTATCAGGATGAGTCTCAGGACTTCATAAAGAGGCAGCAGCTTCGAGAACTAGCCATGCTAAACTCAAATTTTAGAGAAGAGAGTCCAGGGCCAAGTGGAAGTGTGTCACCTTTCAATTCGAGTGGGATGAAACGTCCTAAAACAGGGCGTTGACAGGATGTGTGGAAATTTGGGAGTAAATGTATGTGTTGGATTGTGATATGCAGAGTGAAGGGTGAGTAGAGAGAAATTGATGATGTAACTCTTTGCTGCACTGTGTGTACCATATAGGTGGTGAAGGAAAAAGTAAACCGAGACGGGTGAAGGGGGGACAAAGCTTTTGGTTTAATGATGATGATGTAGGGAGATTATTAAATTTAACTGTTTTGATTTATTTACTGAAGAAACAGGTACAGGAGAGAGGTGGTGGGGGAGGTGTTAGTCTGGTAGCAATGTAAGTTTTTTGTTTTGTTTGGTTGTGTTTGCAGCTCAGCTCCCCCTTTGTACATGGGGGGGTTCATTGGATTTATTCTTGTGTTCATATATATTTATATTGTAGGAGAAACATTGGATGGGTGGAAGCTATAAAAGAGAGGAGGGAGAGTGATGTAGTGTTGGGTTTGGAAACGGCGGTGCGTTTGATTCAAATGAATGCTTGTTTGTTAATCCTGAAGGGCTGAGCTGCTGAGACAGTTGCTTTTGGCCGATCAGTTTTTAGGCTATTAATCAAAGAGTCCTGTTTTTATATTTTTTGGTATAAAAATAGAGCAGGGCAGGAGACAGGGGTACATGAATACTATTTGGTTTTTGTCTTATTTTGGACGGTTTTCAAGCTGGAAAAAAATATATTTTCTTCTATTAAAACACTTGCTCTCTCCGTCCCACCACTTTCTGCCGAGAGATGAGATTTATTTTGGGAAGGGGAAAGGTCTAAAATACCCCTCCCACTACTGGCTGCAGCTGCCCATTGTCCTTAGACATCGACCTGGCATTGCACACACATTCTTCCAATCTGAAATCGACACCGGCTTCTGAAATCAACAATCCAGCACCAATTTCTTAAATCACTCGAGCACAAAACAATAGACTTCCTTTGATTCTGAAATCAAACACTTTACCGGGAGGAAATTGGTCGAACGTGGATGCCGGAAGACCTATTGAACTCGTGGCGAGGTTGATGAAGCGGTGTTGTAGATCCGTCGTGGTGAGGACGACGGAGTTGCGGTCGTTGGAGCCACGGCGAAGACGTGGTTGACAACGTGGTGAGGTTTTCCGGCGAGGAGGCGCGGTCGATGGAGCCCCGACGGAGGAGCACTCGTTGCATTGTGAGGTCGACGAGGAGGTGGCACATATCCATCGTGGGGACACCGTGGTGAGGTCGACGGAAGCCCGGCAGAGAAGCGGCAGAGAGGGTGAGAGAGAGGCCAGAGAGGGTGAGAGTGAAAGAGGAGAGGTGTAGATGGTGAGAGAGAGGGGATGGTTTAGGATTTATGTAATTTTTAGTTAGATTAAAGGCATTTTTGTCTTATGACGTATTGAAAATTTCTAAAAATGAAAAGTATATAAATTTCCTAGGACACTCATAAATTTCCTAGGACACTCATTTGGTAATATTATTCCTAGGACACTAAGATAAATAATCTAACTAAGATAAATGAGTAGTACCATATTAATAAACCATATTATTTAACAAAATAGAATTACTATCTTTAACTAACTACTGCTGCTTTAACAATGGCCCAGCGTATATTATGTTTTCTTCTGCTACTGCCTATTATTGCCAGTTGCGATTGATTGGGTACTGTCAATGAATGCATGTGATATGCCCTTAGCTGGAGTAGATTAAAGTAAAACTATTCTTCTGTGGATTGGCTTGGGCGAAAAATAGATCTAATTACCAGATAGAGTTCAACAAATTAGTATTACTATCTAATGAACTAAAAAAAATTACACGTAAATAGGATTAAAAAAAATGAATAAACTTTAACTAAAATAAATGATACTCCCTCCGCTTCTCTAACATTGGCTCCCTTTCCTTTTAGGGAAGGTTTTTTAATATTGGCTCCTTTCCATATATGGCAAATTCTAGACTGTTTCATCCACTCAATTTACTTTTTGTATTTTCAATGCAATCCTCACCATTCATTTCACTCTTTGTAAAAAAAAGTGCCCAAAAGTAGGAGCCAATGTTAGAGGACCAGAGGGAGTATTAAAAAAATTCACTTTTAACCAAGATGAAAATATAATAACTATAATAAATAAATAAAAACTTGTTCAATTTAACTATAAAATATTATCTTTAAAAAATTCACATAAATAAATTTAATAAAATTTAACTGTAAAAAATCATAAAAACTTAATATATGTAACTAAAATAAGAACTCAAAAAAAAATATGAGTGTGCCTCTTGAAATACGGTCTTTCCATAAGTCATGGAAAGACCAAGGTTTAAAGTGTAAATTAGAAGAAATCAAGATAAAATTTTTGGATTGCATGAACCGGGTTATAAATTTTATAACTACTACATGTTGCATACTAAAATTTTAATATTGCAGCTAAGACCTTTTACCTTTTATTATTCGAATTAAACCCCGTATTTCCATAAGCTTATGGAAAGACCGTCTTTCCCAAGACTTTGCCAAAAAATATTCATGTAACTAAGATGAATAAAATTTAACTACAATAAAGTATAGTATTAGATAGAATATAAGTCTCTATACTAATAACTGTACTAAGATGAATAAATTAATATATTGTAATAATTAATAAACTACAGTTAATAATAACAATACTAAGATGAATACAAGTCTCTACTTAAAAAACTAATAAATCATAAATTTAACTATTAATTATTACAATAAAAAACACTATAATTAAACAATTACCTCAAGAGACATGGAACTTCCAACACCCAAATTTAGAGTAAAAATTATGAGATTTCTACCCAATGATATTTACAGCATAATTTATAGAAAATATTCTTCGAATTTAATGGAGTAAATGGTAGTTAGGCAAAGGAGAATCGAAAATTTGAAAGAGAAGAAAGCTGGAAAAGGGAAAGGAGAACCGAAAATGAGAGGAAAGGAGAAGAAGATTAGGAATGAAAGGAGAACCGGAGGTAATATATGAGAAGGAGATCCGGGAAAGGGTTTGAGAAGAGAACCGTGAAGGGGTTTGGGAAGAGAACGGGAAGGGAGACCCGATCCGGGTCAATGTCAGGCGAATCGGTCAAGGAGACCCGGTTCGCCTCTTACCAACGAGAGCGGGAAACGGTCGAACTGAAGGCGAGCTGGAGAAGAGAAAAAAAGGGAGATGGAAGGAGAACGAAGGCCGGAGAGGGAAGGAGAAGAAATGGAGAGAAGGGACGCCGGAGAGGGAAGGAGAACGGGCGGGAGAAGAAATGGAGAGAACTGTGGCCGGGGAGGGAAAGAGAAGAAATGGAGAGAAGGAACGCCGGAGAGGGAAGGAAGGAGAAGGGCCGGAGAAGGCGAGGAAGACCGCTGGAGAAAACTGTTGGGCCGTCGGTCCGCCGCCGTTCACCATCTTCGTCGATCACCGCCTGACTTTCGACTTCCGCCGCCGTTGACCACCACCACTTCCCAAAGCTGTTAATTAACATTGATCACACCATTAATTATCACTAAAATATTAATTAAATACTAATGTTAATAGCATTAATTATCATTGATTTATAATTTCATTTAAATTAATGTTAAAATACAAAAACATTTAAATTGTATAACAAAAATATAGGGGGTAATATAGCAATTCACAAGGATTATGATGTAGTACTGTACCCCGTATGAATTGGAAGTTTTGGAGGAGAGTATAAATGATGGGAAGGCAAGAGGAGAAAATATCAGAGGAATTGGAATTGGAATAGTTATTGTTTTTAGTAGTGCTGGACCTGGACGCAACTGAAAACATTTTGATGGTGGGTGCGTGTGGTCCCAATCCCATTCCCAGAATCAGAAAAGCCTTCCCCAATCCAGATGTTGGATCCACCGTCACCCACGTGTCCTCACTCCAAATTCATCGCCTCACTAGTTTCTCTCTTTCATCCATATCTCTACTCCCAAGGTCAGATTGAACTGATTTTTTTTCACTCTAATCGTTAATATATATTTAACCATGTATAATGATAATAAATAAAAAAATTTCTTTTAAGAAACTATTTATTACGATAGCAAATAATAATATTATTATTTATACTTCTATTAAAATATGTGGTCAAAGTTAGACAGTGGGTAGGGATCAATAAATTAGGTTACCCCACCGAGGATCTGTCCCTTGAATCCGAGGAGTGTACAATTCAACTTGAAAGGGAAGGAGTACTAATCCTCTGCTCATCTATTATCGGCCTTAAATTTTGGGCACCCTGTCTTACAAAGAGCAGAAGGAATGGTGTAGACTACATTAAAACTAGAAAAAGTAAATTACGTGATTCATAATATAGGATTAGCGAAGAGGGAAAAGGAGCCAACGTTCCAAAAAAATAACAAGGGTCATTATTAAGAGATTGAGGAAGTAGTTTAATACACGCCTCTCTGTTTTTTCGGCTGTTTCACTCTTCACCGCCAAAGACAAAAGCATGAGGAGAGCCGGCAATTCCTTGGCTTTAGAACAGCATGAACCCGAAATTTCCAAACACGTCCGCACCATAGCAACTATATTTTATCATTCAAATTAAATCACATCCTTCCCTGCGGCCTTGCCTTCCACCCATTCCATGTGCTTTTGAAAAAATCGTGGTAAAAAGCAAGTGCAAGCCATAAAAAATAGAAGTGGAGGGATAAAGGATGAATATAGAGAGAGAGGAGGAGTGAAATGTAAAAAGAGTGAGAGTAGGTGAGGGGGTTTAGGGCTTTTAAAGCAAGTGAGGTGCGGAGGTGTCCCCACCCTCCCTCCCTCCCTCCCTCCCTCCCGCTCCTTGAACGCTTTCCTCTGCAATGGCGGCCCAGCTTCGGTTCTGCCCTGCTCTATCCCCTGATTCCATCTCCTCCCCCCGCCACATCCTTCCTCCTCTCTCCCTCCCCAGAATTCCCTCAACCACCCCCTCCTCCTCTTCTTCCCTCCTCTCGCTATCTCCGTTTCAGTCCTCCTCCCGCACCCTCCCTCCTCACCGCCTTCAATTCACTTCACAAGCAGGAGGCGGCGACGGAGGCAGCACCGGATACACGGGCGGCGGCGGAGGAGGAGGCGGCTCCGGCGATGATCGCGATCGTGGCTCCGATGGATTCGGCCCGATCGGTGCATTTCTCAACGGCTGGAGATCGAGGGTGGCGGCAGATCCGCAGTTCCCGTTCAAGGTGCTCATGGAGGAGCTGGTCGGAGTCACCGCCTGCGTCCTCGGCGACATGGCCAGCCGCCCCAATTTCGGACTCAACGAGCTTGATTTCGTCTTCTCAACCCTGGTGGTGGGCTCCATTCTCAACTTCGTCCTCATGTACCTCCTTGCTCCCACGGCCGGCGCTGCCTCCGCCGGCCTCCCCTCCATCTTCGCCGGCTGTCCCCCCAGCCACATGTTCGAGCCCGGCGCTTATGGCCTCGCCAGCCGCCTCGGAACCTTGGTCTACAAAGGCACCCTGTTCGCCGGCGTGGGCTTCGCGGCCGGCCTCGTGGGCACCGCCCTCTCCAACGGATTGCTTGCGTTCAGGAAGAAGATGGATCCGAATTTCGAGACGCCCAACAAGGCACCACCCACGCTGCTCAACGCTTCCACGTGGGCGCTTCACATGGGGATCAGCAGCAACCTCAGATACCAGACGCTGAATGGGGTGGAGTACCTGCTGGGAAAGGGACTTCCTCCTCTGGTCTTCAAGGCCTCCGTGGTGGTACTGAGATGCCTGAACAATGTGATGGGAGGAATGTCTTTCGTTGTACTTGCTAGGCTGACGGGATCCCAGTCGTCCTCCAAACCGTCACCAGCTGCTGCCGCTGATGATGAGAAGCACAGTTTGATTCAACCCGAGTCTGCCGCTGCCTCCAAGTAATTTTAGTTTTGGCTTGTAACTTCTCCTACGCCCATAATGATGATCAGTAGCCTTTCTATGTTTTGCGTCTCATAATCACCCCCAATAAGCTGGCAACAAATGAATTTCCTTTGGCCCATTGTTTGAAATGAATTGCTAAGATGTTTGTGAATGTGAATTTACATCAACTCGATTTAGTCGCTAAGCAAGCAGTGAAAGAAAGAGTGGTGTTAGCGTGGCATCACAGTGTAACTGCCTCCGCTGATAAGACCAGCGCCACCACCCGAGGGGATTGATGACGATGATGGCGCACAGGGATAATCCCCGCTGCTACCGGTCAACTCCTGGGTGAAGTATCTGGATCTAGATGATTCGGAGGTGGTTTCAGGCATCATGCTAAGAATGCTTTCCAGTTCTCTCACCACATCCACGATGCTGGGCCTGCTTTGTGGTTTGTCCTGGCAGCACCTGAGCCCCAGAGCCATGAACCTCTCCACGCATTCAGACGGGTATGATCCCATTCTGCTGTCTATGATGGAGAACATGGTGCCTGATTGATGCGCTGAGTTCACCTCACGCACGATGTTTTTGCCATGCATTATCGGCTGCTTCCCCGTCAGAATCTCCAAGAACACCACTCCTAGGCTGTATATGTCGCTTTTATCCGTCAGCTGACGAGTCAGCAAGTATTCTGGATCCAGGTACCCCTGCAACATAGCATTATTGGAAATGCTTCTGATGATGAATCCACACTACGAGCAGTAGAGACGCACACTCACCGGTGTTCCCTTGACCATTGTTGATACGTGTTCGGGCAAGTTCCCGTCACCATCCAGCACAGGGGCAAGCCTTGAGAGTCCGAAATCAGCAACTTTAGCAGTGAGCTTAGAATCAAGAAGAATGTTGCTGGCTTTTATATCTCTGTGGAAGATGGGTGGCTCTGCTTCTGTGTGCAGGTAAAGTATGCCTTTGGCTGCCCCAAAAGCTATCCGCAATCTCGCGCCAAAGTTCAACGTCTCCCCAGATTTCGCTACACATTTCAATCCCTTAAATTTCCTATGGCCATTTACCCAAACCAACACTTTGACGTGAAAATAATGGAAATGTCATAAGGCTGTACATTTACCAGAAAGCCAGTCTCGTAACGTTCCATTTGGCATGTAGTCGTAAACCAGCATCTGTCCTTGCACAACAGATTCACAAACATTAGGTTTCCTAGTAGTTCAAGACAAAGCCGCCGAGATCATTCATGCACAATTTAACTAACTTTCAGATGAAACAACAAAGATTGAATTTCACCTGCTCGCCTTCTTCATCACAGTATCCTACAAGTGAAACAAGGTTTCTGTGATGCAACCTTGATAGTACTTCGATCTCTGTTAGGAATTCTTTCTGACCCTGCAAGGATCCTTCTCTTGCACGCTTAATGGCCACAGTGGTCTTATCAGCCAGAGTGCCTCTATAAACTGTCCCATAACCTCCTTTCCCAACTTGGGTCGATTCACTGAAATTGTTTGTTGCTGATGCCAGCTCTTCAAAATCGAAACTCTTAACATCTTCCGAGTTCACCAAAAGCTTAGCAGAGGCTGAAATTAAAAAAAAGCAGTCATACCAACTGCTTTAAAACTAAAGTAGGAAGAATTATACACCAGTCACAGAACAAACTTACATAGCCGCGTCCTCGAATGCAGCCGCCGGTTTCTAGCTCGTCTTTTTGTCACTAAAACTGTTACAGTCACTGAGGCTACTACTGCAACAACAACTGCAGAGAGTATGACTGCAACTAAGATGCCCTTGTTCAAGCTTTTTCTTGATACTTCAGAATTCACTACAAGGACAGAGGATGATAAAGGGAAGGCAGAAGTCATTATGATATTTATTTCACCCCACATTTAAACATCAAATATCGGTTATATGAGAAAGTTAGCTGATATGCTTACAATTAGAATAAGGCCCTATCAGCGTGAAGTTCAGAAGTTCATAAGGTCCAAACAACTCACTCCCAGGGAATTGCCAAGCTGTAAATATGCCTTGGATTCGGAGGACCTCACTGGTGTTGAAAGTGCCCGTGCGATCAGCATTAGGCACGGGAAACAACTTCAAGAACATCCTCAGACGAGGTCCTTTTTCCCAGGAGTACGAGTCTATGTACACTTGATAAAGACTGAGATTGAGGGAAATGGCCAGGTATGACCCAAATGGAGCCTCATATGGAGGAAAATACGAGAAACTCGGACTCTTGAGCCGGTATCCGATTCTAAGTGGAGATGCACAGAAGCAATGGAAGGGTGATGCTGGGACATATTCGAAGTTGTTTCCTGTCGGACATGCTTGAATACGACAGATGACAGTTGAATTTGTTGCATGACCAAACATGTCATCTATTTCTTCACGTTCAGGTCCTGGTTTACAGAACATGCTGATGTTTCTTATGTTTGCACTTCTGCAGACAGGATTTCCCTGTAACCTGGAGAACAGCTGCTGAAGGATGAGTCCAGAGAGAAGAAAATAAACTGGACGAACAACAACTAGCATCACTAGATCTACGATCAAGTAAGTTGTATATCTTCAGCTTGCAGATCAACAATATAAAGCCAGGTTATCATGATGTCCGTATCTATTCTTCTTAAGGTGTGCCTCAGCAGTTAGGGAACATCATACCTGAGTGTAACACTCGTGGGAGGATCGAGATCTCCTGTGATATTCGAAAGAGAATTTTGTGCTAGATCGCTGGACATCCAAAGAGAAGAGGGGGAAAATATTAGAATGATATCGGACACGAGTGTTTGAATCAGGTTTCATTCTGTTGATAGTGAATATATAAGTTCCAGACTCAAAAAAAAGGTTATCTGTTTCACTATTTACATCCAAAGTCTGTCAGAAGAGCTGAAGGATTTGTTTTGCCAGATATCAACTGAAACCGAACCGGTCAGCAAGTTATTCTCAAGGGACCTGCAATATAACCAAACCACTATGAGTGAGATACCTAAACCCAACAGAAGCTAAACTGATTTTCTGGATGGTATTAAGAGAACTTTTCTGGTCTGCATCCTGAATTTCACTGATGCAAATGGTGCACCAAACAAACTACTAGTAACAAATTACTGTATGTCGAAAAGCATAATGGTTCTAAGAACTCACAGTGTCTGAAGACGAGGGAGATTCGAAAAACTTTGAGGAATGGATCCATTCAGTTGATTATGTGACAGAATGCTGCATCATAACAAGTCTCTTAGCAATAGTCATTTAAGAAGAACCAGACGACATTATATGATTGATAAATTTGAAAAAATCAAGTCAGAGCTAATCCCCTGAAAAGAGAGAGGGCAAGAGAATCAATTTGTGATCAATTTTAATTGATTACCTAAGAAGTTAGCATCCTCTTTCATTCATCATGCCAACAAATATTTATAAATCGGAGTGATTCAAGAAATGAAAATAATTAAGAGGAACAGTATAATGAAATATATAAGCGGAGGTGCGTACACAGTAGTCAAATTATTGGAAAGGCTATTCACTGGCATGGCTCCGGAGAGCTGATTCCAACTAAGGTCTCTGCAAATGTACAAAGCCAAGATGTAGCTGGAAATTCGAGAACTAATACATAATGCAGGAAGATAAACCTCTAACATAAATCTGCAAAAGCAAGAACACATCGGACTAAGATCATATCTGAAACGTACAGATAGCTGAGAGTTGGCATCCTGCTTAGGTCAGGAATGGGTCCTTTCACACTGCAGTTTCTGAGACTTCTGCAATTGAAAACAAGGAGGCCGGGACAGTATTTTACATTTCATTATAGCATGTAAATTTTTACGTTTTCTTTGCAGTCGTGTCAGGTCTTCCATTTCTCTTTTAATTTGTGCTAATAG
Source organism: Rubia yunnanensis (assembly GCA_037428765.1). Lineage (NCBI taxonomy): Eukaryota > Viridiplantae > Streptophyta > Magnoliopsida > Gentianales > Rubiaceae > Rubia > Rubia yunnanensis. The sequence goes on along the minus strand of CM075066.1, from coordinate 115,465,964 downwards.
TGTTCAATTTTCTGCACCCTATGCTGGGAGTATGGGCTTACAATTTTACTAATCTCGATAGATTTCCGTATGAAGCAGGAATTTCAGCACCACTGAAATTGTTGTTGTCGAATTGACTGCACGATGAAAACACAGTTCAATTTCATACAAACAAACAGTTAAGAGTTAACACAAATAAGAATAATGCATAGAGAACAGCATTTAAAAATCATTTTCAAAGGGAATTCAGAATAATGTGCATGAAACTCACAGTATTGCTAGCTCTGACAGATTAGAAAAGTGTGGCGGAAGATTCCCAGATAAGTTGTTATTGTCCAAAAGCCTGATAGGAAAAGATGTGTGTTAGAAAGCGAACAGATGAATTGAACTTTGATTTGAAAAAGGTCCAGCTGCCTGTGTAAAACAGAGAGGAGGGAAGGATGACCCACAAGTGCTTAACTGTGGACAAGTTACAAAGCTCGAAAGGAATTTGACCACTGAGGGAGTTATTGTTGAAGTGGCTGTAGAAATCAAAGAAGTACAGAGCATCAACGACATATATATAACCAAAACCCTCTTACTTTTAGATTACTTTTTCCTGGAAGCCTTACATATGCTTAATACTGTTCAGGTTTGAAAATGACTGAGGTATTGGCCCGGATATCTGGTTTTCATCAATCTGAAATCTATTCAGATTTGGCAGATAACCAAGTTGGAAAGGCAAAGAACCTGACAACTTGTTTCCATTCAAGAGCCTGCAAGGCAAATCAATAGCATCAAATTGATATTTGTTGATGAACATTCTGGGCACAGGCATTTCACATCTGCGCGAGGGTAAAAACCAAGGTTGAACGGAAGGAGCTAGTGCAAACAGCAGTTAAAAAGGAGAGACTTACAGAAGCACGAGTGATTTGATATTCCCAATCTCCTTGGGTATAGTTCCAGTGAGTCCATTCCACATGAAATCTCTAGAAAAGGAGAAGCATTAGAAGAGTGCAGCAAAACATTTGAATAGACAGAGAGAGAAAGGGCGGAGGAATAATAGCGCACAATATTTGAAGCTGAGATAGCTGGCCAAGCTCGGGGGCTAAAGTTCCAGAGAGATACTTATTCATTAGCAGCCTGCAATTGGCATCATTATGAGCCCGGAGGGAAGAAAAGAAGCAAAAGAGGAAGTGGGGGGAGAAGGGCCCGTACAGCTCCCTGACATGGAGGAAGCCATCAGGTGCAGGTGCATCAAAGCATATGACACCAGTCCAGTTTGTTACGCATGGATCGCCTCCATCGCTCCACCTCTTCAGCAACTTGCGATCATCACTTAAACTCCTGGCCACGGCTTCCAGTGCTAACACTGCACACAGTTGAAGTTTTAGAGGAGAAAAGTCAATGGCGATAGAGAAAGAAAATCATTGTTTTACCTTCAGAAGGATGAGTTTGCTGTGCAAGCACAGCTGGGGCAAAGCAGCACAGGAAGCAGCAGAGAGCAGATACAGAGGATCTCCACCACAGCATCTCCATGAACACTACAGCGGCGGCGGACGAAAGAGGGCCAAAGTGCAATGTCGGGGAATAAGCCATCGTATGTGGGAGGACACCAAGAAAGCGATTCCAATACTATTCTAATGGTTCTCGCTCTCTGTATTCCTTTTCGTGCTACTATTTCGGCACCTTATCACTAAATATCACATTACTCCTTAAATTACCACCTAATCATTGTATATTGTTTGAAAAATATATTTGACTGTTTATATATTTAGCTATGACACATAAAAAATCTCAATCATATTTGACCACTACGTATAATAACGACAGATAAAAAATTACTTTTTGAAATCTAGCTGTTACAACAAATTAAACAATATCATATACGATGATATTATATCTCATACTCCCTCTGTCCCACCTCAATTTGCAGAAAGAGAATATGGGGTGGGAATTATGTACCGTAGCTACATTACCGTGAAAGTACTGAAAAAGCTGGCATTTCCAGTAGGGAACACTGTTAACAATAAAGTTGAACAGTGAAATTGAAAATTATTTTAATGTTATTTTACAACTCATTTCAAGCCTAAGCTTTCCCTCCAAAATTTAACATTTGCCTCCAAAATATCAGATTTGGCTCCAAAAAATTAGAGTTGGCTCCAAAATCCGAATGCTGGAGCCAAAATAAAGAATGGGCACCCAGAAAAAAAAATTAAAATACAAGTTCTAAAGACCAAAAACATTCTCTGCCATTCCTACCATTATTCTCTATAAAAGCATTCAACCACTGCATTGAATACCACCTTTCCAAATCCTTTTCAGCCTTTTCCAAAACTTTTTTTTCAGAATCTTCCTTTTCCAACATTAAGAGCCCTCAGATTCATTAAACACTTTTTGGTCCCTCAAAGATCCTCATTGGGCTCTTAATGTTGGTGGGGCTGTGATGGTGGGAAGGAATCTTACAGATGAGGAAAGACAGCAAATACCTCACCTTCTGTTGCAGCATATCAGCAACGAAAAAATCAAACATGACCATCGAGTTCGGGCAACAAATCAGTGGGGTTGTTCTGTCCGAACAATCAGCGCCATTTGGGCGAGAGTAAAGCATTAGATAACTAGCGGGGAATTAATATCCGTAAGATCGTTGCGACATGGGCGACCATGCCCAACGAAGAAGCCAATCGACACAACAGCATTGATGGCTATACCTCTTCCAAAGCGAAGAACCTGCCGGTCAACAGCAGCTGCTCTATATATCAGCAAGAGTACGGTGCACCGAGCTGTGACAAACAAAGAAATCAGAAGCCATACTAATGCAGTTTATCCATTCTTATCAACAACAGCCAAGCTAAGGACAATGGAATGGTGTTTATCAAGGATAGAATGCAACATGCAATTCAAGGACATGCATAACATCATTCACATTGATGAGAAGAATTCTACCTCACTGAATCAACCACAAGTTACTTACTAGCCCCTGAAGAACCTGAACCATATAGAACACAACATAACAAGCATTACATACCCAAGTTGATGTTCTTATGTGCAGTATGTAGGCCAATATTTGACCACGAGGGAAATTGTGTCTTTGATGGTAAAGTAGGTGTCTTTGCAAAAAAGATTGACTAGATTTTCCTGTCTTTGCAAAATGTGATGATTGAAATCATGAAGGATAAGGGGGGAAATAATTTCAAAATGCCACATATGGGTAAACAAAGACTGATTAGGCTGGGATTTTGCCAACAAATTTGATTGTGGATCCTGAAATTGTGAGGAAATGTTTGGAAGACCTAATTGATGTTGGAATGATTGCACAAGTTCAAGATCTCATGCTAAGCTTGGAATTGGGCTGAAAAGGAATGGCATGGAAAACATTTTGTAGGGTTGTACTTGGAAATCTGTATAAACATGTATTTTGGTTTTCATAGTCATGTTTAAGGTGCAACCTTGTAAAAATAGGGTTTGTATTTCCTCTATTTGATTTTGTTTGTAAAAACAGTTGATATGAATGAATGAATGCATTTCCTTTTTCAAAAAAATCCCAAGTAGAAGATTTAAACAATCACAGGACCGAAGGCACACATACTGGATTGACACGCAACATTAAAATTGTAATAAGAAAACCACATCATCACGCCATCCAACGGGATTTGAATCAACAAAACCAGGTTGCGTTCAGTGTCATTTTCAAATCATTTCTCATCATTATGAACAAGCTGCCAGAACTCAGAATCATTAGAACAGTACATCTCAGGCTGTTTTCAAATCATACGAATGCCCTGCCAAGATCAAATCAGTTTCATAACTGATAGGCATGGCTGCATAAGATAATAATCATACATCACAGCATCATCATTGATTATGACTCACTATATCTACTGTGACTCAATTAATTTAATTGCAACCCGATCACACTACCCCACCAAGAACAGCCAAGTCTTTAGACCCAACCGCATGGCTGCAATGTGTCGGTCACAACCTTACCATCGCACAACCTTATCATCGTACAAAGCATGCAGTAAAACAGAAATGCATAAAACTAGTAGTCCAGTCAGTCACACACGACTGTATAACAGTTGAAAAATATTAGTCTAGACAGTCCCACACGATTGTATAACAAATCAAACAACAGCAGTCCACATAACAACATTCCACAAAATATGTTACCAGTCCAGAAACAGAAAAATGGATGAGAATGTCATGTAACACATAACATGCAGTTTAAACTTAAACACAATTCACGAATAGAACCGTTAGTGTTAATGTACGGCATCATGAGTATGTAACCAAATGGCCGCAAAGGTTAATCACTGGATTTGCTAGCTTCGTCATCCACCACCTGTACAGAAAATGTGAATATTAAAATAGAATGCTAGTCAGGAATGCAATAATGACAAAGAAAAACTGAAACAAAGAGGGAAGATGCAACCGTAAGAAGTGCCTTCAAGCTGATTTTGGGAAGGTTTCCCTTTCTCAGCTCGGACGGCACATATCCTTCAGGTTTTGGGAATTTCTCCCAATAAGCTATATCGTCAAGAACATCTTGGAGTAAATTACGCAAGGACCACTTTTTCTTGCCTTCCATAATCCCTTTTTTTGGCCAATTCCCGTGAAAATAGCATGAACCATATTCATAGAATCCTGGTTCACCAAACTCGATGCTGCGATAATCAGTAACACCTTCAAGTTTTGGAAACCAATCTGTATTTTCCCGACACTCCTTATCAAGTACGAAACCATCATCAGGGGAGTCGACAGATTCTGGAGGATACTCAACCTCAGAACAATCAACAGGGGTCTTCGACGACCATGAAGTCTACTCATAAAAGTTGATTGGACTGAAATGAGTGGCTAACGGAACATCTGAATCATACATAGATCCCGATAATGAATGCGAATCATCACCCTTTACAGTGTCCATCAGCACCTGGGAGCTTGAAGCTCCGGCACATGAGAGGGACAAGTGAATGGGCTCATCACTAGGTGTACTCATTAAAAAGAGTGAAAGTTGTGATGGTAGACAAGACGTCACCCAAAAACACACGAGTACACATTAGTTAATGACCGGAGGAATGAAACACATGAACCTCAGATAAGCATGAGAAACCACAACATGCGAGCGTGAACGAAAACACGAGAGAGCAAGACCAGCATACACAGTCATGTCAAACAGCGTCAACCAACACACGAGTCAGGCATGCATAAGGAACAGGGACTACACGAATCAGGCATGCATAAGAAACAGGGACAACACCTCAGTTCGTACCCATAATTGCAAAGGGAACACATGAATCTCATATAAGCATGAGAAACCACAACACGCGAACGGGAACGAGGACATCAGAGAACAAGACCAGCATACACAGTCATGTGAAACAGCGACAACAAACACACGAGTCAGGCATGCATAAGAAACAGGGACTTCACCTCAGTCCATACCCATAATTGCAAACAATACACATGAACCTTAGATTAGCATGGGAAACCACATCATGCGAACTGGAACGAAGACCTCAGACAACAAGATCAACATGCACAATCATGAACCTCAGATAAGCATCAGAAACCACAACATGCGAACGAGAATGAAGACATCATATAGCAAGAATAGCATACACAGTCATGTTTAACATCGTCAACAAACACACGAGTCATGCATGCATAAGAAATAGGGAATACACCTCAGTTTATAACCATATAAAATAACACATGAACCGCTTATAAGCATGGAAAAACAGAGCATACAAACTTCAACGAAGACGTCAGAGGGCGAGACCAGCATACAAAGTCATAACACAAAGTGTCAACAAACAGAGACGACACGTCAGTTCACACCAACTGAAACAACAACATACAAACTTAAACGAGTTATGTGTTGAAAAAACAGTGTACAAATCTAAGGAAAGCCTAATCCAAAAATGAGCTTGAAATGGAAAATGAATACTGGAAACATCCAAAAAGGCATGAGGTAGAACAAACCAAACCCAGGTTCAGAACAATCGATGCTCGGCATGGGTATACAAACCCAGGGGTTTGAAAACCCCTCTACAAAAACATTTAGAACACAAATGGGTTTGCAAAATATAACTTCCGTGTTCTATAAAAACCTTTAAACAACGAGATCTATGCAAACCCTAATCCAAAAATCGGGAAAGAAGCAAAAGGTTGAACATAAAGTTTTAAAAAACCACAACCAAGGTTATGAAACCCTAAAAGACACAATCGGAGCGCTAATAGCGAATCGGGAAACCAAGGGTTTCACGAACCCAGTTTCTAAATCCACCAAATATCGCAAATAAGTGAGCACGAGAAGTGAGTTGTGAAGAAATAATCGGATTATATGCTAACATAGGATGGGATTTCGGACATGCATTGGGGATTTTCAGAGAACTTGGAGGATTTTTGAGCTCCATACCTCAGAGCCTCTCGTTTCACAATGAAGAGGATTATTCAGAGAGCTCAGAGGATTTGGGCTATCTGAGGAGCCAAAAGGGAGATGATAAGGTTAGTGCTTTGGATGCTGAGAGAGCATCGAATGCTGTGATGATAAGGTTAGTGCCTTGGATGCTGAGAGAGCATCGAATACTGAGATGATAAGGTTGTGCTTTTGAGGCATGGAGAAGTGAGCCTTTCCGCATGCGTTCAAATGGCAGATGGGAAGTGAGCTGGACACATTAACCAACGCCAATTGATTCAAATTCCATGAGCCCGTTTCCAATTAATCAGCCCAACTCCATTTAAGCCTAAATCAGTACCTCAATTAAGCCCATGGCCATTAGTAAAAAATTTGGGCAACTTGGTCATTTCAACTCAAGTCAAACTTGACATTTTTGAAAAATTCTGAAATTGCAATTTGAGTTGGGACAGCCCAATTAGAAAAATATACAGTTTAAACTGAAACAAAGAAAATATATCTATTCAAATATATGATCAAATTTTAATAAAAAATAATGCCATAACCACTCTCGCACACTTTTGACTTACCATTTACAGTATATTCTAACCACCCACTTGCACAAACTTTTTTCACTCACTATTCTGCACTTTCTATGCTATACCTTTTCAACATTAAAGTTGGCAGTTACTAGAATTGCATTCACCCAGACACAGTAGTACATATGTTGTCCAAAATTCGGTTCCAGTTGTTTCAAGATTAAGGTTCCAACACCCTTTAATAGTAACTGCCTCTTCCTATGTTAAACAGCCAAAATAAGTACTACAAGTATATTTTCAGCAAAATATTGCATTCAAGATAAAAAGTTAGCAACTGCCCCCATGTGTACCACGTGCGCAGACGCTTTAACAGTTGGCTTCCAAGTTTAATTGGTGAATTCCTACTTTGGATTGCTATATCACGCCCTGTATTTTACTTGATTACACCCTGTATTTATATTATTTAATATATAATATATATTTTAATTTAATTTAAATAAGTAAATTAAAATTAAAATTAAATTAAATTAAATTAAAAATACTTTTTATTTAAATTAAAAAAGGGGCGGGTGCCACCGAGCGCCGCCGCTGAACGCCGCTGAGCACCGCCGGGCCTCCTTCTCCTCCTCCTCCTTCTCCTCCATCTCCTCCGCCTCCGCCTTCTCCTCCGCCTCCTCCTTCTCCTCCGCCTTCTCCTCCTTCTCCCCGATTTTTCGGTCTCCTTCTCCGGCGAACTTCATCTTCTCCGATCTTCTTCTCCGGCGAAAACTTCATCTCCGGTTCTCCTCTCCCACTCTCCTCTCCGGTTCTCCTCTCCCGCTCTCGCACAAGCCCTCGCTCTCGAACCGGCTCCCATTCTCCTCGGCGAACTGGCCCCCGTTCTCCTCGCCGAACCAGAGCCCATTCTCCTCGCCGAACCGGAGCCCGTTCTCCTCGCCGAACCGAAGCCCGTTCTCCTCGCCGAACCGGAGCCCGTTCTCCTCGCCGAACCGGGCTCGCTCCCGTTCTCCGCCGCTTCAAGAGCCTTTCTCCGCCGCTTCAAGGAGGATGGCGGGGCTAGGGTTTCGCTCGAGGGGACGAGGACGATGGAGGATGGCAGGCTAGCTTCGCTCGAGGGGACGAGAATGATGGAGGATGACGGGGCTAGCTTCGATCGACGGCGGGTGGAGCTCGACGGGGACGAAGGGGCTAGGGTTTCAATCGACGGGGTCGAAGGAGGAGGAGCTCGGTTAGGCTAGGGTTTCGATCGACGGGGACGAAGGAGGAGGAGCTCGGCTGGGCTAGGGTTTCGATCGACGGGGACAAAGGTGGAGGAGCTCGGCTGGGCTAGGGTTTCGATCGACGGGGACAAAGGTGGAGGAGCTCGGCTGGGCTAGGGTTTCGATCAACGGGGACGAAGGTGGAGGAACGGCGGGGATGGGGCGAAGGAGAAGAAGGGACGGCGGCGGGGCTAGGGTTTTACTGCGGACGAGGGACGACGGCGGGGCTAAGGTTTTACTGCGGACGAGGGACGGCGGAGGAGGCACGGTGGCGGCGGTGGCGAGACCGCCGGAGAAGACGAAGAAGAAGAGAAGAAGGTGGTGGCGGACGACGGCTGGCGCTGGCTCACGGCAGCGGCGGAGACCGGCGGCGGTGGTGGCGCACTGTGTGATTTTTTTTTGTTTTTGATTTTTGTTTTATTTTGAAAATTTAATATTTGTATTATACGTGTATATACGTATTAGGGCGTAAACTAGTAAAATACAGGGCGTGATATAGCAATACCCTTGCTATTTCACGCCCTTTATTTTACTTGATTACACCATGTATTTTTACTATTTAATATACAATATGTATTTTTAATTTAATTTAAATAATTTAAATAATTTAAATTAATTAATATTAAATTAATTAATTAATTAATATTAAATTAATTAATTATTTATTTAATTTATACTCCGCCGCCGCTGCTCCGCCGCTCCTCTCCTTCTTCGCCACCTCCGCTCCTCCTCCGGCTCCGCTGTCGCTGCTCCCGTCGTCGCCGCCGTGCGCCTCCTCCTCTCCTTCCCCTTCTCCCGTTCTCCTCTCCTTCCCCTACTCCCGCTCTCCTCTCCTCCTCCTTCTCCCGCTCTCCTCTCCTTCCCCTTCTCCCGTTCTCCTCTCCTTCCCCTTCTCCCGTTCTCCTCTCCTTCCCCTTCTCCCGCTCTCCTTCTCCCGTTCTACTCCCCTCCGCCCGGTTTTCCTCTGCGCTCCGACATTTCCAGCTTCTCCGCCGTACTCCTCTCGGGCTAGGGTTTCGTTGGGCTAGGATTTCGCTCGACGGGGACGACGGAGGAGGAGCTCGGCTGGGGTTTTGCTCGACGGGGACGGCAGAGGAAGAGCTCGGCTGGGCTAGGGTTTTGCTCGACGGGGACAGCGGAGAAGGAGCTCGGCTGGGGTTTGCTGCGGACGAGGGACGGCGGAGGAGGCACAATGGTGGCGGTGGCGAGACCGCCGGAGAAGACGAAGAAGAAGAGAAGAAAGGACGACGGAGACGGGCGGCGGCGTCAGCGGTGATTTTTTTGTTTTTGATTTTTATTTTATTTTGAAAATTTAATATTAGTAGTAGAGTCCGTCTCTTGAAAGACGGTCTTTCCATAAGTTATGGAAAGACCAAGGTTTAAAGTGTAAATTATAAGAAATTAAGATAAAATTTTTGGGTTGCATGAACGGGTTATAAATTTTAGAGTGGGTCTCCTGACAGGCGGTCTGTCCATAAGCTTATGGACAGGCCACTTATGTCTTACCTTATATACTGCATTTGTTAAATTACATACAAAATTTAAAATTTTTGAAAATATTTTTTATATCATATATTTTTATATTTTCACCTTCAAATACATATTATTACTTGTTTTAACTTATAAAATGTAATATTTAAATTTTATAAAAAAATACAATATTTAAGTCAAATGCCCCTGAGGACTGTCCATAAGCTTATGGAAAGGCCGCCTTTCGTGAGACTTTCCCTAAATTTTATAACTACTACATATTTCATACTAAAACTTTAATATTGCAACTAAGACCTTTTACCTTTAATTATTCTAATCAAACCCCGTCTTTCCATAAACATATGAAAAGGCCGTCTTTTCCAAGACTTTGCCTTAGTATTATACGTGTATATACGCATTAGGACGTAAACTAGTAAAATACAGGGCGTGATATAACAATACCCTTTAATTGTGGGATTTTGTGGTACGGATTGAATACAACAAACAATTCTTAATACAACAAACCCTAGCTTCATGTATACATGTTCCTCCCGTATGAAAACAGCCTAATACAACTATTTCACCATGGGAGCTGCTGCATTTACAGCAACCATAAAATAACCGCTCCCGCAACTAATACCTGGGGTACCAGAACATCCCTTTTATGCCCTCCGGATCCGGTTGGAAACCCAAGTTTCTATAGAACTCCACCACTGTCAACACAAAAATCACGTCATACTTATAAGCAACCCTGAATACCTTTTTGCTTTCGAGAATGCACTTCTAGCCACCAACTATACCTTGACTGTCAGCAAACAGTGTTATATTCCCAATGTCCCTCTGCAGAAGTGTTCTTATGAGCTTTTCAAGCAGAGCTTTCCCAAGACCTTGACCCTGTTCCAAGAATATATAACAGTCAGCATGGTGGGAACATAGGCCACTTGACAACAGATAAGTACAAACAAAACACCAGAATATGCACACAATTAACTGGCCGGTTTTACAATTTCAAACAGCGAGACTCGTGATTCCATGTAGAATCCGCAACATTGAACAAGTGACAAACGGAATGAACATTAAATACTGTTCTGATTCGAAAAACAGCTCTAGTCATATGATTAATATCACCATATAGGCTAACCCTGTTTCTAGGTGATAAAGAGTTAATCAACAGAAGCTAGTTCCGAGACCTATATTATTAAACTTGCATCCAACTACATTTCCCATCAATCACTAACTGTATCATACCTGATACGCAGGATCAACAAGAACATCCCATATTGTTGCATTGAAAGCATGATCTGATGTAGCTCTGGCCATTCCTATCAGCTTCTTTTCAGAAGTCCCTTCTACCATGTCACTTCCCCAAGTACAACAACACGTTCATCACTCAAAACTATAATTATGAAAAAAGAAGAAAACAAAGTGCACGTGTGTGGTTGGCACATAAAAAAAAGCAATCTAGGCAGAGAAGATAGCACTGTAAACTCCACAAGTTGTTTCCATCTACATACCTTCACCAGCTGTTTGCGTTGTGGAGTGCAATGCTGCAACTATGTAGCTATTTTTCAAAGCAGCAGCTAACTTTGACAGTGGCCTCCTTGGCCAACCAACCTGCTCCCCCAAAGGATGTTCAGGAAATTTCAGTTAAGATAAACATTTCTCACCAGTGCAGAAAAATAAATTAATACAGAAAATCCTAACTCTCACAGAAAATTAAACAAACCCAGTGTATAATATCCAGTCAAAGCAAAGCTGCAAGATATATACCCTAGGGCAGAATAAATAATTCATCCCAAACTAAATCCGCGATCCATGTAACCACAATATAGTGTGCATTTACAGGAGCATTTTCACAGCGAGAAATAGATTAACAGCATGAAGACGAGTGAAATAGTATCACATCAACATTGGAGTGCTTATGTATGATGAATTTATTTTGCATATCAGCAAATGATGCTCAAATCTTTAGTGCTTCATTCAAATACAGTAAGCTACCTTGTCACAGAGAGCTTGTAGATCATACACATCAACTTCACCCCCAGATGAAAAAATGATTTGTTCAACAACTCCATCAGATAGAGTATTTTCAACAAGAACAAACTCTTCAGGCAACAATTCCTCCTCTTCTAGGGTAGTCTCTGGTAGATCAACAACCTTCATCGTGTTGCTCTTGGCAAACCTACAGGAAAACAAAAGGCAAAATAGACATGCGTATTCATGTCCAACTGAGAGGGGTGCATCCATATTATACGAGCTGTTAAACAGATTCCTTATTGGTGTTGACATTAGTACTTATTTTTGAAAAGGGTTGATAATCACAGCCACCCGCACAAATGATAAGTGGGAAAAAAGATTCAGTGGGGCGTGGTGTTAGTAGTTTTTGAAAAGAGGGCCACGTAAAATCCCGGGTAGACATACCCGGATCTGATTGTTTCCCAGAAACCGGCCTTGAGAGGAGGAACCATGGCTTTCCTGTTACCTGTTTGGATGAAGAGGGTATCATAAAAAGTGAATAGTGGTACGCTAGTGTGGTTTTACTGTGATGAGGCATCTGAGCGCGAAGACAAAATCTACTGTCCTTAATTTTCTGTGAACAAAATATGAAGTGCAGTAGCATTGGCTCAATTTATCGCCCTAAAAACAATATTTAGAGTGTCGCAACAAATGAAATAGTGGTAGTAGTGTTTTGGGTACCACTAGAAATAAAACAGACAAGCTACAAGCAGGCAAGATTTGGAGCTCATTTCAGGCGACGAGAAACTAGTAGTCTGAGCAAAGGCAAACTAGATGACTAAGAGAAGGTAAACAGTAATACCTAATGTGTAGGCTTGATTGCGGTGCCAGGCTTTGTGGAGGCAGGCATGAGAAACACAAACTGGAACTGGATTCCTGCCAAATTTAATGGATAAATGGAGAGGCGTGGAGAGTTTGCAGATGGGTTTAGAGTTGACTTACGGCGCGGCGGAGACGGGAGTGGTCGGCGGGGAAAGGAGATTGGCCAACAACTTCATAACTCCGGGAACACAATCCACCAATTCTGTGAGGAAGAGAGCCGAATGAAGGAGTGAGGGAAAAGCGGTTATATGGATCACAAATCCAAGCCCATATGCTGCATTTCTTCACGGGCCTCGGCCCCCTCCCATCCGGACCAAACATGACTCACATCACACGCCTGTGCACTCTAATTTTGGAAAAAACAATGCTTTCAAAGTCCTTAATTCTTTGCTATGTGATAATATGGTTTTGAGTCCGAAATAATCTCACATTGCTCTGAGTTTACAGTTAATGCGGTCAAATGATTAAATAGCCCAGAAATTCCTTGAATTTGTTCGGGTAAAAAAATGTTATTGTAGCTCTCAATCTATTATGCGTAGCAGTTTTTAGAAAGTATACACCCGAGTTGACAGGATCTCACATTTAACCTCATTGAACGTTAAAATGACCGACAAGACCTTGAATACAATCACTTAACGCTTTGAAGATCTTTTTGAAAGAGATGTCTCAACAAGTCATCGGATATAAATTCAGAAGAGGAGTAAACTTAGATTTGACAGACATAACACATACAATCTCATTAACTATGAGACATTAGAATCTCCATCATCTGCATTATTTTCATTCAAAGACTCAACATTGTTGTATCATCCCCAACTACTGCATGTGGAGGAACTATCCACCAGAATCACTTTCACAATTGAAGAGATTGACAGCAAATTCGATCTAATTTGCTGATCACTGGACTTTCTGGACGAGAGGATATCTCAATTCACCCTATTGCATGAGAAGCGAGTAAATGATTGTCTCTGCATTGGTGATGGTAGCTCAAACTAACGAATACAAATTCAAGATAGTGATGATTTGGTGGTTATGGTACGGGAGAGGATATGCGAAATAAGCATAAAGTTTGAGTGGTGATGCACAACTGTTTGCATGTGATGTTTGTTAATGGTCACTTGAAATTTCGACGGAAACATGGAACTCAGGAGGGCTAGCAGTGCTAGGAAGATAGCAGAAGAGTAGCGATGGGAATGAGAGTGGCGAGATGTGAAGGGAGAGGGGGGTGTGGCTGTGTTGGAATTATGATGACAATGGTGCAATGGAGCGCTACCATGGCGATGAGTTGGATTGTAATGGTGGGTGGAGGTGGGGGGTGTTGTGTTGTGGAAACGCCGGTGGTGACTGAAATCAATGAGTAAGAGTTGCTAAACAATCAAGATTGTCTTTATCATTTCATCATTTCCACCGAAAAATGATAAGATGGTCAAACTGCAGATTATTATTCGGTAAGGGTTACATTGGTACTTTTAAAAAGCTGATTAGTTGGTCAAAAATCATACTATGAACACTTTTCTAAAAATTGAAGGTCTTACCTTTTCATCTTAAATAAGTGGGCAAAACTATCAAAGATATTTGTATCATCTATGCTGTTCCTTTGTCGAAAAAATTCAAATCAGCTCTTTTAAAAAGATGAGCGCTTTTAAAAATAATTAACTCGTAATTAAGGATGGTGATATGATGTTTGAAAAAGGATTTGGCAGGTAACCTCCTTACTAACTGTCCATTGATTCAGAAATTTGAAATCAGAAGGGGTTAGTTGAGAAGAATAAAGAAAGGCGTCCATGTCAAGCGCGAGTGAGTGAGATATGAAACAAAAGACAGAGAGAGAGAGACACTGAATCCATCGCATCCTCCAAACTCCATCTCCAGTCCCCATCCATGTGATTTATAATTTCACCTCCAATCTGCTCCACGCCACTGCGTTCCTGTGTGTGTGGAGGAAGTAGGATCCAGTAGAGAGTAGTTGTGGAGGAGGATGAGAATGCGAGTGTCAATGATAGCATCCTCCTAGATAGATCATCGCCAGTCAACATGTGCTGCTCCAGCATTGCGCATCCGGAAGCTCTCAGATGATGCATCAACGCCCTCGCATCTCTTCCTCTGAATCCATACTTGCAGCCGCCATGAATCGGACCTCCAGAGATTCCGGCACCGGAGTTCGGAACGGCACCCACCGCCGCGGCCACAGCAACGGCGGCGATGACAACCACCACCTGGATCTCTTCTCCAGGACTCGCCGCAGCCTCTCCGTTGCCCCCTCCGATGACTCCGACGGTAAGCGCTGTGTCATTTGGCTTGAAATGGTTTTGGTAGGAGATCTCAATTTCCATGTCTGCAGCTTCACTTTCAGTCAGGCTGGGGAGACTCTCCACCAAGCCCCCCAAAAATGTGCTGGACGATCTCCTCTCCTCTACTGATGGAGGCAAGCACGACTACGATTGGTAATTCCCCCTTCCCAGATCCCGCTCGGTTCCCTTTTTCCATTTCCAGATCAAACATAATATAGTTATCACCCATCTCTAACTGGTAACTATATTATTGCGGATTGAGCTCCTCACCCAATTAGCCAATTACGGAAACTGGATTTTGCGCAATTCTCAATCCATCTGATGTTTCATATAGGCTCCTCACTCCTCCTGGAACTCCCATGTTTCCTACATCTGATGCAAATCATGGAAGCGAAACCCCGACTCTGCCGTCTGCTACTAGAAGCAGCTCATTGGCTAGATCAATATCTACATCTACAGCAGCTAAGGCCTCAAGGGTAATTTTGCTCTGTTATCTGCTGCTCTTTTGTTTGTAGATAGCAGCCTGCTGGTTAGCTTTCATGTCACATTTTTTGTATGATAGTTTTTCAAAACTCTTTTAAGTTATATGACTAGTGAATACCATCCTGATCAACAAGATTTCTGATCTACCTTTGCTTTCTCGGTTGAACTTTCTAATGACTTTAGGCATCATAATCCTGCTATAACTTTAGCCTAATTGCAGCTTCACTCTCTAATTTACCTTCTATGTCACAAGGCCTTCAATTAATAGTATGATTACTGGAGATGTAAGACAGCTCTTTGTTTCAGCTTTCAGTTTCACAGTCATCAGAGACCAATAACCGGCCTAGACCCGCGAGAAGTAGTTCCGTGACTCGGCCATCTGTTTCAACCTCCCAATATAGCACATACTCCAACAAATCCAGCAACATTCTTAACACAAGCTCAGCTTCCGTTTCATCTTATATTAGACCATCAACACCTAGCCGATCTTCATCTATAGCAAGACCTTCAACCCCATCTTCCAGGCCAGCATCGTCAAGATCTTCTACTCCTTCTAGAGGCCGTCCATCCCCCAGTCCTGCCTCTTCAGAGAAAGTGAGACAGTCTTCCAGACCTTCCACTCCAACATCTAGGCCGCAAGTATCTGCAACCTCGAACATGCCTGCTGTTCGTTCTTCTTCTCGGCCATCAACTCCTACACGTCGAAATTCAGCACCTTCCTTATCAACGGCATCTGGATCCTCAAACTCAGTGGGACGATCTCTCCAGAATGGACGAGCTCTATCTTCCTCATCCCGCCCAAGCTCCCCAAGTCCAAGACCTGTAGCTTCTACATCCCGCCCAAGCTCTCCAAGTCCGCGCGTGCGCCCCACTCCACAACCAATAGTTCTCCCAGATTTTTCACTTGAAACACCACCAAATCTTCGAACAACTTTGCCAGATAGGCCACTCTCTGCTGGTAGGTCTAGGCCAGCAGCTCCTGTTAGCCTGAAAGGGAATGTAGAGAATCAAAGTGGTCCCATTTCACAGAGACGACAGTCATCGCCAATTGTTACTAGAGGTAGACTTGCGGAGCCTCCAGCAAGGAACAAATTGACAGTCAATGGGCAGACAGGTCTGAACACGGATTCTTACAGAGCTCCGCATGGATCTGAGTTGTCATCGAGGAAACCTCTGAAGACATCTGCAGATAGCACGGGGTTTGGGCGGAATATCTCAAAGAAGTCTCTGGATATGGCAATTAGACACATGGTAAGCGTATTACAGTGCGTGAATAATCTGATCAGTTGGCATTGTGAAGTATAGTCTTTGTGCCTTCTTGCACTATTAACCACTTCGGGGGGCCTCACCTCATAATCTCTTGACCTCTTTTCAAAATATGGTGTTTTCAGTATGACCATGATGGATGTTGTGTCAAGCCAAGGCTGTGAATGTGATTATTTTACAACCTTGTTATTTGCTTAATGTATCATGTTGCTTGCCATGTGGACTGTCTTCTTGGTCAAGAACTTTAATTTGACTTTTCTGATTCTGATCCCATTAATGACTAATGACTAGATTTACGAACATTCTATAGAATGGTGAACCTGTCCCCACCCTCACCCAAGTAGTTGTCAATCTAGAAATCCATGAAAAGTTAACCTAGTGTATTGTTCATGGATTTAGCAAATCTCCATGCCAGCATGCGTAAAGAATTGGCTGAAGGACTTGAGATTTATTGTGACTGTACTATTTAAATGACTAGTCTGTTTTCTGTGTTTTTGCAGGACATAAGAAATGGTGGCAATGGAGTTCGCCCTCTTTCAGGTTCAACCCTCTTCCCTCAGAGCATACGATCTAGCAATGCAAAGGGTCAACATAATCCCTCCCTAAGTGGTGCGGAAGCTACATATAACGGAGATGGGCCCACGAATTACAATGGTGGGAGTGCAGAAAATGGGAATCTGACGAATGGAGGTGAGGAGGAGGTGAAGCCCCTCGATTCTGCAAAGCTGACAATGGTTGACATGTATGAGAGTTCACGATATGATTCATTCCTGCGTAAAGAGGATTTGAAAAATACGAATTGGCTGCACAGTCTGGACGATATATCAGACCAGGGATCAATCTTTGACAATGGGTTCGAACCTCTACCGGAACCCTTTGATCCCTTATAGCCTATAGCTTGAATTGTACACAGTAATTATTGTTTGCGGAGTTGTTTTTTTTGGGTTTGAATTCAATATTGTGCATTAATTGAGTAGTATATGGAGGCTAGTGGGAGAGAAGGAAAGTTGGTGGTGAAAAATGTACGTACACTATTTGTTATGGAAAGAGGCCTTTGTTTTTTTGGTTATTGAATGTAGAATTGTAGAGAAAAGAGCTGCGTGCATTTGAAGTGGTGTTATTGTGCGTGGAGTGTAAGTAGCATGAGGGGAAGGAGAAAAAGGTAGCTACTACGTAACATAGAAATGGGCGGGGAATTGAATTAAAGAAAGACTAGTTAGGTAACGGTGAGCTTGATAGTAAATTTTAGAAATACTGTAGAAATGTTGCTACAATATAAGAATGTGAAAAGAGTTGCAATTGAAGTTACAAATGTACCAAGTTTACATGTAATTGAAACTCATAATTAACTCGAGCTATTAACTAAAACAACGTACCATTCTCTTCTTACCTCTCGAACCCTGCACTCGAACCTTCACCTCCTAAACCATCCAATGGAACTTTCACCTCTCGAATCTGTACCTCTCGAACCAGTACCACTCGAACCCTCGCCTCTCGAACCTCCACTGGAACCTTCACCTCTCGAACCGTCCAATGGAACTCGCACCTCTCGAACCCGTACCTCTCGAACCCTCCTCTCGAACCAGGTCTCAAACCGTCTAATGGAACATTCACCTCTCGAGTCCATACCTCTCGAAGCAGTACCTCTCGAACCCTCCACTGGAACCTTCACCTCCTCAATCAGTACCTCTCGAACCAGTACCACTCGAACCCTCCCCTTGAACTCTCACCTCTCGAATCCTCCACTAGAACCTTCATCTCTCGAACTCCAATGGAACCTTCACCTCTCGAATCCGTACCACTCGAACCTTAACCTCTCGAACCCTCCAATGGAACCTTCACCTATCGAATTCGTACCTCTCGTACCAGTACCTCTCGAACTCTCACCTCACGAACCCTTCATTGGAAACTTCACTTCTCGAACCCTCCAATGGAGCCTTCACCTCTCGAATACGTACCTCTCGAACCAGTACCACTCAAACCCTCCACTCAAACCCACTACCTCTCGAACTTCCACTGGAACCTTCACCTCTCAAACCTCTACTGGAACCTTCACTTCTCGAATCCGTACATAGCGAACCTCCACTGGAACCTTTACCGCTCGAACCCCAAATGGAACCTTCACCTGTCGAACCCCCAATGGAACCTTCACCTCTCGAACCTTCCAATGGAACCTTCATCTCTCGAACCATTACCCCTCGAACCAGTACCACTCGAACCTCCACTCAAACTCTCACCTCTCAAACCCTCAATTGGAACCTTCACCACTCGAGCCCCCCAATGGAACCTTCACCTCTCGGAAACCCCCCCCCCCCAATGGAACCTCTTCGTGAATGTTGTCGGAGCTCTTCGTTCTCGCCGGACCTTGGTCCGTCGTCCTCGTCGGAGCTCATCGTCCACTTCGGTGGTGGTTAGATTCGAATTTGAGCTAGTGGCGCCGGGGGGTAAGAGCTTGAGGGAATGGCGGTGTGGTGGGTGGGGGTGGGATGGCAAGGCTAGCTGGTGGTGGGTGGTGGCAAATTGATGGTGGAATGACAGGGTTGGTGGCAGAGCTGGGTAGTAGGGACATTTTTATCCTTTAAAATTTTGCAATAAAAATTTTGTAATAAATTAGAAGGGCATTTTGGTGATGATCGATACCAGAACAATGGGGGCAGCTTATAAGAAAAAAGAGTCAATCCCCTGAACTGAACAAGGGGGCAGCTGGGGTTGGCATGAACAACAACATTCCTAGTCCCACCCACTTGACAACATTCACACCCATCCAATGCACACTCCTCTCCAATAAATAGCTAACAGTATATTTTGCATGCTCCGGTCAACAACCACCCCCCTCAACTTCCTCCATTGCTATCATCGCTACCACTCATTAAGTAGCGTCGTAATGTCCAGACATCTTCTTCACCCACTCATGAGCCCCAAACCAAAGATGTGCATGGCCCTCCTCCTCGCGATGCTGCCAGTGCTGGGCTTCGCTGCTGCTAATGACCTCAGCTCCGACAGGCAAGCCCTGCTGGACTTCGCAGCAGCAGTACCCCACTCCCTCTCCAAAAAACTCAGCTGGAACACCAATTCCTCCACATGCAAATCCTGGTCCGGCGTCACCTGCTCCAACTCCACTGAGCAGCGAGTTACCCAGCTCCGCCTCCCCGGCGCCGCCTTTTACGGCCCCATTCCACGCAACACACTTGGCAGGCTCGACGCCCTCTCTTCCCTCAGTCTCAGATCCAACGCCCTCTCCGGACCCCTCCCTCCCGACGTCCTCTCCCTCCCTTCCATTCGCAAGGTCTACCTCCAGCAAAACAACCTCTCCGGTCAAATCCCCTCCAATCTCTCTCACAGCCTCACCTTCCTCGACCTCTCTTCCAACTCTTTCACCGGCACCATCCCCAGCTCCATTCTCAGCCTCAATCAGCTCGCTGCCCTGGACCTGCAAAACAACTCCCTCTCCGGCCCCATACCCGATCTCAACTCCCTTTCCACCCTCCGGCAGCTCAACCTCAGCAACAACAACTTCAACGGCTCGATCCCGACTTCTCTCCAGCACTTCCCCGCTTCCTCCTTCCAGGGAAACGCCCTGCTCTGCGGAAGCCCTCTTCAGCAGTGCTCTTCCCCCGTCTCGCCATCGCCATCGCCATCGCCATCACCGTCACCGTCTCCGTCCCCGGCACCTGGTTCTCCACCTTCCCCCGCACGGCCCCCTCCTCCTCCGAAACCTAAAGCAGCCCCCCCGCCGCCACCCGCAGCTCCCAAGCGCAGATCAAAGCTGGCCACCGTCGGCATTGCTATTGCGTCATCTGCAGCGCTGGCTCTGCTGCTCCTACTGTGTTGGATCTTACGACGCAATAAGAAAAGAAAGGGCAGGGAGCAGCTCGGGAAGCAGGGAGTCCCGGCAGATGAAAGCAGCAGGCTGGTGTTCTTGCAAGGAGGCAACAGTTTTGATTTCGATCATCTGCTGACAGCCACGGCCGAGGTCCTGGGAAAGGGGACATACGGGACCACCTACAAAGCCAACCTACAGGAAGGAACAGTAGCTGTGAAGAGACTGAAGCAAGTTGTAGTCAGCAAAATGATGTTTGAGCAGCACATGCAGAGTGTCGGGAGGGTTGACGCGCACCCAAACATCATTCCTGTTCGGGCATATTACCATTCCAGGAGCCAGCAGCTCCTCGTCTATGACTATCAACCATATGGAAACTTAGCCACCTTATTACATGGTAACAACACACTAGATTGCATTATGTAAACTGTATCCATGATTTGGGGGAAATGAGTCTTTCTTGTGCTGCTACCAGGAAACAGGCCTGGCCTGGGAAGGACTCTGGAATGGGGATCCAGGTTGAAGATCTGTCTCGGAGCTGCAAAGGGTATCGCATACATACACTCTCAGTCTGGTGGGAAGCTGATCCACGGCAATATCAAGTCCTCCAATGTCCTCCTCACCCGAGACCTCAGCGGATGCATGTCAGATTTTGGTACAACTCCCCTCGTGGGTGTGATCACCGCACGCTCCAACAGAGCTGGATACCAAGCTCCGGAAGTTGTGCAACTGGGGAAATACACTCAGAAATCAGATGTTTACAGCTTCGGCGTCGTCCTGCTTGAAATGCTCACTGGAAAAGCGCCACTCGAGGAGGTAGTAGATCTTCCGAGGTGGGTGCAATCTGTCGTCAGAGAGCGGTGGAGAGCTGAGGTGTTTGACTCTAAGCTGATGGAGAACCTGAATACTGAGCAAGAAATGGTGGAGATTCTGCAAGTAGCCTTGGCCTGTGTCTCCAGGCTGCCGGAAATGAGGCCTGACATGGACCAAGCCGTGAAATCCATTCAACAGATATTGCAATGTTCTCAGAATTAATTAGGGCATCAACAGATTATTACTACCAAGTTATGCCTCATCTGTTCTTACAAATGAAAAGCAAAAACCCTGTTTCTGGCCTAGAAAACCTGTTTGAAAATGCTCACACGCTGGTTACCAAGTCTGAAAATCGTGCCTTTATTCCTAGATTTTTCAACCAAGTATGACAAAATGACATTACATAGTACATAAAACTAAAGTAGGCCTAGATACAGATGTGAGATGTCTAAGCAAGTTTAATGTTCATCCTCCACTAATACATCCACTAATGTTCAGCCTTTTCTAATTCCTTAACAGGTTTCAATGAAATACATCCTCCACTAAAATGGTTATAAGTTAACTGTCTAGTATATATTGTATAGTCAGTCCCCTCTCTGTTTTCCCTGTAAGAGAAACTCAAAAACCAAAAGAACAGAAGATGCAGATGTATCCCAATCAACTGTCAGATAACCAATCCATTCATCAGAACCCCTGCTGTGCTGATGAAAGCACTCCACGAGTCATAACTGGGAGACTCAAACACCTGATTTCACAGAACTTTTCTCCACCAAATCAGCACCACTAACATATCTAGCAAAAAATGATATCAGACGGAACGGAGCACCAATTAAAGGAGCCTCTACAAGTGCCACTTCGGCATCATCCACATCATTTGAAGGCTCTGGATCCACATCCACAGGCCCCCTTTCATTTTCATCCAATGGGATCTGAACAATTTCATCTGACTCGATCATTTTCGAAGAATCTGGAAACACATCTCTGACAACAGGATTACTTGCACTTAAATACTCATTGTTTTCTGGATTATTGCTTGCATCCTCCACTCTTAAATCAGACCCTGTCTCCTTCTCATTGATCACATCATAAGTAGGATCCGTGTTAAGCATCTCAGAAACTTCATCCTTTGCTTGCGTCCTTACAGAATCATAAGCAACTCCAACTCCAGCATCATTACCAGTAGGAGATGTTTCCTGCTCGAGATTATTGTTCTGAGATTCAACAGACAACTCCTTCACCTGAAACAGAGTTTCGGAACAAGAAAAGGGATTTGTAAATGTAATAATAACCCCTCAACAATGTTGAGTTTTGAAACAACTAAGATACTCTTCGATCCCAAGGTTTTCATGCCTGTTTGCCAGCCAATGAAGCAGAGAGTTTGTTGAGGTATAGTCAACTTACTTTTTCAACGAGAGCACCATTTTCACTGACCAATCTCTCGGCCAGTGCATTAGCAGTTTCACTCTGAGGTGCCAGATTCCCATTTTCAGTAGTATGCTACATAAAAACCACCAGTTAATGTTAAAAAAATTAAATTAAATGCACATACAAGAACTACTGTTAAAAATGACTGAAACTAAGCTCAGTTGGATAAGAACTACTATACAATAGAGTACTAACCAAACTGAAAGAGCAAGAGAAGCATCTAAAAGGACTTGTAAGAAAACCACTAGGAAAAACACACTATTATGTATAAAAAAAATAAATTAAGCAAGATGATAGTACAGACAGTTTTAATCTCTATAGATGAACTTGAAGAGGCAGATGTCCTCTCCGTGCTTAGAATCTGCGACTGCAGATCTGAAATTGTCTCTTTCAGAAGATGATTTTCTTGTAGCAGACTGCTCTTCAAATCTTCCAACTCTGCCACCTGTCAGACTTTGATTTTAATATCTAAATCAGAATGATATAACACAATAGAGGAGATATGAGACCTTTACCAAGTGCAAATCCAGGTTTGCAATCAAAAGTAACATGCTCATCAACCAAGAAAATAAGTGATCAACAAGGTAGACTGTATCAGATCATAAAAAGCTCCACACCTGAGATTTTAGACTTAGATTGTCACCATTCAGACTATCAATCACTTCCTTGGTAAGTTTCTGCATGAAACATAAAATTCAGACCCAAACCAATCAGATCCCACACAACCCCCTACCCGATAACAGAGCTGTAGGGCAAGTGATTATATTCATGAAGCACAAGACCATAGAGAGGTAGTAGAAAAGAATTATAGAAGAAGACACGAGAAAAAGTTGATGCCTCCCTACGTAAGAACAGAAAGAACTAATGAACGAATAACCATGTATGATTTAACTATCACCAGTTAAAAGACAAGGTCACGTGATGGACTGTTGACACTTTAGAATCTATTACCTCCTGTGATACCCATGCATCTTGTTCTTTCTCCATATGTTTCACCTTTTCCGCCAAGGCCTCCTGACGTCCATAAAAAAATTGATGAGTCAGATAAATACAAGATTATGTGAAGAGTAAAATCCGCATACCCAGTCCCAATCGGTCATAGGGATTTTATTTAAATTTGTTTGGTTCACGGGGAGTAGTCCATAAGGGCCTAATGTAATTCTAGGTAAGAATGGAACGTGTTAAAGTGGTCATACTGATGTAGGCAATCAAAAAGAATGTTTTGAAGTGAGCAACTTACAAAGTTCTGGTATTACAAAAACGAACGAGTTTTTCAGGTGATAAATTGAGGAAGATGATATATCCCAATAAAAACATGTTCACGTTTAATTCCTTAAGATTTTTGACATACAAAACAAGTGCTACCTCTTTTTGAAACCAAGATTCCTTCTCCTTCTGAAGCTGTCCAATTTTAATCTCCAAAAGACTCTGAAGGTAGTTCCATATCACGATTAGATCAAGTTTATGTACATACATTCATCCGGACAAGGAAAACTGTTGCTTGACTAGAAACATAAGAAAAAATTAAACAGCCACATTATTTAAAGCTTGTAGCTACCTCCTTCTGCTCTTGGACTTCTTTGTCTCTCTGTAATTCGGAAACTTTTCTTTCGAAACCAGCCTGTCACATAATAATCAATTACAAGAAACCAAGGTACTCATAATGCATCTTATAGAAAAACAAAAGGCAATAAACCAAGAAAGATTAACCAAAGTCAGTCATTACAGTACCTCTTTCTTCACGTAAGCATCTTTCTCTTTCTCTAACTGTGAAATTTTTTCTTGCAGACCAGCCTGGTATATCGAATAGTTAGTAGACTAGATGCTAGAACTAAAACGACTGAGTTCAAATTTCAATACCTCTTGCTGAATGTGTGCCGCTTTCTCCTTCTGCAATTCTTCAAGTTTCTCCAATAGGAGAGCATGAGTAATCTATAAAATCACCAAATGACTGTATAAAATGGAAAAAAGAAAACTCCCAAATAACAGCCCCAAGGCAAACAGTGTTCCTCACTAAAGTAGGGTACATTATCAAAGAGCAATGAGAATTCAGTCCTCAATTGTTTGAGTCTACCAATTTAATCTTTAATACCTCTTTTTGCAATTTTAAATCCTTTTCCAATGGTAAATTTTGAATTTTGTCCTGTTGAGTGAGCTGTAAGTTAGTAAATAACAAGCCTAGCAAGAAGGGAAAGAGATGCACTCAAGACAATTGCACTTACGCCATGTGTATCCTCATTGAGCTGGGCATCCTGATGCACATGGGTTTGGGCTACATCGGTATTATGGGGTCCGGCATTATGGTTCGCCTCAGGCTCAGAGGGAGCAGAATTTTGTCCACTTGCAGAAGTATCATCAACATGTTTAGCAGCAGTTTGCTTATTCTTCTTCTTATTATTCTTCCGTTTCTTCTTATCTTTGTCCATATTCTAATGTAAAGCTCCAAAATGATTCAACAACTTTGTCGCCACCTCCAAAAAAACACACGATATTCTGTCCAACAGGAAAAAACAAATTAGTGATCAGTAAACCTAACAGCTAAAATATGAAGGCGATCCACATTATATTCCACATACAGACTAATGCACAGATCCCCTTACAGGGAAACAGAAAAATAAATCATGAATTCATTTCATCATCCATATACGAAATTACCTATCATCAAATGCAACAGTTGACGATAAAAAGGAGACGAGATTTAAGACCCAAAAACAGAGAAAAAGGCGACAGAAGATGACAGAATACCAGCACTACATTTCGATTCAAAGCCGGATTGATTCGCTGATAGAGTAAAGGAGATGAAGGTGGATTCTCACGCGTACATAAAAAATGTTAGTTAGTACGCAAACGGGATTTGGGCTTTGCTGGGATCACGGTGGTGTCGGCGGTGGCGGAGGGGCGGTGCTATTACCGGCAGAGTACCTTTGCATCTAAACTCCCATTTCTCTCTGTCTGAGACTGAAACCACTCTGCAAGAAAAAACAGACGGGCCACAAGCCCACCATACGGTGGCGCCAGCCCATTAATTGGAAGCCCAGAGCGAGCTACAAACTACCAAAATGAAGCAGCCACCACGGAAACAACAAAGCTGAAAATTCTACATTTTGTACTTTTACGACTCGTAGTGATATTATCATCATTTTTAATTGGAAAAGTAGACTGTCTTTCTATAGGTTTATGGAAAGACAGGGCTTGATTATAATAATAAAAGTTAAAAGGTGTTAGTTGCAATATTAAAATTTTAGTATGCAACATGTAGTAGTTGTAAAATTTATAATCCGGTTTATGCAACCCAAAAATTTTATCTTCATTTCTTGTAATTTACACTTAAATCTTTGTCTTTTCATAACTATGGAAAGATCATCTTTTCAAGAGACGGGCTCTTTTTAATTTAGGAGTGAAGCGTTAATTTTAGGTGGTGTGTTTTTTACTAGCTAGTTGTGTCGAGAAAACTAAATAAGGAAAGTAAACAAAATTAATGAATGATTGAAAATGATTCACCTGTTTTTCGTAAAATGAGTTTCAGGTGAAAATGGAAAGTGTGCGAAGGTTGTAAAATTAGGACCGGAATTGACTGGAAATTGGGATTTGCTTGATTATTCTAGTTTTCTAGAGCTGCCAACGTTTATAATGCTGTGTTTTAACCTTAAGGAAGATTAGATTAAAATAGGAGTATGGTTGTCTACTTTAATATGTAGCTGTTCCCATCGGCCTTATATGTTTTGATTGCCAAACTTTGAGAAGAAGAGGGAGGCACCCGCACCTTCATTTCTCTTCCTACCGATAATGGGCATCTGCTTCTCCAAGGTATCCTCTCTTCCATCCATGTCCTCTCGACCTCCCTTGAAGATTTCCCCAATTATTAAGAATTTGCGGGTTTTGTTTCTGGAATCATCTCCTTCTTTTATTTTAATGTAATTCTGATGCTACCAACCAGAAAGATTGCTGTAAAGTTTGGTTCTTTGAAGACTGCTGTACAACTATGAGTATTTATTTCTCCTGTTTGCAGAACAAAAATGGTGGGGATGAGTCCGTCCACCACGTTGAATTTGCTGGTGGAAATGTGCAGCTCATTACTGCAAAAGAAAGCTGGGATCAGAAGTTGACTGAAGCCAGAAATGAGGACAAAATCGTATGCTAATTATTCCTCATCCTATAATTCAAGAATTCTTGTTTTGATGATATGAGTTGAGACCATCTTCAATAACCTTTGGCTTAACTTTGACATGCTTCCAGATGGATATGATTTCGTTAGTATTGCATCTGTCCTGTATATAGCATATTTTGGTAGCTAAGCTGGAAAAGTAGAATAAAGCAAGCCTGCATAACCATTTTCTAGAACTTGGGTCATGGCCATGTTTGTAGTTCACACACAAGTAGAAGCTAGTTTAGATGGGCAAATATTTATCCTCCTCAACTCAAATAGTTTTGCAAGTGGATGGTTCATCGAATCCGTTCATACTTTGTTCGATAGTTATTATTGAGTGTCTTCTGTCTTCAGTTTCTTTCTTCTAAATCATTTTTACGCCTGTCATGGCTGTCCGCAATCACCAAGATTGTGAATTGTATGATTGGTTCCTGTGTAGGGCCTTTCCTTGCAATTCAATGTTCATGGTCTTGTCACTCCTTCAGATTTGGATCATTTTGATTCTGAAAAAACATTTTTCTCCATATCTACAATTTTGTGTCATATTTCCCCTCTTGGAGTATAGCTTTTAAGTTCAGGATCATGCATAAATTCATGTACATATGTTTTCCCTATAAAGGAAAGAGAAAGGTATAATAACCGAGCTTGCCTTTGCCTGTACTTCTCCCTAATAGGATTTCTGTTTGATCAAATGTGAGGGGTTCCTATGGATTGATGATATGTGCGTATTGCTTTGATCATCAAAGCATTAAGTTACACTTGGTTATTATTGGTTTGCAGTTGCAATTTGGTTGATACTCTGTATGCTTGTAGTTATCACCTTCCGATGTCTGCTAATCTGTGCAAAATGTATTCCAGATTATTGCAAATTTCAGTGCTTCATGGTGTGGCCCTTGCAGAATGATTGCACCCTTCTATTGTGAGCTATCTGAAAAACATCCATCTCTGATGTTCCTTACGGTTGATGTTGACGAACTAACTGTAAGCAGTGCAGCTTCTTTCTGAGTTGGAAAAAAGTGAATTCATTTAATAGATTATCTTTTTAGGGCTTGCTATTCTAGATAGGATTTAGACAGGAGAAATAGTCTTGCTGGACAAATATACTCAATAGGAAAGTTTTTCTTTATGCATTATTGTTTGCTTAATCTTTCTCCTAACGGCTGCTTATACTTGGTTTTTCAGGAATTTAGCACATCTTGGGACATAAAGGCCACTCCAACCTTCTTCTTCCTCAGAGATGGACAGCAGATTGACAAACTGGTGGGTGCAAACAAGCCCGAGCTGCAGAAGAAGATCACTTCAATAGTAGATTCTGAGCCTCAGGTGCAGAAATAGTTGTCTCTCCTACGTCTGTCCATGTGAGCAGCAGTAGACAATGATTTCGTGTCTAACTTGTGAGTCTGTCTATATGTGTGCAACTGGATCATGTATTGATTTTGTTTTGTTAATTCTGCGCACGAATTTGCCGGGCAGTTGCATAAGTTGAATATACATGCTATCAATGTGGTTTCTCGCTGCAAGGTCAAGTTCACTTTTTGCCCTTTCATTGGGACTGGTTTTTGTTTGTAATATGCTACTGTGTTGAGTGAGAAGTTATGAATGGTTCATTTCATTTCAATCAATCTTTCTGCGTAGCTTCTTCTTGTGGTGTAGGCGTACCACGTTAATCCTTGTATGCACATTCATTATTTTGTCTTGCACTTCATCTCCAAATGCTGAAATGGCTGGCTAAAAACGATACACTAGTATTGCACGAGCATAAAATATTAAAGAGAGACACAAGATGACATGTAGAATGAGCAAGTTTACTACGCTCGGCTCTTTTCAGATCCCCGCAAACAAAATTACATAATGTTACTACGCTCTTTTCCTGTAAATTATAGATACAAATGACGATAACGTTCTTTCGGACCCAACAATAAGACTCGTACAAATGAAAGATTGAAGAGTTAAACCAAACCAACCGCAGTTGCGCACTTTCAACGTCCTTTGGGGTTCATGATCTGAGAGAAAACAGCACTTGGGGTTAAACCCTCCGAGTCCTCACTTGCAAGGCTCCTCCCACCAATGCTCATCGA
Source organism: Rubia yunnanensis (assembly GCA_037428765.1). Lineage (NCBI taxonomy): Eukaryota > Viridiplantae > Streptophyta > Magnoliopsida > Gentianales > Rubiaceae > Rubia > Rubia yunnanensis. The sequence goes on along the minus strand of CM075066.1, from coordinate 115,437,180 downwards.
GATCCCGGTGCTTCTAGAGTCCATGTTACTCTCATCAAAACCACCAGTGGGTGCATTTGGATCTTTCTTACCTTTACATGTATCATCATCACCATCATAAGTTCCCTGTTCCAGATCATCAACACTTCCCCCCAATCCCTTTCCACTCTCCTCCGCGCTCTCCTGGAGTTGCAGCGCGAACTCCAAGTTCCAAAGCACGTCTCCCATGGACGGCCTGTCGACTCCAACATCAGCTACACACTTGACTGCCGTCTCAGCTACTTTCCTGAAGCATTCGGGCGCTATCTTCCCTTTCAGGTATGGATCCATGATTTGATCCAGAATGCCCTTCTTGTAGCAGTGGTATCCCCACTCAGCGAGGCTGACCTGTTCTTTTGCAAGTGTCGGGTTCAAAGCTGGACGAGCGCACAAGATCTCAAACAGCACCACCCCAAAGGAGTAGACATCAGATTTCTCAGTAAGCTGCTGCCTCCTGAAGTACTCAGGATCAAGGTAGCCAAAACTGCCTTTCACAACTGTGCTGACATGAGTGTGATCCAATGTCGGACCAGTTTTTGACAATCCGAAGTCTGAAACCTTTGCCACCCATTTCTCGTCCAGAAGGATGTTAGTTGTCTTCACATCACGGTGGATAATGGTGTGCTTGGCTCCGGTATGAAGATAGTGCAGACCACGAGCAGCTCCAATGCCAATCTCCAGCCTTTGTTTCCATGGCAACGGAGGCTTTTGTGTTTTGTACAGATGTTCGCGGAGAGTTCCATGAGCCATGTAGTCGTACACGAGGATCATCTCACAGTTTTCTTCACAATAACCAATCAGTGACACAAGATGGCGATGGCGAAGCTTTGAGAGCATTTCAATCTCAGTTTGGAACTCATGCACGCCCTGTTCAGAAAGAGGATTCCCGCGCTTAATCGCAACTTTTGTTCCACCATCAACTTCGCCCTTGTAAACTTTGCCAAAGCCTCCAACCCCAAGAACAAGTGTCTCATCAAAATTATGGGTGGCTGCCTTGATTTCGGCGAATGAGAAGTGGCGACAAAGGTTGGAAGGCAGAGACGATGCGTAGCTTCCGGTAGTGTTCGTCTTTCCTGAACTGGAAGTGTGTGAGTTGCCATATAAAGAGAGAGGAAGCCAGCCATCACTGGTACCAGAGCTGGGGTCCTTTCTGTGCTTGATTCTTTGGAACACAGTGCATACAAGTAAGCCAACGAAAAGGACAGCTGCAATTCCACCACCCACAGCTCCACCAATGATTATTCCGTGATTCTTCTTCGGGTGAGACGATTTTAGGTCGGATTCAATAGGTGGGATAGGAGCTGGGGTTGGATTGAGGCCTCCAAGATTATTATCATCATCACTGAGCTTGAATATCTCTGCTCCATTCAATATGGCATCATAGAATTCAGGCTTAGACTTGATATTCGGGAGCAGGGACAGCCAGAGATCTTGCTTGGGTTCTTTTGAATTCGGTACAAAAACCACATAATCTTTGTGCAATGCCATCCCATTTTTATTTCCTCCCCAAGCAATCACATCAGCTGCGTCAAATGCAGTCTGATTAAAAATGAAGATACTAAACACCCTTTGATTGATCTTGGAAATGTTCTTAAATCCCTCACAGAAATGGAGCCTGACAAGATAAGAGAACCCTGAATCCACTGAAAAGATCCAAGTCAAATTGAAGTTCAGATTCACTGCTGGAGTCGGCCCCATAGTTCTAAAAGAGCTGTAGACATCAAGTGGAGCAACAAAAGATGGCGATCCTGCAGGAAAGTAGGTGATATTAATACCGGGATCAGCCACCTCTGTGACACCTGTAGCTGCACCATAGATATAGCGAGAGTCGATCTCCCAAGACCTGGACAGCCCCGTGTCAGAGGATGCGGAAATGGCATTCCCGCCTACATTCAAACGATAAAGATTCTCCATGGCAGTAGAATTGTCAATGTTGAAGGGCGTCCCCGAAGGAATAAGCAAGACAACATTGTCATCCCCAGTACTGTATATGTCCGGATGCGAAACAATCTCAATCCCATTGACAAATGCATAAGCATTAGCAGGAGAGGATAATGGCGTAAAAGTCAAATTCAAGACTTCGTTGGGGACATAAACTGAATACTCCTTGACAATATAATCATAATTCAGGGACATAACCGTCTGCTCGGCGCTGAAGTTCTTCAGCAGCTGATACTGGCCGGCGGTTACAGAGAAGAGAGCATCAAAGGCGGAGAGGTTGTTGTAAGGCACGGGGTAGAAATAGAGGCGGATGAACTTCCGACCAGGGGCAACGGGGAATGAATAAGTGAATGGAGCGGTGAAAATGCGAGCATTCATATACGGGACGGAGGGAACGGAAGGCTTCTGGAGGGGGGCTGGGGCGGCCGATGACTTGGCAAGGGAGGGGGTAAACTTGGAGGGACTGTCGGAGTACCATTTCCGGCCGTCGCCGTCGGTGGACTCGGCCGGACCGCCGCAGCTGACCAGGATTTTGTCCGTAGGAACATAATTGTCCGCCGAAACAGCCGATAACACTCCCACCAGGAGCAAATTCAGAGCTAGAAACACTAACGGGGGAGGCCTCTTCATATCAAATCCAATTCTCTCTAATTCACCTAAATGTTTGCATCAGCGGATACATAGATCAATTAAAACTGGAATCAAATTACATAAATTAGGGCGAATGAAAAGATTGATACACTAACAGTACCAGATATTGTTGTGGATGGATCTGAAATCACTAAGCTAGAACAGTAAAGTTGCAACAGCAGACTGAAGAAAAGTACCTGAGCAGAGAAGAAGTCGGAATGCAGAGATCGGCGGTGATTGAGTTCGAGGTGGGTTATTGGTGGTGGTGCGATTAATATCAGTAGAATGAAAACAGCTGACAAGCATTCATCTGCCTCTCTCTCTCTCTTCTTAAGAGAAGAAAAAAAAAGAGAATAGAAAATTGATGTGTCTGGGAAGACGGGAGATTGGGTGCAAAGTCTTTGATTGCCAGTAATGGAATAAACTATTCGCGCCCTCCTCCTCACATCTTCAGACTGGCCGGACGCGTCTGGAGGGGCCCGCTACTGCCATGGATGGACATACTTGGTTCAACTTTTGGAGAAAAAGTTGTATTTCATTTTAATTTGGAATTAGGGACAAAAGGTGAATAGAAGCTGGAATGTAGTGAGGGAGAAGGGCTAGGTTGTTTCCAACTCTAAATTGTTTTGTGTAATGTACTTTTTTTTATAATTAAATTTTATAAACTTTGCCTCTAAATAAAAATTAATATATAAACAATAAATGCATTATATGAAATTTTGTTAAATTTATCTTAATATTTATTGTTAAAATTTTAATTTTTTATGTAAAATTATTATATGTAAATAGAAATATTTACGGTAAAACATGCTCGTTGAACATTGTAAAAAAATAAATAAGCAACTTAGAATGGGATGGAGTAATTTGGTTGGTTTTAATACACCTGTAAGGAGTATAGGCAAATGTGCTGTATTCTACTCCACGAACGCTTGGTTAAAATTTGGGTTAGAGTTAATAAGGAGATAAAAAGTGCGACGAGTTTTACTTTTGGAATGGGATATGGAAGCTGGAATAACAAAGCACAGTAGGATTAAGCAAATGGCGAATTAATCACGTATAGTTTGGGTTTGAATGATTCACGTTGTTTGGTGGGTCCCCCATGGAGCCTGTAGCTGGCGCCAACCCTATTGCAGACAGCTACAGACACCGCATTATCATTCAATCAATCCTTTTCTGCCAACTAACTCTTCATTCAGATTATAGCAAGCTGAATGACTTCTTTTAAGTAGGCTGAATGAAGAAGTCCATCTAAAATCAAACATCTATATTTGATTATAGTAGATGGACTCATTTTAAGTAAATATATAACATAAGATATTCTGAGGGAAAAATAATACTCCCTCTGTTTCTCTAATAGTGGCACGTGTCTAATAGTGGCACGTGTCTAATAGTGGCACGTGTTAGAATTTAGGAGATGAGCAGATGAAATTGAATTGAAAGAAGAAAAAGCAAAATGAGTGGATGTAATAACCTTAAACCTGCCATAAATAGAAAGTGTCAATATAAAGAAAACATCTCAACTTAGAAAGTGCGTCACTATTAAAGAAACGGGGGAGTACTATAAAAGTAAATATTAACAATTATTACTTACTGTATATAATTGAATGAAGAATGAGTACCTAACAGAAACTAAAGTGTGAATAATATAAAAATAAAAACGCGTTGTTCAGATTTATTTGCACAATAATCACTATCATTAATCGCTATCATGTTGGTCAAGAAGAAGATCACATACAATAATATTGCCGTTACATCGATTCAAACGTATGATTAAACTTTAATAGGGAATGATATAGAAAATAGTAGGAGTGCAAACAGAGCAGGAGGGAATGCAGGAAAGGTACATCAATGGAAACTGATTCACATCAGACATTGAACAAATTTTAGACCGATGTGCAGGAGCAGTGGATCTGGAGCATGAAGCAATATAGGTGCAGAATTTATCCTCAATAGATAGGTCAATGTGGTACCATCGCACCAAGCATGATCATCCTCCCCGTACGACCTCCATCAAATCTATTGAGCACATCCATAACTGTAACAAACCAAACTACGGAGAGATGCCACTCATTGTGATAGTTTCAATTCAAAATCTTAACAAGTCCCTTCCGTAACAAAAAAAGAAACATTACAAAAACAGATATGCCGCTATCAACATCACTGCTTTTTCTCTCTAATGGTTATGTTTATGAGCGTTTTCAGCAGGTTGATAACCTGGACCACATGTTTGAGAGCAATAACCGGATCCTCCACCCGAGTCATATTAGGAGCAAACACCATTGCAATGTTCCTAGGATTCATCTTGTTGTGCTCCTCGTGGAGCACAACATCCGCCATCAGATTGACCGCCCAATCGAGCAGCGCACGCTCCGTCAAAGGAAGGGTCTTCACCAGCTGCGTGCAGTCTTCCTCCGTGCTGCATCGCGCCACTTGTTCCGGGGCCAGACCGTCCAGAACTCCATTGGGAAGCTCTCTGAACCACGCCTTTATCAACCCTGCCAAACAATGAACATCCACGTTATCGGGAAGAACACCGCTGCTCAGCTTCTCTCGGACGCATTCATCCTCCCCATTCTCTGCGCTTATTCGGAATATTCCTTCCGCCTGCAGGCCTCCTTCTGAGTACAGACGGTCTTGCATCATGAGTAGAGCCGTGGGCACGCAGTTGCCGCGGTTATCTAGAGTGCACTGCATCCACTGGGCTGGTACTCCAAACACGCTTCTACTTCCGCCGCCAACTTCTGGGGGCGGATCATACTTGGGGGAGCTCCTGAAAGATTGGTTGACAGTGCCATGGGAGACGTGACAGAGGTCGGTTGGCCAGCCAATGTCAAGTCGGCGGCTAGGGCTTTTAGGCAGGATGATGTTGCCGCCATCTCTCCCCACGCTGCATGGGATGAGCATGGCCTTTCTCAAGGCGGCCAGAAGATTGTTCCGACCCAAACTGTTCATCCTCATCATCTTGTTGCTCCTCCGCTTCATCCTCCTCTTGCTTCTATCAACTCCTCCTCCTCTACCGAGATTGAAGGAACCAGCTTCACTGATGTCGTCAACACAGCTGTTGTAGTCCGTATTGCCGTCTTCTTCATCTTCTTCATCCATTGCATCCTCGTATTCTCCCTCAGAACCGTCCGGGGTTGGGTGTGGGGCCTCGGAACCATCCAGGGTTGGGTTCGTGGTCTCGTCTGGGGCCTCGGAGATGGAAAACTCGGGCAAATTCTCGTACAACTCTTGCCCTGGATCAAGCGATGGGGACGGTGAGGAGGTATACTCGTGGAACGAGGTTCGTGTCGGGGAGAACAGAAACTCGTGGATATTGTCGTAAAGCCCTTGTCCTGAATCAAGGGAGCGATGTTTAGGTCGAAATATTCCCATCTTTCTCAAGAACATTGTTATGGATCAATGTATTCTGCAGTTACACTTCTCACTACCAGAACTGAGGAGAAATTGATGCTCATTTGTCACTGAGAAATGATGAGAAGAGCTCTGGTGTTAGACCAGATCATGCATCATGCAAGAATCAAGATTGGTAAGTAGATGATTGATGATAGACATGGAAGAATTTTGGGAATAAAAATATATCATGTATATCTTTATGAATCAATCTTTTAGAGCAATATTATTACAATGATATGTTTAACTCAAATTATTTTTATTTAATCATAAAATAATAATTATATAAAACTATGAATAGAATTTCAAGATGCACCTTGTAGAACAACTCAATTAAATAAAATTAATTAAAGTGTGTCATAATTTCAGAATTGAAGAATATAAACAAACGAGTTCATCGTACTTCTTAAAAAATTTATATCGCACAAAAAATTTATTAAACATTTTTGGATTAATTATTAAATTTAAAAATTAATTATTATTTTTGCTTTTACAAATAACATTTTAAAATATTATTTACATACAGTAATTAATTAAAAATACTTTTAAAAATAAATAAATAAAGGAACAGATAATAGATAGTAGAAATACAAGAAAAGCAGGAAAATAAAAAGGAAAAACATACATCCAAACAAAACAAAAGAAAATCAAAATAAGAGTTGATGAGAGACGTTGAAGATTTTTTTGGAAGAAAAATATTTCATATCTTTATGAATCAATCCTACAGAGCAATATTTTATCATGGAGCGTTGCAAAACTGTTACAATTATATGTTTACCAAAAAAATATTTATTTAATCATAGAAATGTAAGAAAGGCAAGAGAAAAAAAAGAAAAAGTAATCCACAAATATGCTCTTCTATACTGTTTCACACTTCATCTGACTACGAGACAGCAATTATGATCTTACAGTAAATAATTACGTTCTACAATTAAGTACTAATACAACTCACATTTCTATGTGGAAGGCATGAATTGCTGAAATTAGGACAAGTAGTCCATGGGGAGCTCCCACTCCTCCTCTCCTACAAACTTTTTCCCTTTCCCTGTGCCTCTGCCCGTGCCACTACTCCTACCATATTCCTCGCCTTTGTACCTGCTGCTTCCCCCCATCTTCTTCCCCCAGAGCCCCTGCCATTCAAAACCATCCACCGCATCAAAACACTAACTGTGCTCTACTACCGGAAAAATGGCCCGCATAAACAACACAATTGGAGCACACGCATTTACCTTGGTAAGCCTCTGGATTCGTGATGCCGCTGCCTCATGAACCACAACTGTGTCGGCTGAAACTTCCGCCACGTCTTCAACATATAGCACGTAGGTGCTCACCTATAAGCACGACACGACCAATAGGTATCTCAAATGCTATCCTGCTAAATTTCCGACTTAATGGAATATGCCATGCTATACCTACCAAACTCGATGGGATGATGGACATCCCGAATGAGTCAAGCTCAAGTGATTCTACAGCACCCGAGTTTATGTCAAAAGTGTATCCACGTACCTGATTCATATGGAAGGATTACTGATACAAATATCTCAGAAATACTAATAAAAAAAGGATACACAGAGAAATTCCTTCTTACCTTCCCAATGCTTCTCTGTCCCGGAGTCACCACATTATATCCTACCTGCCAAAGAGAAATGTTAGTGTGGCCATATTGTTGTAACCTCAAACAAGCAATCCCTTCATTCTCCCCACTAGAAAAAGAAATGTGACACTTCATCAAACGTTTTATATCTAGCAATAGCATCAACAAAGACTGTTTAGAAAGATATGCAACACTTCCACGCTCATGCTTTTGATGAGATCAAACATCATAACACTAGCACTAATGAAGCAAATGGAGTTGAAGAAAGAAAATGGCACATATTTTAGCAAATAATCAATGCATTGCCAGGCTTAGTGTTATATCCTGTTGTCGTTCCAACATTGCTAGAACCCAAGTATACAACAAAGAACATAAAGTACCACCTTAGCAGCATGGCTGTACAAAAATATTGCCACAAATAATTCAAGCAGATGGCTAAGCGCTAACTCTTATCCGATGCATTAACGTGATAAACTTTTCAGATTATCCCTTCCCTTCCCGAACCGACCAACTCAATACAAACTCAATACCACGAATGAGTCATAACATACCAATGTCTCCATTCCCTGTAAGTTAAAGTCATTTTCCATCACCCCTTCATCTTCAAGGAGTAGAACATCCCCTACCTGAGAATGATAATGATCAGATATCTTCCAGTGCCATACACTTTGAACAGGAAATACAGGCATGAATTTAAGTGGATAACATAATAGCGAACAACAGACGTGGATTTCGGAATGAGACCTTGTAAATGTCGTGGAGATAGAATCTGTCGATCTCACCGGAAAGTAAGCTGGGTCTGACTTCTACAACCAAGACAGTCCACTGGAGAAGAGAGAGAACAATTAAAACACTGGTGTTTTAGGCATGAACAAGGAAGAAGGAGACTCACAGAAGGAGTGTGGACCCAGAGCTGGGAAACAAAACCTAGGTTGAGGGCGGAGTTAATGGCGATAACCTGCTTAGCAATCAGAGTAGAGGTCTTGATCAGTTGCCTCCTGCTTTCCATTTCCAACTCCACGCTCTCTTCCTTTCCTTTTTCGGCTTCATCACTGGGCCCCAATTCCAAGGGCTGGACGGGAAAGCTCTCGGCCCTATCCTTCTTCAAACCCAGCTCCGAGTCGTCTTGGTTTTGAATTGCAAACACACCACAGCTCGCAGTCGTCGCCTCTTTGTTGTGAAATCTGAGATTGAAACCTGGAAATCCAACTCCGGCGCCAGATTCACAGTGAAGCCAATGATTACTCAACAAGCCCATGCCGCCACGGAGCATCATATCGCTACGCTTCTTCTTGCTGTGGGAATCTAAATTAGTGGCAATGAATTGGATCCTTCCATTAATACAATTTACATGTGGAGGTGGTGGTGGACGGAAATGAGCACGAGATTAAATTGTTTTTTTTAAGTATTTTTTACTATCTTTTGGTCCTCATTTGCAAAACAACCCCTAGAGGGTACCCAACAAATTCAAAATGATATGTTTTGGTCCCAAGAGGTGATTTTCAGGGAAAGTCAACGGTAAAATTGGTCAAAATATGTGAAATGGCCATTATACCCCTGAGTTTAAAAAATAAAATAATAATAATAATAAATCATCAGGGGGCAGGATATTCTAGAACTCGAGGCAAGAGATTCGAGGGCTCGAGGCATGATGTTCGAGGGGCTCGAGGCATGATGTTCGAGGGCTCAAGGCATGAGGCTCGAGGGGAGGGGTTCGAGGGCTCGAGGGGAGATGTTCGAGGGCTCAGGATGAAGTTGAAAATCAGAAAATTTTAAAATTAATATTTTTAATTAGTAAAATTACAATTATACCCCTGACCATACCGGAAAACCATTTAGTCTTACGGGAAAACCACCTCTGGGGACCAAAACATATCATTTTGAATTTGTTGGGTACCGTCTAAGGGTTGTTTTGCAAATAGAGACCAAAAGATAGTAAAAGATATTTTGTAAGAGACCAAAAAAATAATTTAGTCTAAGCATAACCAACTGAATTCTGATAAGTTTCCTTCCTATTTTTGCCTCTAATCAAAGAGTCCATCTCTTCGAACACAAAGTGGGTAATACTATCTTTGCATACGCTTGCATGGAAAGATGAAATTTAATTAGAATAATAAAAAGTCAAAATTACAATATTAAAATTTTATTATGCACATTTAGTAGCAATAAAATTTATAACCCGATTCATGCAATCCAAAAATTTTATCTTTATTTCTTCTAATTTACACTTAAACCTTGATTTTTCCATAACTTATGGAAAGACCGTATTTTAAGAGACGGGCTTCTCTTTAAAAGACGTTTAAAGTGCAAATTATATCAAGAGACGATCTCGGATAACATCATTTTAGCTCACGAAGCGCACCATCATATCAAGAGACGAACCTCAGGCCAGAAGGGGCACATGTCCATCAAACTGGATATGAGCAAAGCTTTCGATAGGATTGAATGGAGCTTCCTACTGAAGGTGCTAGAAAATATGGGGTTTGATCCAGTATTTATACGCTTGATTGAAAGCTGCATCTCGACAGTGAAATTCTCCTTCATGCTCAACGGGAAGTGTTTTGGGAACGTTACACCCACTAGAGGTCTGAGACAGGGAGACCCACTCTCTCCATTCTTATTCATTATTTGTAGTGAGGTGTTTTCTAATATGGTCTACAAGGGAGTAAGGGATAGAAGGCTACATGGGCTACAGATTGCTAGGAATGCACCAGCCCTGTCACATCTCCTATTTGCAGATGATACACTTATTCTAGGCGAGGCGACAAATCAGGAGGCAGTAACACTACGAGATATTCTACAATTATATGAGGAAGCCTCGGGACAAAAGATCAATTTTAGTAAATCTTCAATCATGTTTAGCCCAAACACTGGAGACCAATTGAAAGCCTGCATCCTAACCACGCTTCGAATGACAGAAGCCATCAACCATGACAAGTACTTGGGACTCCCCATAGTATTTGGCAGATCCAAAGCAAGTGCACTTCAGGGGATAACAGACAGAATTTGGAAAAACATTGGCAGCTGGGAAAACAAACAGTTATCAAAAGGCGGGAAGGAAGTGCTCATTAAATCAGTCCTTCAGGCTATACCCACCTATACCATGTCATGCTTTAAGCTTCCAGATAAGCTTATTGAAGATATCTACAAACTATACAGCAGATATTGGTGGGGAAGCACAACACAGAAAAGGAAGATTCACTGGTCCACGTGGGAGAAATTATGCTCACCCAAGAGTATGGGAGGTTTGGGATTCAAAGAATTGAGGACTTTTAACACAGCGTTGCTAGCAAAACAGGCGTGGCGTCTACTAATAAACAAGAATTCCTTAGTTACAAGGATTCTAAAGGCTAAATATTTCCCATCGGGAACCTTTTTAGAAGCAAGATTAGGATGGGCCCCATCTTATGCCTGGAGATCCATTCTAGAAGGAAGGAAATTGCTGTCCAAAGGAATCCGAAAGAGAATTGGAACTGGAATGAATACAAGCATAAAAAGTGACCTTTGGCTCCCGAGGCTAGGGAATCAAAGACCAACGTCTTTGCCAGCTGACTTTCCAGCAGATCGAAAAGTTTCACATCTTATGACTCAAGACGGGACAACCTGGAATGAAGAAGCTGTTAGAAGTACTTTTAATTGGGAGGAGTCAAATCTCATTCTATCTTTACCAAGGAGTATGAGCATTAGAACAAGAGATCAATGGATATGGCACCCCACAGTGGACGGTAAATACACAGTCAAATCTGGATATAATCTAGAACTTAACTCCTCCACTCTTGCAATTGCAGGTAACATGGCGTCAAGTAGCTCAGGACCCTCCCCTCACTGGAAGAAGATATGGAACTTACCGGTGCAACCCAAAGTAAAACACTTCCTGTGGCGATTATGTAAAAATCATTTACCATCGGCAATCAATCTGCTGCAAAGGCATATGCCAGCTGAACCTTGCTGCCTCAGCTGCACGATGGATGACATTTCTGTTGAACATATTTTCTTCCACTGCCCGTTAGCGCACAGTATATGGCACACCGCTGAGCTTCACGAGAGGATCTTCCACTTCCAACAACAAAGCGCAAGCTTATGGATTCAAGATCTATTATTGGATTTAATGCCAAGGGATATGGCATGCGTTGCAACCCTATTATCACAGCTGTGGCATCACAGAAATAAGCTTCTACATGGAGAGAGTCATGACCTGAAACCACAACATTGCGTCAATTACACCACAAAAATGCTCTCAAATCTAGCTGAAACATTAAGAGGCGGCAAATCTAATCAGGAGACGAGTATTCAATTCAATCACTCGTTAACCGATGGCAACACCCTCCACTTTGATGCAGCCATATCCCAAAGCAGAACATGTCTTGGATGGTACATTTGTTCTCCAGTGGGAACTTGGATTTATGGGGAATCGCAGAACCTTCCCATAGTGCATGCAGTCAAACATGCAGAAGCCATGTCCCTAAGAGCAGGGATGCTTACTGCTTTACAAAGAGGTATACGAATCAGTCGTATTCAAGGAGACGCACAGGTAGTCATAAGGGCAATCAAGAATCACACTGAAGACCTGTCTGATTTTGGCCTAATCATTGACGACATCACCAACCTAGCTAATAGGCACTCTCACCCAGAACTGTGTTGGGTTAAAAGGCAACACAACACTGTAGCTCATTCTTTAGCTCAATATGCTAAAACTAGTGTAGAGTCTACCTCTAAATGGGAGCACATCCCACACTTTGTACAACATCTTTTCAATGAATGAAATCACAGTTCTATTTCAAAAAAAAAAAAAAAGTGCAAATTATAATAAATGAACATAAAATTCCCGGGTTGCATGAATCGGGTTATAAACTTTATAACTACTATACGTTGCATTGTAAATTTTTAATATTACAACTAACACATTTTACCTTTTATTATTTTAATTAAACTACGTCTTTATGAAAATACGGCTTTCTCACAACTTGGCTTAATCAAATGCACATGTAACGAGTTTTTTTGGGTAATATGCAACTATAACCCTATATGTTGAGGAAAGTGCAGATATAGCCTTCAATTATTTTTTAGTGCAAATATAACCCTGACTATTGAATGAAAGTGCAAATATAACCCTCCGACCATGATTCCGGCGTTGACCAACCGATTCAGCCTATTGACCAACTTGAAAAGACTAAATTACCCTTCCGACCCAAGTCTTAAATGAGAAGGACAATTCTACCCTCTCAACCGCCAGGCCACCATCACCACCCACCTTGCTCTACCACCACCGGCCAACTCCGATGCTCGCCCACCACCAACATCCAAAGCTTTTGTTCATCTTCACCCACCACCACCACTAACCTCACTCAACCAATCCCTGGCCACCACCACCACCATACCTCTTATTCTTAGCCTCTCTCCTCCACAAACACTGACACCCCTCTCTCCGCTACAAACACCGACACCCCTCTCATCACCACTTATGGCATCCTCCTCCCTGGTCGCACCATCGCGCCACATCCGGGCCCAAGGAGAAAGTTGCGGTCCTCCGCAACTTTTCTGCTTCCTTGTCGCGATCCTCTGCCTCCTCCAAACAACAGTCCTCTGCCGTCCTCTACCGTGTGACTCTCCTTTGAACGGAAGTTCTCTGTCGTCCTCTGCCTCCTCCGAATGACAGGCTCGACGGTCCTCTGCTGTGTGGATCTCCTTGAAGACAAATCGTGGAACGTTCGAAAAGAGAAGCAATTAGGGTTAGCCGATTAGGGAATATTAGGGGTCAATTTGTAAATGTTTTTTTAAAATCTTTTTTGAAGGGGCAAAATGGACTTTTCACTCAATTCTTGTCTGAGCCGGAAAAGGTTATATTTGTACATAACCAAAATATCTAGGGTTATATTTGCACTTTCAATTATCTCAGGGTTATATATGCACTTTCGTCAATTGTGTAGGGTTATATCTACACTTTACTCTATTTTTTTCTCACGAATTTTGTGATTGCGATCAATGTTGATCGAGACCGGTGGGAGAAATTGGCATTTTTACCCTCACTTCAAATACATTTGTTGTCTTTCTTTATTCTATTTCTTTTGTTGGTGATCATTCTTATGCTCAGTTTGGTAAAACTGTGCTTATAAGCAAAACAGACTTATTTTATAACATGGGAGACCGGATTCTTCTTTTCCCAAAATAGTTTTCTGCTTTCAAAATAAACTATTTTTTAACACTTTACCAAATACTAAAAATTATTTTGCTTATAAGCAAAACAACTTATAAACTACCAAATAGAGCCTTAACCACCTTTATTCCTGCACGATTATTGCATTGTTCATTGTTGTTTCTATGGGTGTGGAGTCTCTCTTCCCTGCATTATCGACTAGTTTTATCGTATGAGGGCAAAAAAGTCATTTTGTACTTCAGCACCTGCCAATACCTCCAACTATGAGTGTCTGATTCTGATGAAGGGGAAATTGCAACGAAAGTTGAAGAAGCGATGGATCGCCGCAAATGTTCGATACGGTTTTGACCACAATTGTTGTGTTCAGTGTCAGAATCAAGCGATTCTGGTGGCGTTGGAACTGTCTCGAAGAGGAGAACGACCATTTAGTGTTTTTCGGTTTTTTCTTTAGTTTAAGATTTCTTTTTTTATCATTCTAGAGTTTCATTATAGTATTTAAAGACCTCTTTTACTATTCAGATATTTTATCTTTCATAATGTTATTTTCGATAATATCTTCTCAGGTGGACTCCATAACCAAAATCTATGGTTTGTACTGGTAACCCTTGATTGTTCTTCAAAAATTCGTCCTTGCGGATCTCTTTAACATTCCGACTGTGTTAGATTCCAACTAACAATTGCTTCTTGCCATAGCATATTTGCTTATGAAATTCATTCCAAATTTTAGCAAAATCGAGCCACGTTTGTCTTTCGATCTATCCTCATAGTTATAACTGCTCTCGGAATAAGAGGATAAAAAATTAGGTCATTCAAGTAACCCTAATTGTTGTTATCTTCTGCTAGTATTGTTTATCATTCACTTGCCTACATCTCTAAGAATCTTTTGAATCTCCTTTTCTGGATTCAACTGGGATTAGAGATTTACTGGTTAGAAATTTCATCCTTTTCGACACTCACGTGTCCAAACCTCGGAGCACAACTTAGCATGAATTATCTTCAGTGACATTCACCTCATCGTCATATACAATCAAGTATTTCTGGAACAAAGTACAATACAATTCATCTTATTCAACTGTCATTGGCCCTAAACCCTAAAGAAGTGTCCTTGATCAAGAGTATTGGAAGGTCACCGGTTAAGATGTGAATGAGGCACAAGTTGCACATTCCGACTTCAACTTTCCAACTTCAAATTAGCAGGCGTTTAGGGTACAATACGTTAGGACCCTAACGAGGTTAAATTCGAAACACCCACAAACAACACGCCAAAACAATCAACCAAATATATTCACGCATAATTACAAATAAAACTAATATTGTAAAATACAATTAGCTAATAAGAAAATAAAAAAACAATCACACAACACAACGCAACGTTGTTACGTGAAAAATCCACACGAGCCATTAAAATCTATGACCTTTAATTTTGAATTCATACGAAGCATAAAATTTTGTTTCGACTTTTGCACTATGTAGTAGATTTAAGAGGCAAATTATCACACTTTTTGTCGATATTTTATGCTACTCGTACTATTCAATGCCAGTTGAGAAGCCATAATCAGAATTGTATGATGAAGTGATAGTCATAATTTTGATTTCTGTAATCGGTTGGTACAATGAGAATGAGATCGGTTGGTACAATGAGAATGAGATTGAGATTGGTAACATTCACGTTCGGATACAATATGTCCATCCCTCCCTTTTACTCCCTCCGCTTTCAGTAGCAGTGACATTTTCTTTTCATGTTCTTCGTGATCATGTTTCACCATCAATATCTCCAGATACGTATGTAATTTTTGCATAAAAAATTAATGTTAAAAAATATATATTTAATTGAATTCAATAATATCTCACGTGATATATTTATTATATATATATATTAATTAATATTTATGATCAAAGTTTAACCAATTTAACTTTAAAAAAGTAAATATGCCATTAGTGGTAGGAGGGAGGGAGTATTCGGTAAGGTGTACTTTTTCGTTCTTTTACTGAAAAAACTTCATGTTAGAGTGCGACTAGTGTGAACATTATGAATTTTGTAATCTCTTAGTGCAAGATGAAAAGTTCCCCTTCTCAAATATTTGCACTTAATAAAATGAAAAGTTCCCCTTCTCAAATATTTGCACTTAATAAAATAATTAATATAAATATACACTTTGTATCACCGGATAAAAATACGGAATACAATGCTATGAAAAAAATGTGGTGTTTCAAAAATATTCACGATATAATATATAACTAAAAATTATGGAAAAAATTGCTCTAATATCTTAAATTTAACACTTTATTTTTATACACTTTTATAAAATTATCACATTTTTTAATGACAGATACGAATCACTTTCAACTACTCATTAAACCTTTTGTTCCTTTTACTCATTTCAACTTGAAAAAAAATCACATCAAATTAACATGATAAAAAAATAAAACAGAGATAATATTTTAAAATCCATATTACGATAACATGATAAAATAGGATAAATCGTGAAGAAGAAGTAAAAATTCACTCTAAAGTATACTACAATGGAGTAGTACACATCAGAGGGACCCTGAACTGATAAATTAACAATGAGACCAAATATAAAGGAAAGTTGGTAGCTCCCTCCCTCACACACATTAAATTACTCCCTTACTTTATAACATTATTCTTTATTAAAATTTGACCACATATTTAAATGAATATACGAGACATAATATTATTGTGTGTGATATTGTTGAATTCCTCCTAACTTTCCATTTTATAAAAAGTAATTTTTTGTTTGTCGTTATTATACGTAGTTAAATATATTAACAATCAAACATGTCTCTTGAACGGCGTGCAATGATTAGGCTGTAATTTAACCTGAGATGGGGTATTATTTTCTAACTATAATAAGGAAATATTCTTCTATGTATTATTTTAAAAAAAGTAGACTTAAAAAACACGTCTTTTCAATTTTATCTAATTTTGCTCAAATCCAATTTCAAGTGCTACCAATCAACAAGCAATCCCTTAATTTTGCTGAAATAACAGGTTTGACCCCATAAATCATAATGAAAGATTCAATCAATGGCACATAATTTGGCAACGGCCGAGTAAATACACCATTCACTTCACAGTGAACTTTCTAATTAATCTTTTATGCAACTTAATGTAGTACTAATATTTTCTTGATAATATTTTCTTGATGTCAAATATATGCGTTTACAAGATTTTTCATGAATAATTTTAAAATGTAGCCAATATATTTGAGAGTTTAGTGAGATAAATTTAGTAGAATAAATGTCTACGCATAAAAAATTTACAAATATGAAGTTATATGTAAAGCAGCAAATAATAATAAATTTGTAATGTTTAGTGGGATAAATTTGATAAACTGAAAGACTATAAAATAAAATTTAAACAAAAAGGTTATTAGTTGGACAAACAACCAAAAAAAAATTATTTCCCCCGTCCTTCCTTGCCTTTCAAGAAACATGTTTGACTGTTAATATGTTTAATTACTTAAAATAAGTGAATCGTTATATTACGCATTGTATTTTACTTAAACACGCTCTGTATTTGTACTACTAAAATACTAATATGTATTTTAAATTTAAAGAATAAAAAAAGTAAATAAATGATAAATGATAAAAAAATCTTAATCATTACCGATGGTGGAACTGTTCGTTGGCGGCGGAAGTCGGCGGTGGTAGGGTTCCGCCAACGTTCTTCATTCGCCGATCGTTCTCCCATTCTCCCGCGTTCCTCACGACATCCCCGTCCACTTCCTCACCTTCCCCATCCCCGTTCTCCTCCCCCGACGACTCTCTCGTTTTCCCCGCCTCGTTCTCCTCCCCCGGTGACTGTGCGTCTTCTCGTCGCCCCGCCCCAGCCCAATTCTCGTCGCCCCATTCTCGTCTCCTTGCCCCAGCCCGGATCTCGTCGTCCGGTTCTCGTTCCCTCGCCCCGGCCCGGATCTCGTCATTCGGTTCTCCTATTTCCTTCTCCGGTTTTCTTTTTTCTTCTAGTTTACTCCTTCCTTCCTTGCCTTTCCCATAGGCACATTCTCGTCAGCCCACTCTCGTCGCACAGTTCTCGTTTCCCCAACCGGCTCCCGTTCTCTCCGGACCAGAGGTTTCTCTGTTGGGTTTTGTTCGGCGGGGACGAAGGTGGAGCATTGATGGGAAATTGACGGTGGGGCGGTGGAAGGAAGAAGATTTGAGACGAAAGTGAAGCATCGGCAGTGGGGCGATGACACCCAGATCGGAGACGCCGTTTGGGTCAGATAGGAGACGCCGTTTGGGTCAGATAGGAGACGCCGATGGTGGTGCCGGCGCCGGCGGAGACAGTATTATTGTTTTTATTTTGAAAAATTAAAATTAGTATTAAGCATGTATATACATATTAGGACGTAACCTAGTAAAATACCGAGCGTAATATATCAACACCCTAAAATAACTATAAATGAAAATGTTAATGTTTAGACACTACTTATTATGACGAATAAAATAATATTACGGCCATGATAATATTATTATTTATATAACTATTTAAATAGGTTATCAAAGTTTAACCTTATTAATTTATGGTAGAGTAAAATTGCACGCGAACCTGGGATTGAGGGACGATGAAATGTAGACGAAAAGTTATAATTCAAAAGTAAATAGGTGGTAGTAAACGAAAAGCAGTAAATACGATTAATGGAAACGGGAGGGAGGGAGCATTGAATAATCGTGGTCGATCTTCAGCCCAACTCCCCTCTTCATTTCACTTTCTCTCTCACGCACACGCACTAACTACGCAAACGGAAAGCCCAGGCGCCAATTTTCCTTCCTCTCCCTGTCTCCCATTCATTCTTTACCACTTTATCAACATTGCGTGTATCTAAATCTCCGATCACAAACCTAACCGAAGGAAGCGAAATCGGTGGAATGCTGCCGGATTAGCCGGAAGAAGAGGCTTTCTTCGCGTTCCCGGCCATCCACATTTCTCCAGATCTGAATTCCGGCATTATCAGGTACTGTTTTCGTTGTGTGATTTCGTTTTCAGGAATTCGTCCTCGAGACCACCTGTGATCTAATTCTATCCTCATCTGTTTAGCTGGGCTGCTCAATTATTGTTTAATTTAGCGCTGTCTCTTTCGTGCTTGCGCAGTGACTCTGTGATTTCGGAAGCTCTGCGGTTTTGTTTTCCGTATCGAGTAGGGCCCAAGCTAACGACCGGTTCTTATTTTCTGAGAGGACCACTTCCTGAATTTGTCTTACTCCGATTTTCCTTTCCCCTGTCATTGGCTTTTGTGCACTGGCGGCAATTCCAAAAAATTCCTTTAGGTATGCCTCCCTCAGTTTACTGGCACTTGGATTTCAATGAATTAGACCAAATTTAATTTTCCGGTTTCTGTTTCATGTTTTAGATGGAAATTTGCAAGTAATGACTGAGTGAGCATGGATTCAGGGGCCGCTCAGAATGCCTGTGTGTTCATTAGGCATCAATGTTGCTGCTGGTTGAGCCAAAATAACAGGGGGAAGGTACTCTCTGAGCGGTCCTTTTGTTGGTCAATCCCACCTCTACAATCGTTAATCTAATGTTTCTCAGCGGAACGATCAACTGTTTATGACTTCGGGCAAACCCTTGCTCTCTTCATCTCACCCAAACCTCTATTATCTTCCAGATAATAATTCTCCCATTGATACGTCATCCTACCCTCCCTCTGTTTCCAACCGCTCACCAGAAGATAGTGTGGAGAACTTGTCCTACTCTATCCCCACAAACACAGTTGCAACAAGTTTTTCCAACCACTCCTTTTCTGGTCGGAGTCTTGCAAACAGGGGCAGGGGGTTTGGTTCCGCTGATCTTCCCTTTCACCAGGAATTTCACTTCGAATGTCCTCCCAGAGAAAGGAAACGCTTAGTATCGTGGGGCGGAGTCATGGATCCTCACCATGATATTGCTTCGTTTGAAGTTTCCAGAGCTCGGCATCAAGTGCAGACTTCATCAGCTGGGCCTACGTCTTCCAGCAGCCGGATTGATATGTCTACACCTCAATCTCAGGTTTTGGATAACTCGAATAAGTCCCGTAGATTAAGACACAAGAGCATGCAATTGGAAAATGAGCTATTACATGCTGATAATCCCAGGCTGATCCACATCGATGATCCAAACAAGACAAACGAAAAGTTTGAGTATTCTGGGAATGAGATAAGAACTAGCAAATACACAATTTTAAACTTTTTGCCAAAGAATATCTTCACTCAGTTCCACCGGGTTGCTTACCTGTACTTCTTAGCTATCGCGGCTCTCAACCAGCTTCCTCCTCTTGCAGTTTTTGGGAGAACGGCTTCTCTATTTCCTCTTCTTTTTGTACTATCTGTGACAGCTATTAAAGATGGTTATGAGGATTGGCGGAGGCACCGGTCGGACAGGAATGAAAATAATCGTGAGAGTCTGGTGCTTCAGTCTGGGGAATACCAACCAAAGAGATGGAAAAAGATGCAGGCTGGTGAGGTATTGAAGATCCGTGCTGACGAAACCATTCCCTGTGACGTGGTGTTACTGGGGACCAGTGATCCAAGTGGAATTGCTTACATACAAACTATGAACTTGGATGGAGAGTCCAACTTGAAAACAAGGTATGCTAGGCAAGAAACAAATCGGTTTATCCTTGAAGGAAGCACTATTTCAGGGGTTATTATATGCGAACAACCTAACAGGAATATATATGAGTTCACAGCTTACATGGAGATAGAGGGACATAGGGTCCCGTTGAGCCAGTCAAACATTATTTTGCGTGGCTGCCAGCTGAAGAATACAGAATGGGCAATCGGGGTGGTGGTTTATGCTGGACAAGAAACAAAAGCTATGCTGAACAGTGCTGCATCAGCTTGTAAACGGAGTAGATTGGAGGCGTATATGAACCGAGAGACATTATGGCTGTCTGTTTTTCTATTGACCATGTGTCTAGTGGTGGCATTGGGGATGGGTTTATGGCTAAAGAGGCATAAGAACCAGCTTGATACATTGCCTTACTTCCGGAAAACTTACGCCACAATTGGATCATTCCCTGGAAAAAGATATAAGTTTTATGGAATACCCATGGAGGTCTTCTTCTCCTTTTTGAGTTCTATTATAGTTTTCCAGATAATGATACCTATATCACTTTACATCACCATGGAACTAGTTAGGTTAGGGCAGTCATATTTCATGATTGGAGATAGGCATATGTATGATAGTAGCTCAGGTTCAAGGTTCCAGTGCAGATCTTTAAATATCAATGAGGACTTAGGCCAAATCCGCTATGTGTTCTCTGATAAGACAGGAACGCTGACAGAAAATAAGATGGAATTTAGAAGGGCAAGTGTTTCTGGGAGAAGTTATGGCAAATCCCTTTCTACAACTGAGGCTTTGGAGGATCATGTTACTGCAGGTTGGACTGCTCCACACCCACTTATTTTCTATTATGCTTCCTCTGCTTTGCTGCTTATTCTCCTTATATAATTCTCTTATAATTTTGTGGAGGACATTTTGGGGAACATAATTTTTCATGTGTTGTTTGCTCATGTCGTTTATAACTGTATGCTTATAAAGATCCTATCATTCGATGTGATTTCTTGTTCAGTTCTTTTTTTAAAAAAAAGAAATTAAATTTCTCCTTAAAGATTTATATCAACATAGATTATACTGAAATGGTTGAACCTTATGTTAGCTAGAAGGCCAGGCTTAACCATTTGTGGCTCATCTGCGTGCATGCACTTATATTCAGTAGGTAAATTGTACATGAGTCCCACTTATTGTATTTTTAGATCTTTAATGTGTAATTAATGGCACGCCCTGCGTGCAAATCCTGAGTAATTAGGATTTTAAGCGGTGTTTTTTTTCTTTTATCCAGCTGCCACAGGTGCTTGACATGTTGGCAACTTAACTCACCAAATGACCACTACTAGCATTCAGCCTAGTTATGAGTCTATCTGACTGTTTGTGGTGAATTGATGTGACAGCTTAGTGTTGTATTACCCTTTTTAGTATTTTTCACTTTAAGCATTGTGGTAGGAACAGTATTGATTATTATAGTTCCTGATCATCTATAATTAAAAAAACATTTATAACCCCCTCAAAATTCTGCTTTTTATGTAATGCTTTTATCATCTACTTTGGTATTGTTATTTCTTCTGTATTTTCCTTGATGAAAAGCAGGTTTTGCTTGTTTTTCCTCTTTAGAATGTTAATATACTCTTTCCCTCTCTCGTTCCTGACTTGAAAATTATCAGAACAGTATTGATTTTGTCCACAAGAAGGTTTCTTTTTTTGGAGTAATTTCATGTGGTAATGCAAGAATTATATGGGGATAATGTTTTACTTTAGAAGTGAATGATGCTCACACAACCACTTCTTTTACATCCTTATGCATCAGAACCACAGGTACCTGCTTCACTTCAGAAAAGGTGGAAGTTGAAATCAGAAATAGTTCCTGATTTTGAACTAGTGGAGTTGTTAAACAAAGAGCTGCCTTGCATGGAAAGAACAACACTGGCTCATGAATTTTTTCTGACTCTAGCAGCATGTAATACTGTCATTCCTATTCTTCCTGATAGTCCATCGTCAGAGGATGTGGAATGTGGCAGTGCTATTGACATTGTTTATCAGGGTGAATCACCTGATGAACAAGCTTTGGTTACTGCTGCTTCTACTTATGGTTACACTCTCTTTGAGAGGACATCTGGGCATATTGTGATTGATGTCAATGGTGAGATGTTAAGGTAGAGAGCTTACTAAGTGCAGGTTTCTTGTTTTCCTTGCTTTCTCTGATTTTCTAAAGTAGTTATTGCCATTGCCATTGCACGCATAAATTGTGCCTGTTTGATGGTATCAATTCTACGATCCCTTGTAAAACTATAATCCAATAGGAAGTATACATGGAGCTTATTATATTGGCTTTGTAAGTAGAAACTACGGTTCTGGATTCTACAGACAGAAAGAACTCATGCATGAATATGACGCGTTGGTTGTCACAAATATGTGTTGCCAATACTGAAGTGTGTGTGTGTGTGTGTGTGTGTTTGCCTTTATAGCTACTTTTGTCTCAAAGAGAACAAATGAATATGAAGCATTTTACTGGTCACGTGTTTTTTAATAGTTCCTTTCATACATGTGTGCATTCCGTGAATATTATTCTTGTTTTGCTCTTCCTTGTTCTCTGCGTTCTTCTTTACATTTGTTTGTAACTTTGTGTAGTCTGTAGTCTGTCTTATCATTGTCCTGGATCATGCAGGTTGGATGTTCTGGGCTTGCATGAGTTTGACAGTGTACGAAAAAGAATGTCTGTTGTTATCAGATTCCCTAATGATGATGTCAAAGTATTGGTCAAAGGAGCTGATACTTCCATGTTCACCATCTTAAGGAAAGATGACTCAAGGGATGATCATATGATAAATGCAACTCAGAGTCATTTGTCTGAATATTCTGCTGAAGGCTTGCGCACTCTTGTACTGGCTTATAGAGATCTAACTGGTGAAGAACTTGAGGAGTGGCAGGGCATGTATCATGATGCTAGTACATCTCTGACTGACAGAACTTTAAAGCTGCGTGAAACCGCATCTTATATTGAATGTAACTTGACTCTTCTTGGTGCTACTGCCATTGAAGACAAGCTACAAGAAGGGGTTCCTGAAGCTATCGAGTCCCTGCGTCAAGCAGGTATTAAAGTATGGGTTCTTACTGGAGATAAGCAAGAGACTGCAATATCAATTGGGGTTTCTTGCAAGCTGCTGACTCCGGATATGCAACAGATTATCATAAATGGCAATTCTGAAAATGAATGCAGGCAGCTGCTTCGTGATGCAATGACAAAGTATGGCCTGAAGTATAGCCACCATGACTTGAAATGGAATAGAGCTGCTGAAAAAGAGTATTCTGGGTTTTCTGCTGATGATATGTTTTCCAACTGTGCCCAGCAGAATGCTGAATTGGATGGAGGATCTGCAGGTGCACCTTTGGCACTCATAATTGATGGCAGTAGTCTAGTGTATATATTGGAGAAGGACCTTGAATCTGAGGTGTTGATTCTGACTGCTGTTTCATTTGAAAGTTCAATATCTTGTTTCATTAGCTTCACTTATTACAAGCATTATTCTTGTGGGCATGAGTTCTATTGTTAGTCTTATAATTTTTATCACTGTGATAGTAAAGCTATCTTTCTAATGGTGTCATTGAATTTTGAACAGTTGTTTGAGATTGCAACTTCATGTAAGGTTGTGATCTGCTGTCGTGTTGCACCCCTGCAGAAGGCTGGAATAGTTGATTTGATTAAGAGCCGTACTGTTGACTTAACTCTTGCGATTGGCGATGGTAAGTTGCTGAGCCTATCTGTGACATAATGGGATAAAGACTTACTCCCTATACATTTATGCTCTCAATACACTTCTGTACTTGCCAAAACAAGGCAAAAATAGAAGGAAAAATTCATTAAAAAAAAGCTGTTAAGGCCTCGACATTATTGTAAGTAAAAAACTTCTCTTTTGCACAGGGGCGAATGATGTTTCTATGATTCAAATGGCGGATGTTGGTGTTGGAATTTGTGGTCAAGAAGGCCGTCAAGCTGTGATGGCATCAGATTTTGCTATGGGACAGTTCCGGTTTTTGAAACGGTTACTTTTGGTGCATGGCCATTGGAATTATCAGAGGATGGGATACTTGATACTCTACAATTTTTACAGAAATGCTGTTTTTGTATTAATGCTTTTCTGGTAGGTACACTTGCTCTTTCTTTTTCCCTTAAAAATATGTCTTATCGACTTTTCTAGCTGGACTTCCTGTCTTTGAATGTGACTCACATTTTGTTCTATCTACTGTCCTAATAATTGCTGTGTGTGTATAATATGCAATCTGGGGGGAAAATGTGATGCGAACACTCCTAGTTATCATATTTAGAATGTGAAGACCAGTGTTTTAAAAGTTTGTTACTGATGCATATACATTATGACAATCTAATATGTATTCTTCTTTAGTTAGTGAAAAAAAGTTGAAAACCCTTTTATCGTAGTTATCTGATACACTGAGAGAGAGAGATACTTATATAACCTGGTGCACCGATAATAATGTGCTGGAATGTCTGCTCATATTTGTGGTTTCTTTTCTATTCATATTCCATTCTTGTAAACTGGTTATAATGTAATTACCCGTCCTTTTACTACTATTGCCAGGTATGTGTTGTGTGGTGCATTTTCTACTACTACAGCCGTGACAGAATGGAGCAGTGTTTTCTATTCTGTTATCTATACCTCTTTGCCTACCATAGTTGTTGGCATCCTTGATAAAGATCTGGGTTGTAAAACCCTTCTCCATTATCCAAAACTCTATGCCACGGGTCGTCGCCAGGAAAGTTACAATATGCGCCTTTTCTGGATTACAATGATTGACACACTGTGGCAGAGCCTCGTCCTCTTCTATGTTCCTTTATTCACGTACAAGGATAGCACTATTGACATATGGAGTATCGGTAGTTTGTGGACTGTTGCAGTTGTTATCCTAGTAAATATTCATTTGGCAATGGATGTTAAGCGATGGGTTCTCTACACTCACCTATCAGTATGGGGATCGATAGTAATAACTTACTGCTGTGTTATTGTGCTGGATTCCATCCCTGTATATCCCAATTACGGGTTAGTTCACTGATAATCTATTGGGTTGAAGTTATGCATCTTTCAATTACAGTCTTTGCTCATTTTAATCTCCAACTTATTTTGATTCTTCTGCAGCACGATATACCATCTGGCAAAGTCCCCTACATATTGGCTCTCAATTATTCTAATCATAGTTCTGGGATTGCTTCCTCGCTTTGTACTTAAAGTCGTGTACCAAACTTTCTGGCCAACAGATATCGAAGTAGCAAGAGAAGCGGAGATACTGGGAAAAAAGCGTGATCGGGATTCAAGTTGATTTGCTCTCGTTTGTCAAAAGTTAATTCAATCTAAAGCTTCCCCCGGCCGGAGTTGCTGCACATGTGGCTTCGATCTGCCAAGCAGGGCAAAGGTCAATTACAGCCCTGCTATTTCTTACAGTGCAGATTTGGTTGCTATATGTTTGTGCAGTAACTAGTGGCTGAATCAATTGGAGATCCGAAAGTTTTGATTGTGCAATTCGTTGATGGGGTGACTTCTGATTCTTTGCAGGACTGAAGTGCCACAGTGCAGCTAGTAAAGCTTTGGTGTGCTTTCGAGTAGGCACGAGAGTGAAGGCATGAAGTTTATGAGCATTGTTATGTATTAACCCAAGGTCGATGAGATCATCCAGTTGGAAGCAGTGGAAAGGAGGTTCAGAACTTTGGTTGATAGAGATGCCAATACTGTCGGATCGGTATAGTGGCAATGAGGGAGGAAAACAAATGTAAGTAGATAGCAGACTAATGTAAAATCCAGCAACTGATGTCTAGTCTTGAATAGTACACACGAGAGGAGATTAAGAAGTGTCTCCGATGTGCACTGCTGATCTTATACGGGATAATGTCCTCAGGTTTACTTGCTCATTCTCACCGCGATTGCAAGCTTTAATGATCGGAAGGCAAAATGCCCCATTGCATTTCTCTAATCCATCTCCCTATCCACTGGAAGAACTTTTCCCTCGACTTTCCCCAACAACCCACACAAGAACACTAAATCTTTCAGTTTTTTTTCTTTTTTCCTTTCCAGTATTGCATTTATTTAGTTGTAGATCGAGGGGGCGGAAGTCAAGACTCTCCACGAGCCAAGTGAAGAAATTGGCTAGCTGTTTAGGATCTGGTGATTACGGACCAAACGCAAAAGTCGGTCGGTGAACGGGCCAATCTTTACCCAGCGGCTTCAGTCCTGGTCGACCTCGACGATGGAGCCTCAGGCGGGCGTCTCCAGTGTACCCATCGCAGCACCCGGCTGATCCTCAAAGCCACCATCTGCTACTTACTCCGGCGATGGAGAGGCGGCGAAGCACAACAGACCAGCGAAGCCATAGGAAAAAAACTTGAGGCAGTCAACGACGGTTATACTGGTCAACGGTGGCCTGGGGCGGCAACACGATGTCTCACCCCGGCCTTTCTAATATCCAAGCCTAAAACACACCTAGCGTGTTTTCCTTTTTAGCCAATTCCTAGAATTTACCCCCACTCCACACACTACTCTTGCCTTCTCACAATATTTGTTGTGGTTGGCTGTAGCCACGACAGCCTCGTGGTGACCGTGGTGGAGAAACGACATGATCGAATGGATGACTTTGTCCGTAGTGGTGGTGGATTACGGGTAGCGGTCAAAATAAGTCTTTCTATGGCGGGTACATGGTATGGCCTACTGAAAGATAGGAAAACGGGTCCTTTTCTAGTGGTATGTATTCATGCATACCATGAAGAGTTGTGTTGTAGCATGACATCTTTGGATGAAAGCGGGTTTTTTAGTTTAATCTTAACTTTACTTGTTTTTGTTTTCTAGATGTGATGTTGGTGTTCTTGTGAGATTTAGGTTGTTCCTTGCCCCACCGCTGATTGGAGAAATCCAGCAACAAACTTCATAAAGATTCTCAATATTAGAACTACGAAGTTGTGACAACCAGTGAGAATTAATTTGGCCAACAATGAATAAATATGGAGGCACGCAATATAGTACTGCTTCAAACCAAAATGGACTTGCACTCTAAACGACTCCAACTACTATCACTTTTCACAACAGATTGGAGAAATCCAGCAACATGCCCTCCAAAACTACAGATCTGATGCAACCTGGTGAAAACGATGATTGGATGCACGAATCGAATAACAATTTGCCAATATGGCATGTGGACTTCAATCTTGGATTGATAGGTCCATTTGCTCATCCTGCAGTGTGAGCAAATGATATGTTAAGCATGCAAAGATTAGATATAATATTAGTTATAATTGTTAGTCGGTGATTATACGGTATTAACGTGACACAACAATGTAACAATTTTAAATTAATGTAAAGAAGAACACTATTTAAGAGAAAAACTGCCCTAATTTATACATGCACGATAGAATTCTTCCTTCATCTCTCTTGAATTTCTACGATTAATAAGCACCAAGGATGCACGTTTGTTTTGTGCAAATTCTGTGCATGGCAGGGACAGAGCTAGAAAAAATTTTGGTGGGTAACAATTTAATATAATGACTTTGTCTTTGAAGGTAATGTTAAAATTTTGAGAAAATTTTAAATTAGAGGAATAAAATGGGTATAAAATTAAAATTAAACTAAAGCACTAATTAAAAAAAAATATATATTTTAAAAAAATATGGCATGGCAATTGCCCTAACCTTGCACTTGAATAAATCAGCCACCGGTGCATGCACAATGAATACTTCTTACTTTTGATTTAAAACAATAGGGAAATATGCAAATATAACTCTATATAATTGAGAGAGTGCAAATATAAGCTGGGATAATTTTTAGTGCAGATATAAGCTTTGACTACTTTACATAATTATAAATATAACCCTGAAAGCTATATTCCGGCATTGACTAGCCATTTCCAGCCATTGGCCGATAGGAATAACCAAAATGCTCTTTGGACCAAAAACAAAAATCTAAAAGACAAAAATAGCCTTTGCTCCACCGCTAGACCACGACAGAATAATACCCGTCAAGATTGCGATGTCCACAGGCCCTGGATGGTATGCAGGTCACTGAACTCGGTTGGTTTCAATGACAATTTGTAGAGCTCCCTCAGCTCTGCAACTTTTCCAGACTTGTTCTGAATGGGGGCAGACAACATTCTCTTCAGTAGCATTCGGAGTTGATCCCAAACTTAGTGCAATGTTCAGGACTCTCTTGGCTCAAAGAATCATTTCGTGATAAATGACGAGCTTCAAGAAGACGAGTAAGAGCAGCTTCCCAGTGCTGTCATAGAATAGTACCGCCTCTATCCGACTGAAATTGACTTTTCACCCAAATTCGATCTGAATATGCCGAAAAATGTTATGTTTGCACATACTTTCAACTGAAAATCAAAGTGACATCCCATTTGTTTGTTCCAACAATTCAGTGCAAGATAAGACCAAGTATGATAGAGGAACCGATTCAAGACGAGGCCGGGAATTTCTACAATTTAACTTCTCCTTTTAAGAAGACGACGACGACTTCGTTCCACAGCACAAATGAACAAGGTGGATAAAACTTGCACGTTTTCCGAACAGCCCTGTATAATGTTATTTGCAAACATCACTGTTTCAGACATGGACAAAATTTGCACGTGCGATGCACGTACATGGGAAAGACATGCCTGAAAGCTTCAGTGTTCTAACAACTAATATAGGCTAATTTTACTCCGGTCCTAAATTCCACATCACGCGAAACATTCAACTCCACCACTTATATTTCAAAACTAAAGCTGCACTATCATGCACTGAAATGTTTAAACCCTATCGAACCTCAAGTAAAAATCCACAGTTACGATCCCTGTACACAGACCCGAGATCAGCAATATAAACCTGCAGTACAAAGTTACAAACATTGTACACACAGACACATCTCCAAAAAGTCGCGTCTTCCAAATGACCAGGTCCCCAGAGACGCAAGAACACCTAACTACGCCATCGTTGCCCCCACATACGGACCACTCAGAGAGGCAGTGGCGGAAAATCATCCTCATCTTTCAGATGGTAGGATGATTCAACTGAAACCCTACAAGTAAAGAGCAGACAACCACCACAAACACAATATGAGCTTTCAGATCAAGTTCTAACCATGCACACAATCAGATAGCGCTAAGCCTAAGAATTACCATACCTATCATGATCTTCACTTGATACAGGTTTCAGATTGTCAGTCCCTTCAGCTGGTGGTGAGACAGAACTTGCATTGTCTGCAGAACTTACAGCCCTCTGTCGCCGATGTCTCCCTCGATCTTGTTGTAGCATTTCGAAACCTCCATCTGGGCCATTCCTGTGAGGCGGCCCTCTCTCTTCCAAGGAAAATGAATGAGGTGTTCTTGAAGGCCTACGGGGAGCTCCACCCTGATTACCCGATACTGAAGGGTGCAAAAACTCAGGACTGATGTGATCAACCATGTTAGTCTCCATAAACATGGGATGCCGGCCAAAATGGCGAGGGGACCTCAGATTCCCGTGACTCCCACCCTTAATCACTGGAGGCCTGTGAGGATGTGGGGGACGACCCTGCAAAAATCAAATGTTGAGTTGTTAATCAGACAAAGCTCAAAATAAGATATAATTATAACTGCTAAAGAAACTGCACACAATACGCACAATTCATAGCAATGCCTATTTACTAACACCAGCAAGAAACTGCACACAATACGCACAAGTCATAGCAATGCCTATTTACTAACACCAGCAAGAAACTGCACACAATACGCACAAGTCATAGCAATGCCTATTTACTAACACCAGCAAGAAACTGCACACAATAAGCACAAGTCATGTCAATGCCTATTTACTAACACCAGCAAGAAACTGCACACAATACGCACAAGTCATATCAATGCCTATTTACTAACACCAGCAAGAAACTGCACACAATATGCACAAGTCATAGTAATGCCTACTTACTAACACCAGCAAGAAATTGCAAACAATACGCACAAGTCATAGCAATGCCTACTTACTAACACCAGCAAGAGAGTAGGATTATACCATGATTGGAAAGTAGGTCCCTGTTCCTCGGGGTTTTGGCATGTCTTCCAAGCCAAAGGCAGCAGGAGGTACTATGACTGGATTCACTGCATAGAGTGCAGGATTTGGGAAAGGACCATTGCCCATTATATGAGGGAATCCATTGGGCCTGAACTGTGCGGGATGGTGGATGGCATCGCGTGAATTATTCCCATGAAAGATAGGCGGTAGTGGTCCAGGATGCCTCGGCAAACCTTGCATATGTGAAACATGATCATATAGCCATCGACCATGTTTCAGAGAGCTCAACTGATGCTCGTGATGACCACTAAGATCCGACAAAGGGCTAGAATGGCCTGACACTTGATGCTCCTGATGACCATTGATCCTTCCATTTATATCACCCAGCACTCCAGCTGTATGGTCATTTGGAATCTTCGATGACAGTGTCAAATCAACGGTCTTCTCGCCATTAGACCGCACAGAATGGGAAATGAGCAGATCAGGTGCAGGATATGGTGCACCAGTAGGAGACACGCTACGTAGGCCACTGAGCTGAGCAAGGTCTCTTGCGTCACCAATGAGTCGGAAATCCAGAGCGTCTCTTGTTTCATGATGCTGTTGCGGGGTACCTTCTTCTGCTTCTTCAATGTTCTCTAGCCCAGATGTTGCACATAGAGGACTCGCAACTTCAACATCAGACCTCTGTCCGTGTCCATGCCTATCCAAAGTGTTGGAAAAGAATCTGGATAGACCGTCAGCGATGTCATCCTCAGGCTGTAGAAGTACCCGTCCCAGTTTCCGAGCGCCATACGTAAAAGCACTCCGTATACGGTAGAAATTTCCTACACACAAAACAGGCCAATTAGTTAATAATACAAGTATGATCAAGTAATATAAAGAGTTAGAGTTGGCATAATACCTTTGCTAACACTCCGGCCAAGATTATTGGCCTCTTTAAGGGGATCCACTATATTGAGATGCTTGGGTTGAAACGTGCGCGAACTGGGATCAAATCCTCTTGAAGGTACTGAGAACATCTCAGTACAATACCGGAGGAAGTCGCTGCTGAGAAGCAAATCACTTCCACCATTGTCAGGAACCTCCACTGAAAAGAAGAACAAAATCAAACTCATAAACAAAGGGAAATTCACAAAAGACTAATGGATAACAAACGCTACTTACCAACAAGGTCAGGTAAGCGCACCGGACCAGTCAAACTGACGCAATAATTCTCCCAATCAAACTTGCTGAAGTAATCCAAAAACTTGTACAAAACCTAATATCACAAGTCTCAACATCAGGTAGATTTAATGTCACACACATGCACACCATTTGCACAAATAAACAAGCTCACCTTTTGCACACATAAACAAGGTCACCATTTGCACACAAACACACACACACAAACACAATCACAAGTGTTTATGGATGAAACATAAAAAAAAATTTACAAACGTATAGGTGAAACATTAAAATATATATTTTTTAAATGTAGAGATACACGCACACCGTATGCACACATAAACACAATCGCAAGTATTTATATATGAAACATAAAAAATAATTTATAAACGTATAGGTGAAACATAAAAAAAAAAATTTAAATATAGAGATGAAACATTTAAAAAATGAAAATGTAGAGATGAAACATGAACGAGCAATACTCAAGAGAAAGTACCTGTAATGGACCACTCAACGTCGAGTGGAAGAGATGGAAGATGTATAGCACCAGCGTCTCCAGTGCATACGTAGAAATCAAGCCATGGTGTGCACCAAGAATGCGACTTTCGTAGTAGCACCAGGCTTTGATTAGTATGATGCTGCGCTTGAAAAGGTGGTCCTTCCCTATAAGACAATCTACCTGGAAGATGATACCATAAGACTAAGCACAAGATGCATAGCTCCAAACCACATTTAATAATCTAAGATAGTTATCTACTAGTTTATTATCTACCTCCTCCACACCTCTCAAATCCACAACTGCTATTAAAACACAATGTGCTATGTATGTGCACATATTCGGCACATACATAGCACAAAAATAGCACAGAATGTTCTAGGTTCCTAATGATAACTGGTAGCTACAACCTATTAGGTTATGTCGGCTCAAAGAAGGGAGGCCTTGCACAACTCATTTCTATTAAGACAGAGATATCTCCTTTCAGGTAGCATGCATGCTCTACTGAGCATGCATAGTACTATGCACTAGGGGTGTATCCGAGTCAAGTCGAGTCGAGCTCGAGCAGTGCTCCGATTAGACTCGACTTGAGTTTATAAACACATACTCGAACTCGAGAACTCGACGAGTATGATATTATGGACAGCATGCTGAGCATGCATAGTACTATGGATTAGGGAGTCGAGCTTGAGTAGTGCTCCAATTAGACTCGACTGGAGTTTATAAATACATACTCGAACTCGTGAACTTGGCAAGTTTGATATTTTACAACTCAAGCTCGAATTCGACTACTCGAATCAAGGTCATGTTTTCTTTTAAGAAATATCTTTTATTAAGTTTAAAATAAAATTTATGTATTTTACAATATTTATAACAAAAATAGAATAAAATAAAATATATTATATTATGATAAATAATAATTATTTATATCTAATACTATAACTAATATAATATTTATTAAATAAAAAATTATTTCAAATTTTTAATGGATTTCTGTATTTACTTTTTGAAAAAATTTACAATATTTATTTATATTATTTTAATATATTGAAAGAAAATCAAAATCCAAATTAAGCCAAGAAACTATTCATTTTATTTTATTTTTTCTTATATAATCCAAAAAGAATCACTAAAATTTAGAAAATTTCAAATTCAAACATAAATTTTAATAAATATGAAATATGAAATATTAAAATCCATTTTATTTCTTTTAAGATAGATAGGCCAACATTTATACTGTATTACATTTATATCTAATTTTTATTATATTAATACTTAAGAAGAAAGAAAATATTGGTGCCCACCCCCCTGAAGGTCTGCCCATGCCTATGTCCCTCTTTAAGGCAAAAAGAACTAAATAATGGAGTCCACTTGCTCCACATATTTTTTATGCTTATTTTCCTCTCTTTCAAATAATGGAAAGTTAACCTTAAAAGGGGACATCCAAAAATGGTGTGACTTGTGAGTGAACTTTAAAAAGTTTGTGAAAAATCAACTCTTAATGCATTCTTTAATTTTACAAATAACATATCACAAACTACCAAATTAAAATTTCTCCACTCTTCAATTGTATTAATAAATATTCACATTTAAAAGAAATATTTCAAATGTATAATTAAACATATATTATAGTAGTAACGGAAAATATAAAAAATGACCAAAATTAAATGTAATTTTCTCTTTAAATAGTAAAAATAGTAATTAAATATTGATTCTCCTTTTAAAAATATTATTAAAAAAAGAGTTCATCTCTTGAAAGACGGTCTTTCCATAAGTTATGAAAAGACCAAGGTTTAAAGTGCAAATTAGAAGAAATGAAGATAAAATTTTCGGGTTGCATGAATCGGGTTATAAACTTTATAACTACTACATGTTGCATAATAAATTTTTAATATTGCAACTAAAACCTTTTACCTTTTTATTATTCTAATTAAACCCCGTCTTTCCATAAACCTATGGATTATGGGAAGACGGTCTTTCCCAAGACTTTGCCTAAAAAGAAAACATAAACTCTTCTTTAAAAAAAAACATAAACTCTTCTAGTCAAAAGTAACTCACAAAGAATATATTTGAAATTGTGTCTAAAACTGTAAAAAGAATATGTATCGCAAGTTTAAAATCATCAAGAGAGATGTGTAAAATGGTTCTGTGTCTAAAACTGTCAAAAGTATATTAATGTGTGATTCAACTTTAAAATTAACTCACAGAGCATAAACTCGTCTACTCAAAAAGTAACTCACAAAGCATACTGTATTTAGAATCACATCAATTAGTGCGACAATGAGTGAGGATGAGGAACACATTAAATGCAATGAGGGAAGAGCTTGAAGTTGAACCCATAACCTAGCCACTACTGGTTCAACTTCGGTACAGAAAAATACTTAAGGCTTCAGCAGTGCCCAAGGGTAGACTAGACACAAGATGGCAGGGGAAAGAGCACCAGCAAGCACCAGTACTCTTAGGGTGGGGTTAGGAGTGAGGATGGAGGAGAAGACTCCACCCTTCACCTCCGGGACCTAGGGTGTCGGGTTGGCTTCCCCCCACCCTAGATCTGACAGTGATGACACTGCATCAGTTTCCACACATAATCACCACGGAATCATTACCAGAAAGGCTCTCATTAAACTATAAAACATGTACGGATAACAGTGGTGATCATAGGATTATTTGCATAGAAAGAAACGTAATGCATAAGTTATAACCACATCTTACCTGCTCCAGAAAGCACAGGGTACACAGGCCTCCTATTTGATTAAAGGAAATATCAACGACAACATCATTTACAATGCATTTCACGAGCTTGACCTGCGAGATCATTAAAAATAACGGTATCACTTTACATGTAATATTTAAAAGAACGGTATCATTTTACAGAGTAACAGGTTTAAAACCTTTGCCTTCAATGATGCAGATACTACAAAAAAAGAACACCAGCCCCAAGCAAACCCCAAAATAAATAAATAAAAAACTATGTCGTCTTTGCAGATGAAGATAATTTGTTGACGAAATGATTTCTTTAGGATGCAGCCTGATATCTTTATAAGGTAAGCTGTTGAATGCAGTAATAGGAATTGCTACAGAAGGCCGTTTCCATATTTGTAAGGTGAATGTAAATGGGAACATATAAACAAATGCAGGAACAGCTGATACCCAAGATGTTTCTTCAGGTGTATTGTACTAATGCGCATAGTCACATTGTGTAAGTAAACATCATAACATAAAAAAAAATATGCAACTACCTCAGCTCGAACGAGTTGGATGTCTTTTACTACAAACTCTAGAGCCCGGCTTTGATCTTCTCCTTCAAGAATAGAGACCATACCATTGGCTAAATAATCCTCTTCACTTGCACCACCAAAGGCAGTTAAGTCAATATCTCCATCTGGAAGATATGTTTTTAATGGTACAGATCCATAAGGAAAGACCTGCAAAAAGTTCAAATATATTATGAGGAAAAGGATCGAAGTTGTGATGCTGGCAAAAACGACATAGCCATCACAGCCTTAAACATTGATCAAGAAATAAATAAACACAATATCAAAAGCCAAATTCGAAACACCGCACAATTGTTATACTGGGAAGATAGACAACAGAGCACGATGATTGATTCGATGAGCTTCTTTAGGGCAAAAGAATTCCCAAATTTAGTTCAAATGCTAACGAAGGTACGTAGGGCCATGCAGCAACTATGTTCCACTCAACCACCTTACTAGCAAAACAATTCTTGACAAGACAAATGTACCACAGAAATCAGTGAGCATTTAGAGACATTGTATTAGTAGAACACAATCCATAAAGAGTAACTAGTTATGCATATGAAATCCATGTTGTTGAACTAATCCAAAAAGGTACTTTCTTAAACAACCATTAAGACATACATGATGGAAATTCTGACTCTTTCACGCAAAAGCCTGCAAACTCATGGCATGTGTCTCCACCTCTTAACTTCAGTTCGTGTAAAGTGTGATGATTGGTTAATATTGCAACATCCCAACACAATAACTAGACAGGCGTGTCATGCACGATGGAAATCCCGACCTTTGATGCATCAGCCCAGGGACTTACAGCATGTGATTCCTTCCCTTCACTCATTTCATATAGGCTCAGATTATTTATTGATCTTGCAACATCCAAAAGAACCCTAACCTAAAGCTACTGGGACGAACATGACTGAACTTCCAACCCCATGATGCACCAGCCAGCAACTAGTAACACTTGTTTCTCCCCCCTGCCCCTACTTAACTCAAAGTATGCATAGTGAGACAATTTGGTGATCTTTTGGTATCCCAAAGAACAAAAACTAAGAAAACAATATCATGCCAGCATTAGTAGACAATTTTATTGATAAAAAACACTCATGGCAAATGGTGCATCTTATCTCCAGTCTCTATATAGATTTGTCATTGGCTAACAGCTGAATCTAAACAAACAATAATCTGAGCAAGCTACACCCGTGCACATGAATACCTAAAACAAGATAAGTCCTTAAGTAACAGCATGCGATATGATCTCATCTTATAGCAAGCAAGAAACTAAGACAACTATCAGGCAAATACATTAAAAAGCCACTCATGGAAAATGGTGCATCATGTCTCTCTGCAGAGTTCTCAGTGGCTAACAGCTGACTCTAAACAACCAATAATCTGAGCAAGTTACACCCGTGCACATGAATTTCTCTATCAAGATAAGCCTTTGAGTAACAGCAAGCGGCATGATCTCATCATATAGCAAGCGAAAAACTAAGACAGCTATATCATGTCAACATTAGCAGACAAATATAAATAAAAAGCAACCATGGCAAATGGTGCATCATATCTCCCATCTCTGTATAAATTTGCCAATGGCTAACAGCAGAATCTAAACCACCAATGATCTGAGCAAGTTACACCCGTGCACATGAACTCCTCTATCAAGATGAAGTACATCAAGCGATAAGCAAAAAAATCCAACAGAGTAAAACCTAATGAACTGTGTACAGTAAAGCACATTCCATAGAAGCCAAAATCATCACGCAACAACTCTCCAGTCTCCACGCACATTAACGGTAAACCTACAGACCTCTCTCAGGACAGAGCCACAAAATCCCCTCTCCACAATCAAACTAATCACCAAACGAACGAACAAAAAGGAAGTCAAAGAAGTGGGAATTAATAAAAAAACAGACCTCGCAACCAAGCAAGTTTCTGAACAGTCGCTGTACGTAACCAATGACCTCCCTCCTGCGTTCGTCGGAGACCAACGTCGGCTGCACCCTCCAGATGATCCTCCGTGCGGCGTTCTCAGCTCGGGCCCAATGCCCCGGCTCGATAGCCGCCGGGTTCGGGTTAGAAGCTTGCGAAGAGGTAGACGGAGGCGAGGCGCCATTCGGCCCCCGGAAATCACCCATGGAAAACTCAAAACTCTCAACTGCCCGCCACTGCTGCTCTCAAACTCAAAAGGCACCAAATTCTGTGCTCTCTGCAATACTATGCAAATGCCCAAATGGAAAGTTTTACTCTAATTAATCTCCATTAATTACACTGATTGGCTTCGCATTTTTTTTTTCATCACTAAAAAAGCTGAAAAAGAATCCATAGCTGCTGCTGCTTGCTACTGTTTTTCTTGGGGGTTTCTTTTTTTCAAAAAAACAAACCTCGGCCTTGATTGCAGGGTGGACATTAACAATTTAGGCACTTCTGTTCACCAAAATAGAAATGTTGTCTTTCATTCGTAAAATCGAATATTCATACTCCTGTCTCAGTCGAATTTGCACACTTTTTAGTCAACTTTCTCAAGATATATTTGACCATAAATTTCAACTAGTATATAGATACCTATATCATTATGTGAGATGTTGTTGGATTCTCTCCATGCTGTATTTTCTAAATATCAAATTTTAGCACACCGTTAATATACATAACTAAAGTTATCGTTGGTCAAACATGACCTAAGAAAGTTGACCAAAAAGTGTGCACATTCGCTGGGACGGAGTAATACTATTTATATATCATTTTGGAGGATGCTTAGTAACTTGGAAATAAGGTCTCATTCATCTCACATTGTTTTCTTTTTTAATAGTTTTGGAGCACACAATTTTATGTGCTGGTAAATGTTATGTGTTTGATAAATCAGATTTTACCTTGCAAGTACGGTGCGTCCATCTTTCAGTGTCTTAGGTTTTAACCATACCTATAAATTAATCACATACATTTATAACTTATTTAGCTTTGTTTCACTTTTGACTATCTACCTTATCATTTAAATTCATCACATACTTATCACAAATTTCAATATATTTCTCTATATTTTTACCACTGCTATTAGTAATATTAAATGAAAATGCGTTAAAAAAATTCAAAAGCAGAATAAACAATAAAGGAAAATAAGTCATTGATTTGACTAATGGTGAAGGGAGAAAAAGATATCCCCACAAAATTCCATTTTCGGCTACTACTGTAGTTGGGCTCTGTGAGTACAATTTATTTTAATTTAAACATTAAAACTGGAGAAAGCCTTTTTGGTATAGTTTGACTAGCGGTTGGACCAAGTAATAAAATCTTATTTTATTAATTTTATGATTAATTTACAATTATTTATATATTATAATACATTTAAAAGTATTTTAAAGTTATAAGAATCTACATAAAGATAAATTTCATCATTAACTATATCAATTATAAAATAATCTTGTTTAATTGTTATTCGGTTTAAAAAAAATTTTGTGTAAAAATTGTTAATTGTGTAGAAATGAAAGTAGCTATAAGAGTCGAAATTCTGATAATCTACATTTTGATATGTAGTCTGATGAAAGTAGTTTCATAATTCAAAAGTCTGAAAATCTACATTATGATAATCTGACAAAATTTAATTTGATTTGTTCTCATATAATCAATGCTAACTAATAAAGGCTAAGTAGGAATATTGTTTCATTAATTATTGGGGAAGATTACAAAATCTGGAGTTGTATTTTATGAGAGGAAGAAAATATTTTTCAAATAATTTTAATATGAACTCAAAATTTTAAAATAAGTATTAGCTCTCGATTTTTTAGTCCGTCTTTTGAAAAACGATTTTTCTATAATCCATAAAAAAACTCTAGGTTTGAATTGCAAATTTTAAAAAATGAAGATAAAATTTTTGGGTTGCATTAATCGAGTCACAAATTTTATAACTATTACACGTTGCATAATAACATTTTAGTATTACAACTAAAATATTTTACCTTTTTATTATTTTAATTACATTCTATGTTTTCATAAATTTATGGAAGATGATTATTTCCAAAACTTTGCATTTGATTTTTCTCGATTTTTTAGATACGCATAAAATCTTAATATCAAACTTCCTCGATTTTCAGTGAAAACATTTAAATACCCCTCAAACCTTTGTTGGGAAAAATGCTTGAGTAATCCCCAGTTCCCATTGTAAGTGCTAATGCGATTCCTATTTTTTTTAAAGTGCGGATATACTCAAAACTGATATTGACTTTTGAAATTATAACCATGTTTAGCGATTGGTGTTGTCGGGAAAAAATTGGCGTGACTTGATATATAAAGACGAAAATAACACTTAGTAAGTTTATGAATTTCCGTTACAGCTTTGCGTTCTTTTAATATTAACATATTATCACTGCGATTATTTCCCATTCACTCATATCTCGATTTCTTCACCATCGCTCTGAACAAGTCCACAATCAGTGTTCCTGTCGGTGGTTTTAGAGTCGCATCGCTCTTCAACTTTATTGCCCTGCTCGTAAATCCCCACGACTTTCTCGCTACTCAGGAAAATAATGTCGCCATCTAAAACCCTAACCCAATATTCAAACTACTTAATCATTGCTCTAAATCGGTCCACAATCGGAGCCACCGCCAACAGTTTCAGACCACATCGCTTCCCATCACCATTGCCTTTCCGAAGTTTCAACTCCCCAAAACCCCGCCTCTGGCACCAACGCACCAAACACTTTTAGATTTTTGAATCTTGCTCTTTCCATGAAATCGGGAATAAGTTGTCAAAAGAAAGTGACGGCATAACTCTAAATTGTTCCAATACAATCTCTTTAAAACTTGAATTACACTCTATCTGGAACACAACTACAACACACATATTCTTTATTTTTTAAAATCAAAGGGCTATTTGGGTCTATCAACTGAAATCAGCGACGATCGGAATTAATCGAGACTTCATACCAAATTAGGGCTATAATTACACTAAGATACATGGGGTTCTATTGACACTTATCAAGGAATTAAGTGTTGTATGAGCACCTATTTGAATTTAGAAACTACTAAAGGTAATTTCATCTTTACAAATCAAGTTAACACTTGGGTATATTGCCTCAATGTCGGTCGCTTGTGACAAGTTGTATTTTCTAAGTCAACGCTAGTCTTGATGCATCATCACTTTGAAGAATTGGATGCCATATCCACACTTACAAGGGGAATAGGGGCTCAAGCATCCTTTCCAGTAAAAATAGCTTAATACCAATAAACTCAACTCATCATCAATGGATACAACTGAACATTAATAAACTCAATTATGCATCAATAAACTCAGCTCTATACCAATAATTCCAGCAATAATTTTTTGAAAAAATTAATAAATAAATATTTACTTGCGTAATTGGCAGTGATTGGTTTAATGATTAGTTTGAAATTTAAACACGTATACGACTACAACATCATTTAGGACTCAAATACACAATTAATAATCATTTCTCCCAATCACTTTTATCCTCATATTCTTCATCGTCACCTTGCACTTCATCATTTCTTTCGCACTTATGTCATGGCAATCTTTTAAACTTGATCAAACATATTTAAATTTATAACTCCATGATCACTTGACTTGTGGTTTAGGATATATACACAAAGCTCGTGCATTATATGTAAGTTATGAAATGTGAAAGGAGAAACAATTATTACCATTTGGTCATTGGGTGACATACACGTCACAAATTTTAGACCTTCCCAGTACTCTTTAATTTGCCAAACATAATTTTAACTTACATTTTCAAAGATGAATGCCGATGGTTAACTGTAGGTGGTGCATTTCTAAATTTCGACAGCTGCCTCCTATTTTATACGTCGCTCATCAAAGCCAACTATCTAAAGGTGTTTTGATATCCAAAATTCACCGGTTAATATTTTCTTGAAAATGTTCATTTGCAGGACCCAACGCTGGGCATTTGAAAAGTAAATTTGCATACGATAAATCATCATCTTACCTCGGTCGAATGGGGAAAAAAATATTTTGGAATTGTTAATGAGTCTTTGCGCAATAGTGATTGTTAATAAATTTTTGTTTTGGACCGGAGTTTTGACCACGAAAATGTCCACCTCATATTTTATCAAATTTTTATTATTTTCCCTTACATACGATAAAGAGATTTTACACTTCCTGCGCACATTATTATACTTCTTTTTTTTGTACATGGTGTTAAAACGGAGTGGGTAAAGTTCAGTTAAAGTTTGAGTCAATTCTAGTCTTATTCAATTTGGTTTGACTTCATTTAGTTTGATTCAGTCACGTTCAGTTTTCTTAAGACATTTGTCATTCCGATTACGTTCAGTCTGAGTAAATACTGTCTAGCCCAATTCAATAATCTTTGTACAGTTTCACCTCTCTCTCACCTCTCTCTTCATACTTTTTTTTTAAAAAAATAGTTAACTCCAACACCAATATTTTCAATCCAGAATTGATAAACTCAGTTTAATCTAATAAATTCAATGCAACTCCAATAAAGTGAAGCACAAATAAACTCAACTATACTTGGCACCAAATAAACCCATTTTGGACTATTATAAACTGAAGGACAAAAGTTGAAAGTAGTCCAGAATGACATGGCAGAAGGCAGTCTGAGCGAAAGTTGAAGGACCGAGTTAGCAATACTTTAAATGTAAAGCCCCAACAAGACAGTTTGGCAAAGTACAAGGGTGAAGCATGCAATATAGGGGTTGTTTCAGTTTGTGACGACGACTGTAGATTAGCTGAGCAGTGAATTAGTGATCTCCGGCGCCGGAATCGACATGGAGAGGGATCGAAGAAGCCTAACTGCTAGATTGATATTAGGAATCGTATGGGCGGTGTTGGCCGGGTCCGGAGTCGTGGCTTACAGACCCGGCGACGTTGTCCCGATGAGTCGCATGGGTCAATACCATTCCGTACGTACACGCCCACTCTCTCCCTATCTGATTTATGTAATGACCTACAATTCTTATACTTTGATGTGATTTTGTTGCAGTCGAGAAGCGTGTGGTATGATATGATTGGCCGTCACTGTCCCATCTTTGGGGTTAATCGCGAGGTGAGTCTGTGTTCTTACTTGAATTCAGTCCTAGCTTGCTGTTATTTTGAAAATTGAATACGATGCTTTGAAATTGGAGAATTGTTCCATTAGAAATGTGATGGAATGGCATTGAAATTCCAAAGTCACCTTAGGGTTTTTTTGTTGCAGTAGTATAGCTTCTCTGCTCGAGTATTGCGTGTTGATTATTTCCTGTTTTTCTATGAGCTTAGGTGCTGATGCCCATTCCCAAGCCTACTGGTTACACTGGAGCTGATCCTTATAAAGTGTGAGTGTCAAAATCTGCTGCTCTATCTTTTACTTTGAATGTTATGTACTGCATAAGTCCTTGTATATAATTGCAGAGCATATTGCCATCCCTATGCATCATGGATAAGATGATTCGGAATATCAAGTAAAGAAATGAGTAAGTGTAACAAGAGAATGGATTTTTTTACTGATGTCAACAACGGTTTCCTTGCAGATCATTTCAAGTTGGAAAGGAAAAATTTCATGTCCCATGGCTTCTTCTGGTCAATCGAAAATCTACTGAGGTTCCAATGATTGTTATGCACTTGGTAAGGCGCTTGCATCTGGTATGCATTTTTCAGTTCTCTTAGGTTCTCTCCCCACCCCTCCATTCTAGTGTCTTTCTTAATGTGCTTTTGGTTATTTCTTGGCTTCCAGATTTACCTTGTTCTTACTCTAGAGGTGCTTTGTGTCTTATGCAGAGGTATTCTGGGGCCGACTTTCTTGGTGTGACTGCTCAAGTTATTGATATGCCTCATCACTGTAAGTTATCCATTCCTTATTTATTTTCCGTCAGAGATTATAATTCAGAACTACTCATTTCGTCAAGTATTGCCTAAGTTTTGGTATTGGAGCTTGGGGAGCACATTTGGAATTCAACTTGAAGGTTGTTGTTATTCATGCCTCTAGCTGAACGTCAGTATCAATTGCCCTTTTAGATAATCTGTGTGGGCGCGTATGTGTAGCATGAGAAAACTATATCTGTTGGTTCTTGTCGTATAAATATTTCCTCTCCATTCTCTTTCCACCTAGTGTAGTGTGTCTGCTTCAAGGAGCTTTAAAGTCTTTGCAATTATACTGAGGATTGATGGATTTTAATTTGTCCTGTCTTGTCTGGTGAAGCTCTTTGGATAAGTACTTTCACTATTTCCGCATCTGGTTGTGTAACATAAGTTCAAATTTCCACAGATGTTGAAAATCACGAAGATATCCGCAAGCAGTTTTGGGATAAAGATCATTGGCCCAAGCATGTCCTTGTGCGGTATACATGGTTGGTGCTTAGTTTGACAAGTGTCGTTTTACTATTTAATGCATCGTGCGGGGCAGAAGCTCTCTTTCATATATAAGATCAACTCATTTCTATAGGGTGTGTGGTAATCGAAATTCCATCATGTGAAGACGTCCTTCTGGAAAGAAGAAACCGTGGCTACTTGTGTTTGTAGAATTGGTCGTTGTGCATTCTTGGTACTAAGATATTAGCCAATGATTTCTAATACATTCTTTCTAAAGTCTTCTCAGTACTAATGGTTTCCGTTAGTGGCGTTGTCTCTTACACCTCTTAGTCCTAACTATATAGACTAGAACCTAAGTTCTGATCCCCTTTTGTGATTTGCTTTCTTATGTTGCCATGTTACATTCTATTCTCTGATGGTTGCCATTGTATTCAAGGGAAGAACAATCAGAGATAGACGTAGCTTCTGGCTTCTACGTCCTCTTTGGATCAGGTAATAGATTTTTTGGTTAATTTGTGTTTACCAATTGTTATTATAGCATTTTAGTTCCCTTATTTGTGTAGAACCAGTTATTTGATAATAGACTGCTGCCTATTGCCTGGATTGACCTAATTTGTACTGAGCTATTTGACAGTGAACTACTTATTTTCACTTAATTTAGCTCATGTCAAATCACGAGCGATTTGTAAAACGTGCTCTGGAAAAAATGTTCTTTACTTCTGGTACGCAATGAGGATGCAAGTTTCTCTGTAATGTGTGTGATAGTCTCTCACTTATGTTTAAAGATTTTCTTAAGGAGTTAGCCAAACAGAACGGGTTCCACGTATTCTAGTATCAGATGTATTATGTTTTTTTTTGTAGAAAAACTATGTCTTTTCTTTTATTTTTGTAAAATGCTACTGCTCGTACGACTGTTCTGCAAAACTTGTGCTTTGGGGATTATAGTTGTTCGAAACAAGATTATTTCATTTGTTCTACTTAAAGTGTAATGACATCTTCGATGGTAACAATTCCATGCTTCTGTGTCTGTATAAACAGGACTTCTGCTGTCATTTGCACTCTCTATCTATATTTTGCAGTCATCTCGTGATAAATTAGCGAGGTATTATCTTTTATCTTGCAT
Organism: Rubia yunnanensis; assembly: GCA_037428765.1. NCBI lineage: Eukaryota > Viridiplantae > Streptophyta > Magnoliopsida > Gentianales > Rubiaceae > Rubia > Rubia yunnanensis. The sequence continues at coordinate 115,392,558 of CM075066.1, read as the reverse complement.
TCTCAGGCTAGTTATGTGTCAATGCTGTAACCTTGAGCTTTACTGTTCTTGTAATTCTGTGAATAATTTGCTTTTGTACTCCCAGTTTGTTAAAACTAACCTGGTTTTTTCTTTGCTGATGTCAGATTTATGATGGAGGCTGTTGCAGACAGCAACATGCCTGCAGGAGGGGTGGCAAAGGTTGAATGATGGGTTGGGTCTGTGAATTGAAATGCTTAATAGCAGTTTTACAAGAGCTTGGCGGGATCTTGTTTCTTTGTATCTTTTATCTTGGAACAATTGATGCTAAACTTTAGCAGTGAATGCCTTCGAGTGCCGTCTGGTGTTTTCTTGAGATGCCATTTTGACCCAATGGTGTGGCTTGGGGATAGACTGGAAACATTTTAAAATAGCTTTTGGTCGATAGTTGCAAAGATAAAATGATAGGAAATCAATGTAAATTAGGATCTTGCATGAGCTGAAATGCTTCTGAGATAGTATACTTTCTAGCCATGTTTAACTCCATTTGTGGAAAAAGGGCTGTAACACTATTTTCATTACCTCTCACTTCTTTATTTCCAGTAAGCCCGAATGGTTGTGCAGTTGGAAGGAAAACGGAGGGATGGCTTGTGGATTCGGATATTTGAATTGCCGTTATTTTTGATAGAATGATCTAGCTCTGAGGAGCAACCTGTACAAACTGTTCTGTTAAGGTCCTCATACGGAGTTACTATTTACTATTTGACATGATTTCTTATAATTTGATACTCGGATTGACTTGTGCTCAATGGTTTTATCTACGAGGAAGTCACTTCATTTAAAAAATTTGCTAATCGAGTACTACTTAGATTTCTGACTGTCAGCCAGGAAACCAATGGTGTGCATGGTCTGTCATCTCATGTACTCATTCTGTATTTTTTTTTACGTTGTCTATACAGCACTTGGGCCAAAAATGAAATATTGTTCATAGAGAGAATAAATTCTTCCTGACAAACTTGCATTCTTCTAGTGGCATAATTGCATTACAAGAAGGAATTGACACTTCGATGTGGCGGGGAAGCAGTAGCTGGTACTGAGTGAGTGGGGTGTATGAAGGAGGAAGAATCTTGTTTTTCCTTTTTTCTAAAAGTAGTTTTGTTTATGGAAGGAGAAGGAATCAATATATGTGTTGGTCCCCATTCCCATTCCCCCCTCTATATTGAATATATTCTATAACATCTAAGAGAAAGTAGACCAGATGAATGGGACGGTAGCGGGAAAGGTCGGTGATAGAGTTAAAAGTTTGCCAGATGTTGGAAATCAAGGATTCCTGTAATGCTGAAGGGTACAGGTAGCAATTGGGGGAGACAAGAATCAGCAATATGCTACCCTCCCGGACCCTTAGGCCTATAATCCATCCCATTTGGATGTTCCATTAGAAACTACTTGGAAAAGCTCTCCAAAAATGTTTAGTCAAGGTTGAAACTAGAGAAGCCTCGGCACCTAGGAGCATAATTCAAGGCTGACTCACTGCGTGTGTGTGTGTATTATCATTAGTGCACGAGGAGGAAAAGCCACTTTTCTGCTTACTTTCCAAGCCCCGTTCCCTCATCATTATAGGACTAGTAATAGTTGTAAATGTACATTGAGTATTGAGCCGGAACATTGACTTGGAGATTAGAATGTAAAAATGCTGCCCCGTCCTCATCCCCGTCAGCCACTGCACTGTAACTACATTTCTTAATTAGGTGCTGGTACTGCAGCTTGCCAGTTTATGCTTCAGTTCTTGGTGGAGTCCCCTTGCTGATCACATTACAATGAGTTGACTAATCACATTAGAATAAGGTGAAGCGATCGCTAAGGAATGCCCTTTCTAATACCTTTATCACTTGCATACCACGTGCCTCCTACCTTGCTTAGCTCCTCGGTCGGTTCATGCTCCGGTTTGGCTCTTAGTGGGATTCACTTCATTGGCTTGTGGGCGCGTTACACTAGAACAGGAGTAGTTTAGGGCATGCTAGGCGGGGTAAGTGAAGTGATTAAGTAGAGACACACTACACTGAACTGAAGTGATTAATAGAATATGATGTAGGGTAGCCTAGCTCCCGCTGTGTATTCTTTTTCCTGTTAGCAGATGTTAACCTCTATTATTGTTGCCTTGACTTTAGAGTAAAAGTACATATGTGATGGTACTTGCCAATATTTGTTAAATCGGAATGCTAACATTACCCTTGGGGAGGGGGGGGGGACCTAAGGCCTTTTCATCGTCTCTACTTTCTTCTTCACGATATGCAAATGCTTTACAAAAGTATTCTCACAAATCACAGCTTAGTGTTGTGCTCATACTACTATAGTGTTAGGTAGTACCAAGTCAGAGAATATCGATGCTGACAAAATCAATTACATTTCCAGGTTCTCTAGGTGGAAGCTATCACCACTGCCATCACTGTGCAAGGACCATCACTTTTCTAACATTTAGTAGTAATTGATGCTGTTCAACTTGTAATATTCTGGTACGTACATTCTAGGTTTCATCGCCTTATTTGTGGGCCTATATATGAGCTTTGATTTTGGTCCCCCTAAGTGCCAGTGGATCTGCTTAAGCATTTGTACTGAAAAAATCAAAAAGACATTCTTTAGTAGGAAAAGTACATTACCAACTAATAGTTTTTTTTTTTTTTTTTTTTTTTTTGAAATATTACCAACTAATAGTTTACAGCTGAGTATAAACTGTAAACCCATTAATCTCAGAATTAACAACTTGAAGTTGGTAACCTGTACATGCATGTTTGTGGAGATGGGGTGGTAAACTGAGTATGACAATAAATTATTCTTTTGAATATGATACTGTACTGCATATTTATTATTATCACAGTTAGGAGTTCTTTAAGCTGAATGAATAAGAACAAAGTACTCCTCTAATAGGGGGTTAGTTTCATTATTGCTGTACTAATGATTATGAGAAATTCCATCTGATAATGGTGCAGGATTCATTTTATAAGTTAGAAGATAGAAGATAGGGGGAATATAATCTAGATTCCTAGTCCCTGGAGTAATTGGGATCTATGCTGACTAGACAATGTTATTGATTGTGGCTTTGGAGATGTTGTTTATTGTCCAGGGCGAATTAGTTATGCTGCTGCACAGAGTTGCTTCTGACAGTGTGAGGGAGCGAGGATATAATAACGGTCGAATTTTGTATGTGACTACGTGCTTCACGTAAAAAGCTGTGTTTCTTACCCCCTGCTGTAAAGGGCCTGTACTCTTTTGTAAATGATTTTGCATTAGTACCGGTATGATATAAAAGGCGTGACTGTTGCTCGACCTAATTAGTATCAAATGGCACATCCATTCACAAATCACAATTGGAGGGGTTAAACGAAGTGTTCCCCGAAAACACTATAAAGAAATTAAAAGGCAGAACCAACTCCCACCGGCCCAAGTACTCCAAAACCCCTTTTACATAAAACTCTCTTGAACGCAATCATGGTGTAGACCAAAAGCCAAACACCATCTCTCTCACAACACAAAACACTGAAACATGTACGCTATATCATATGTAATTGCATCCAAAGCATGATAAGCACTATACCATATATTATTGCACCCAAAACATGACATGCAAAATAATCAATGCCAACCTCGCCACATTATTGCCCCTTAACTCTCTACTTTTTTGGCATAATTAAGTCTCCCGAGTACGGAAGTTAGCTATTTTCAGCATGCTCATCTCACGCATATAGTAATATGCTTCTCCACTCCTATAAAATTTTGTCCCTAACATATGCCAGAGGACAGCTTCAAATTCTATCTATCTGGGACGCATCCATCATCATCATCTTCTTGCAATTAATTTACAATTGCCCAATAAACAAAAGCTAATGGAAAAATGAAAGTGCCTGCCCACTCCCCTGCACAGACTACCTCACTGCGCATGCTCTGTATATATCTCATGCAAACCAGTTAATTGATCCGCACTCTATACTTCACCAGTTCATAGTCCCTTTGCTTCAGCACGGATATATGATATATTCAGAATCACTTGCAGATTGATGATACATTCAGTCGAAGAGTTTGGTTGAATGTGCTATGGACAAGGATGGAGGATGTCTCCAACTTGGTGACCTTCCGATAACAGCAGCGACTACTGTCCATTCAGCTGCACCGATATCCATTGTCACTGCTACCGATGCTGATGCTGCTGCTGCTGCTGCTGCCAAAGAAGACACTCCAGAGAGTATAAGCCGTGGTCATGACGGCGACGGGAATGGCAATGAGGCTCGTAATTGCTGTCCGCAACTCCGGCAGCGGATACCACTCCGCGAGGTAATGGTTACATCAAAATCAAATGTGTTTCGTCATCCTCTACCGTGAACACGGTTTGTCATTTCTAAAGTACAACATGAGACGGAGTTGCTGTTTTGGTTTGTTTAGAGAAGGCGATTGCCAGAAATCAAATTATTACGGAAGAAAACTGTATTAATATGATTGGCTACCCCGCATGCGGGGTGCACACGCGCAGAGAGGAATATACTTACACACACACATGCATATACATACATATGTGTTTATATTCCAAGACAGAAAGGGTATTCTCATCTAGCTGGCGTGAGTCATTTCCATGGTGCAGTGTGACATTCATTCCTGAGCACATGCATTGCACTCTCCCATCTCCCATCTCTTGTTTATATTATGTCCCATTTTGATTTCCTCGGCCTCGATGCGCGTTGTTGCGGTGTGGCACACGTGAAATAAAAATGGATCCACATGCCCCTCAATATGCATATCTTGATCGTATTCATACGTGGGTAGTCGTACGGAATAAATAGTTGGTGGCGAGCTGGCTTATTTTAAGGGCAGCGCCCAGTGCACTTTGAGCGTGTGTTCACATTTGAAGCACTACTCTGGTTGGTGGCTTGCAGGTTGGCGAGGAGGTGGTGTCGATCATGCGAGTGGCCCTGCCGGTGGCCCTCACCACGATGCTCATTCACTCCAAGAGCATCATTTCAATGATGTTCCTGGGGCGGATGGGCAAGGTGGAGCTGGCGGGCGGGTCCCTGGCCATTGGATTCGCCAACGTCACGGGCTTCTCCGTGATGAAGGGCCTGGGCATGGGAATGGACCCAATCTGCTCCCAGGCCTTCGGAGCCAACCGACTCTCGGTCCTAACCCAGACCTACATCAAGACCTTCATCCTCCTGCTCATCACAGCCATCCCGGTCATCTTCATCTGGATCAACGTGGAGCCCATCCTCATCTCCCTGGGCCAGGAGAAGGCCATCCTCAAAGTGGCCAGGTCCTACCTCATGTACTCCATACCCGAGCTGATAGCCCAGGCCCACACCACCCCGCTCCGCTCATTTCTCCGGACTCAGGGCATCAACTCCGCCGCCTCCGCCGTCGCCGTCTACTCCACCGCCGTCCACCTCCCCCTCACCTACCTCCTCGTCACGCATTTCAACATGAAGGTGGAAGGCCTCGCTCTCGCCTCCTCCATGTACAGCCTCAACATGAACCTCGGCCTCCTGGTCTACATCTACTTCTCCAAAACCGCCATCAAGCCCTGGATCGGAGCCTCCCTGGCCTCCTCCGTCGTCCACGGCTGGAGGCCGCTGCTCTCCCTGGCATTCCCGAGCCTCTTCTCCGTCTGCCTGGAGTGGTGGTGGTACGAGATCATCCTCTTCATGAGCGGGCTGCTAATCAACCCGGAAGCCTGCGTCGCCGCCATGGGGATCCTGATTCAAACCACCGGAATCATCTACGTCTTCCCCTACTCGCTCAGCCTCAGCATTTCGCAGCGGGTCGGGCACGGGCTCGGGTCCGGGCAGCATGCCCAGGCCAGATTCACAGCCTTCCTCGGAGTATGCATGGGGATGGCGTACGGCACGTTCGCCTTCGGGTTAACCCTCGCCTTGAAGTCTACATGGGGGAAGTTGTACACGGACGATCTGCAGGTCCTGGTAATGATCTCCGCCGCGCTGCCCATGCTCGGCTTAGCCGAGGTCGGGAATTCATCGCAGACGGCGGCGTGCGGCGCGCTGACGGGATCGGCGCGGCCAAAGGTCGGGGTGAGGATAAACCTGGCGGCGTTCTACCTGGTGGGGCTGCCGTGCTCGGCGGCTCTGGCGTTCAAGCTCAAGGTAGGGTTCCAGGGGCTGTGGCTGGGGCTGGTCGCGTCGCAGGCGGTGTGCTTGAGCTTGATGATTTACACGCTGATGCAGACTGACTGGAGGCACCAGGCCAAGAGGGCCCAGGAGTTGACCCTGTTGACTTCCGGCGCCGGAGACAAGGACACCGGAGCAAGCCTCATCCCCTAACCCCACACTTGCAATTCCATCTGCCAAGTTAATCTAATCATTCATTCATTTTTGTCCAGGTCACTTGCTCCCTCTAGTCTAAGCCAACTGCCACAAGTAGAGTATCAATTGCAGTCCGTATCATCCCATCAGTTTGTTTGCCTGCTATCTGTACAGTTTAGCACTCACAACTTGCAGCCTGCACTACTTGACTGCCTCTGCCCTCGACATTTCTGCCATGTTTACTTGACTGCACACGTCCTCGACATTTTTGTTTCATACTTATGTTTATAATGGTCCTTTTTCTTTTTCTTTTTCAGTTAAATTCCCGTACCATCCTATATCGGAAGTGCCAATATAACCATGTAAAATTTGAGAGTGCCCCTGCTATTTGGTCCAGAGTGCCAATGTGGCCCTCGCAGCCCGTAGAATAAAATATGTTTAATGTTCAAGAATTGAATCTGTCGTTGACTTCTTCAACTCTAGATTTTATTCTACTAGGTGGCTCTTTCAGAGGCAGCAACCCGCAGTGTAACGACATTGAATATTGGAAGGTGAATGGCGTGATAAAGATTCAGATGCCTCAAAATTAACGTGAGTGTCCATGTTCCTCTATTGAGTCCAAGTCCCCACCTCCCCTGCTTCAACTAATTCATATCACATGCCTCAATGACTTATCTCTCTCCGAGTTTTAAAAAATTGATAGACAGTCTAACCTCAACTGTATGAAAATGGTGGCCAGTGATTGTTGCGTGGAAGATATTCAAAAAAAGAATTCGAAACAATTTTTTAACCGGTTAATTTTTAGGGCTTTTAGACCACCACAGCATCGAATGACCTCAGTCGACGTTGAACTTGTAGGTTTTTCAACACTTTGGAAAAACCGCGAGACTTTGTCGTTACTTATGGGGGCAGATCTAAAAGCTTAATTTGGTGTCACCGGAACGCTGGTAGAAGAGGGAGAATGTGGACGATGAGTAGATGGTGGAGGTCGTATTGAAATTTGGGGAAATACAATTAAGAATTGGGGTTAATTGCCATTTTTTTCCTCACTGACCAAAGTGCATATATAACCTTACAAAATTGATGAAAGTGCAGATATAACCATGCGATGATTGAAAGTGCAAATATAACCCTAGATATTTAGGCTATGTACAAATATAACCTTTTCCGGCAATTTGATGCCAGAATTAAGTGAAAAGATAAATTTGACCTTCCAAAAATAAAAGAAAAAAATAAAAAAGAAATTGATTATCATTTTCCAATTTTTCTGCCCTAAAATTCTTCAGAAACCCTCCTTGTTTCTTCTTTTACTCCTTCCGGCACCTCTCCTTATCACAGCTTCCTTTTCTCCTTCCGGCACCTCTCCTTGCTCCTCCACCAGTCGCCCACTTCTTTCCTCTCATGATCTGTATTCTCCCCGCCATTGGTTTCAGATGCCGGTGTATAGTCTCTTCCCCATGGAGAAAGAAGGCACCGATCAACGCTGCCTCTTCACTGCCACAACCACCATCGCAAGGCTGAGTTCCCAACGTCGGGGTGTACGTCGCCAACGAAAGCTAACGACGTGCGACAAAAGATTTTTTGTTTTTTTTTCCGAAAGTTGAAATCAATGTGGTTCTTTGTTTTCGAAAGATTTTTTGTTTTGTTCTCCGGGTGTGGTGAGTTTTGATGGTGTGGTGGTGAACGACGGTGGTAGTGGTGGCCGTGGCGGGTGGTCTGATGGTGTGGTGGTGAAAGGCTGGCAATTGCCATTGGAGCATGCTGAGCAGGGGACCAAGAAGATGAGGTTATTTTTGTCTTTTAGAAAAAAAATTTGGCCCAAAGGGCATTTTGATTATTTATGGTCGGTCAATGGTCGAAAATGGCCAGTCAATGCCGGAATAATGGATTTAGGTTTATATTTACACTAAAAAATAATTTTGGGTTATATCTGTATTTTCTTCAATATATAAGATTATATCTGTATTTTCTCTAAGGTTGTATTTGCATATTATCCTTTCTCGTAACTAACGGAGTTACGGGACACCCTCAATGAAAGTCGAAGAGGGGAGTCTACATTTGGGTATTACAGCCCAGTTTCCAAGGATAAATTATGTTGTTGGGCTTTTGCTTTGATATTGAAATGTTGCAATGGCCCCTCTACATGCGGAATATGTGGTTTCCATGGGCTGATGAATAATAAAGGAAATATGTAAACATAAACCTATATAATTGAGAAAGTCCAGTTATAATCCTGAGATAATTTTTAGTGCAAATATAACTCTAACTATTTAACGCAAGTGCAAATATAACCTTTTGGTGACATTTCCGGCATTGACCGTGTTTTTCCGATGTTCACCCCATCAAAATAATAAAAATACCCTTGGACCAAAAGCTAAATTTGGATTGACAATTATACCCTTACACGTGCCGGACCGCCACCGGATCACTGTCAGACTATCGCCAGACCTTCGTCGAACCACCGTCGGACCACCACCAGACAGCCGTCGGAACTAGGGATGACAATGGGGCGGGGCGGGGTACGGATTATGGTACATCCATACTCATGCCCACCTAACCCGCCCAATCACCCATGGCGAGCACAACATTAAAATTCACCCCCGCTCCATCGGGTATTGTCTAAAATCCACTCCCGACCCATCGCCCACTTGGGTCTACATACCCACTCAAATCCATTTTACCCACCCTTTTGTATCTCCAAAAAACACCTAAAATTTTACTTTAAAATTAATAATTTTAATATTAAAAGTTTAATAATATTTATATCAGAATATTATAAGTACAATACGTGCATTATGGACAAATAATAGTTTATTATGTAATAACTTAGTGTGTAATAGCGGGTATAGTGGGGGCGGAGTGGGGGTGGGGCAGGTATGAACTAACATCCATGTCTTACCCACTACCCATGACTGGTATTAATTTTCATACCCATAATCGCCCCACCCCCACCAAAACTACATTCATACCTGCCTCATTGGGGAAGACGCAGGGCAGACCTCCACCAAAACTCGCCTCACTGCCATCCCTAGCCGGAACATGTAAGGTTATATCAGTACAATGAAATTTGATAGGGTTATATCTGCACATTCTTAAAACTTATAGAGTTTTATTAGCACATTCATAAAAAGTGTGGGGTTATGTTTGCAAATAATATAAAAGAAAAACCCATCAACATTAAAAACACTAAGTCAAAAAACACAACAAAATAACAACTACACACACAACACCAAAGGTTATCCAATCATTAATCCATATTTAATTCAACAAAAAATTTATAAAAATGTCATCAAAATCGTTATATTCAATACCATATATACTGCTTATCTCTATTCATGTGACAAGAAGCAAAAGAAAATCACATAATCAAATTCAATATTGCATTAATCTAGTGAATTAAGAGAAATTTTAGATGAAAATGACATTTTTGAAAGGTCCCGCACTTCCACTTCAACGTCCGCTGCGTCGATTTTGCCAAATTCCTTTCTTCAAACTAAAATCACACTCTGGAACGTTGGCAATCGGTGGAGAGATTGAAATGGCGGTTGCATGCGTTTGACGTTGATTTTGTACTAAAATGACACTTTATTTTTAGACCAAAGTGCATACATGACCCTACATAATTGACAAAAGTGCATATAAAACCCTATAAATTTTAGGAATGTGCAGATAAAACCCAAATAAGTTTTAGGAATGTGCTAATATAGCCCTATAAAATTTCATAATGTGCTGATATAACTCTACCAAGTCCGGTGATGGTCCTGTGGCAGTCCGGCGGTGGTTCCGCGATGACAATATTTAGGTATAATGATGCTAAGGGCAATAACGTCATTTCCTATTTTTTAGTTTTATAGAAAAGAATCCATAATGGCAAAAATATCTTTTAACAAAATTTCAACTAAAAGTTGAATTATATTTGCACTTTTAATTATCGCAGAATTATATATGTATTTTCATCAATTATATAGGATTATAATCGTAGAGAAATTGTGCTTGTGCTGGAATTGTTTACTGGTGAACGACCGAGTGATGAAATATTTCGATGGTTTCTTGCAAAAAGGTAATACTACTGGAATAGAAAAATCTTAAAATTGGAGTTGCGTGTTCGGATCCAATTATTTACCTGGGAATAGTGTGAAGATTGAAAATAATATTGAAGATTAATGTTTGAAGATAAGATTGAATATAATATTGAAGATTAATGTTTGAAAATTAATACCATGAAAGAGGGAATTCCCAAGATGATTTTCATTAAAATTTACAATGCTATAAATAGATACAAGTAAGACCTACTATACAAGAGATAAACATTAATCTAAATCTTCAATTTATGGTATTAATCTTCAAATATTAATATTCAATCTTATCTTCAATCTTATCTTCAAACATTAATCTTCAATCTTATCTTCAATGTTCACACGTGGCGGGTTGGCTCGAAGTTGACAATTCACTGATGTCCATTTTCCTCCATCAGACGGCGATTAGATCTGATTTAGAAATTGGGACACAACTAGACCCGGTCGGGTCGAACATGGAAGGAGTCCAGGCCGTTGGTGGGATTCAAGATCCAGGCAGTCAGGTACGAGCGGTCAGGACGGGCTCGGGATTCATGCACATCTAAGTGGGCTGAACTTGGTTAACAACAAACGGGTTTCACTGGCACACACCGAGTTGAGTCTCCCTAGTTCTACTTTGTGGAGGTACTCTGGAAAAAGTCATTCAATAGTTGAATTAATTGAAGTCTAAAATTGTTTTTACATTAGAATCCAAATAAATATTAATTCCGTTAATAGCAAAATCTAGTTGTAACCTCCATTTGCGGCTCTATGGTAGAAACAATCCCATTATTACTCTTGCCTCGTTATAAAATTTGTTTGGGTAAAAGCTACAAACTCGGAAGAATCCAAAGCAGATGGTTTTGCATGTCAGATAATAATCTGGGGAAAAACACTAACATGTATCTTTAGAGATACAATGCGGTTAAGGGCTGACTGTATCTAACACAATGGGCGGAGGGCTGGATTCGACAAATCAATTTAGAGTGGGAGAGTTTTAGTTCGTAGAGGTGATGCCCTTTTTTAAAAATATAGTTTTGGAGTTGCGACCTCTACATTTCATGTGGATGAAGATGGTCGGCTACTCTTTTTAACTACTATTATTTTTGACGGGATGACTTATTTGCTGCATCAAATATTCAACCTCAGTGTAGTCTTATATAGCCACCAAAGTTTTAGATTTGTAAACCAAACATTTAGTACTTCTATGCAAAGGAAATCATCACCACTTCTCTTATAATATGATCAACCTCGTAAAAGATTTCCAATCATTAATATTGAGCGTCGGTACCCAGAAAATCACCCCTTCTTATCAATGGTTTTAATTTAAAAAAATATGTATTTACTCTAGTAAAAATATTCGAAAAGATGAAGAGTGACACACAAAGCAACCGGAGTAGAAGTTTGGAGGTAAACGTTGATAACACTATGAAGCAGGTGAGAGTTTGCCACAATCTTTAACAAGACAAACACAAGTTCAGGTTCCGACAAGATTTCGGTGGCTAAAACTTTAACTAGTTCACCCAGTGCATTTTGTTCAGAGGCATCCTATTTGTGAAGATTGAAGATATGATTGAAAATTAATGTTTGAAGATAAGATTGAAGATAAGATTGAAGATTAATGTTTGAAGATTAATACCATAAATTGAAGATTTAGATTAATGTTTATCTCTTGTATAGTAGGTCCTTACTTGTATCTATTTATAGCATTGTAAATTTTAATGAAAATCATCTTGGGAATTCCCTCTTTCATGGTATCAGAGCCATTTTTCCTCCCCTCTCTCCCTTCCTCTTGCCGCCGCACAAGCCTTTGCAAACCCTAGGCTTGCCGCAAGTCTTCTCCTTCTCTTCATCTCTTGCAATTTTTTTTTGCTTCAGTCATGGCTACAGACAAATTATCCTTGAATACTATGATTCACCTTCTCACCACCAAGCTTTCTGCTGCCACCTATCTTCAATGGAAAAGATAGGTACAACATGTTCTTCGTCCGCAAGGTTTGTACGGACATCTTGATGGATCCTCCGTTTGTCCTCCGCTTTCGGCGCCATCGCCGACCTCCTCCTCCACTGCCATTCCTGATGATTCTTCAACCAAGGCGCAAGAAGATGCGGACGCTGCTGCCAAGGCTTCCCGTGATGCTTGGGTCTCCGAGGATCAACGCATTTGCAGTCTTCTCTATTCCTCTCTATCGTCGGAAGCGATGAATGAAGTCTCCCACTGTGAAACTGCCAAGGAAATGTGGGATGCTTTCGCCACAGCCTATCAACACCGCAGCAGGACCTCGGTGTTCAGTCTTCGCCAACAAGCCGGACTTCTCCGTAAAACGGGTACCGTACATGAGTTACACCTTAGTTTTATGTCGATTTTTGAGCAATTATCTGTTATGGGCATCCCCGCTGCCAATGATGAAAAGCTTTTATGGTTTTTTACGACTTTAGGCCATGAATATAAGGATTTTAGTGGGTCTTTGGTTAATCGTGATCCAATTCCGGAATATGTTGAAGTTGTGAATTTAGCTAAGGGACATGAGTCATTTTTGAAAACTTTGGATAGTATGAAGGGGCTTTCTGTTCAGGGACAGACCAGTACTGGTCCTGTTGCGTTCTTGGCTTCGTCGCAACAGCAGGATGGTGGCGCGTGTGATCACGCGCCGGGAGGTGGAGTGCGTGGTGGCGGCGCGTGGCGCCCACGCGCGGCCAATTCGGTGCGGTTTGGCGGCCGCCGCTCTGGTCGTGGTTCCTGGAGGTATTCTGGTCGAGGTTTTGGGTCCAGATCTCCTGCTGGTTTATCCAATATACAATGTTACACTTGTGGTGGTTTAGGTCACATTTCGGTGCAATGTCCGTCATCGACTCCTCGTCAAACGGTTCAGGCACATGTTGCTCAGCAATATCAGCCATATGCTCCCTCCTATGCTACTCAGCAAGTTCAACCAACTCTTCCTATTGAGCCGTCTTTTGTTGCTTCAGACTGGTATATTGATTCGGGCGCCACAAATCATCTGAGCTCCTCCGCCTCGAATCTTTCGAGCATCACTCCATACCATAGGAGGGAGCATATGGCCGATATTGCAGAGTTGGCTGAACTTGCTGAGTAGCATAGGAGGGAGCATATGGCTGATATTGCAGAGCAACATGTGCCTGAACCGTTGGACGAGGACTCGATGACGGACATTGCACCGAAATGTGACCTAAACCACCACAAGTGTAACATTGTATATTGGATAGACCAGCAGGAGATCTGTACCCAAAACCTCGACCAGAATACCTCCAGGAACCACGACCAGAGCGGCGGCCACCAAACCGCCCCGGATTGGCCGCACGTGGGCGCCACGCGCCGCCACCACGCACTTCACCTCCTGACGTGTGATCACACGCGCCACCATCCTGCTGCTGCGACGAAGCCCGGAATGCAACAGGACCAGTACAGGTCTGTCCCTGAACAGAAAGCCCCTTCATACTATCCAAAGTTTTCAAAAACGACTCATGTCCCTTAGCTAAATTCACAACTTCAACATATTCCGGAATTGGATCACGATTAACCAAAGACCCACTAAAATCCTTATATTCATGGCCTAAAGCCGTAAAAAACCATAAAAGCTTTTCATCATTGGCAGCGGGGCTGCCCATAACAGATAATTGCTAAAAAATCGACATAAAACTAAGGTGTAACTCATGTATGGTACCCGTTTTGCGGAGAAGTCCGGCTTGTTGGCGAAGACTGAACACCGAGGTCATGCTGCGGTGTTGATAGGCTGTGGCAAAAGCATCCCACATTTCCTTGGTAGTTTCACAGTGGGAGACTCCATTCATCGCTTTCGACGACAGAGAGGAATAGAGAAGACTGCAAATGCGTTGATCCTCGGAGACCCAAGCATCAACGTTTTTATGATGAAAATATACTACCTTTGTTCCAAAGAATGGCGCATTTGTTTTTGACTTGCTATTTTATGCAAGCTGATGTGGCAAAAGATATCTGAGAAAAAGTAGGGATGTTTTAAAAAAATTGTAGGCTCAGTATGAAAGTTGTTACGGTCAAAGAGGGAAATGTTGGAATTTAACAACATATTCGTTGCTATTTTGGGTAGTTATCAAAGTATACCATCATTGTTTGAGCGAACGAGAAATGAAATTGTACCATTTTTACTAGCACGAGGAAGTATATATTTATCGTGTAGAAATAAGTCAAATAAAGAATTATTGAATGTCCAAATGAAAAGGATGTAGCCATTCCCGTAAGTTAATCCCAAAAACTTCGACCTGCTTTAAGGAACGAGAAATAAAGGACAAAATAAATTAGTGACTATTTAAACACACTGTAACTGCTCAAACTGAAGGAAATTTCCTCCTGGAAAACAATTGCTTTGTCCCATACAAATTTGTCTCTTTGCTATTCAAACCCAGCTTCCCAACACGTAAAACAGCAAAACAGCAAAAACGGATGCACATCAATAATTAACATTCAAGGAAAATCACATTCAAAATTCAAAATTCAAAATTCAAATTAATGATGAAGAGCACAAACAATCACCTAACGAAAGGCGAAGTCCCTCGCCAACAGGGTCCGTCATCCTGGCACCGCAGGTTGATGAGGAGGTAAATCGCGGCGTTCAAAGGTCAATCACCTGGTCATCATTTCCTATAACCAGACTCCACTTATTACAGCCGCGTTTGAAAGAAAAGTTGAATGTAAAAAATGAATAATCAACATACCCTATATTCATCACCATATTCAAGCTGGAATGCATCCCTAATGGCCTTCACCAGTATCACTCATCAGGATCAACACCAATCTGCTCCAGCTCCATCGTGCTTAGCTCAATACATTGTAAATCTGCTCCAATGCCATTTTGGTCCTTTATTTCTAATTCCAGACAAGACTTCGAGCTGCTCCATTCTGTCGACACCATCCGGTAAAACTCGAGGAAGAAAGGTTGTTAAAGATCAGAAAAAGAGAATGGCGGCAGAAAAAGGTGTGGTTGATGCTTTGGGTAATTTGCAATCCTCTCTAGAAAAACAGATTGAGTTGAATAATGCAAATCTAGATTTGAAGAAAACAGTGTTCGATGCGGAGATTAAACTAAAGAGAGTGTTGGTATGCCTTGAATACTGTAATAGCCGCTTCTGCGACCCTGCCTGGGGGTCCGGGGGGCGGCAGTCGCCCCGACGGTATAGCTTGTCTCTTTATTGGACTGCTGTTGATTTGGGCCGAATTGTGTTTTTGGCCCAGTTTGTTAGGGTTTAGTGGAGACAGCATATAAAGTGTCTCTCTTCTCTCTGTAAACATTAATTCTGATATAGTGGAATCCGTCTCCCGTGGATGTAGCCAAATTGGTGAACCACGTAAATCTTGTGTCTTGTTATTTTCGTTCATATTTTCTGTTCTTTCTCCATTCCGTACAACAAACTGGTATCAGAGCGGTTTCTTTTTCCGGCGATATCCGTAGTGGGTATATCGGATTCTGGGCTCATCAGATCGGGGCTGATCGGGGAGAAAGATGTCTGGGTTGAACGTGAAGATCGACAAGTTTACTGGGAGAAACAGTTTCAGTTTATGGCAGATCAAGATGCGAGCTTTGCTGAAACAGCAAGGTTTGTGGACTCCGCTGACGAAGGATTTCGCGAGCAGTTCTGGCGATGTTGTGAGTCTGGAAGAAAAGGCACACTCGACGATTATGCTGTGTCTCGCGGACGAAATCATCACTGAGGTCTCAGATCAGGAGACTGCTGCACAACTGTGGCTGAAGTTGGAGAGTTTGTATATGACGAAATCTCTAACCAACAAGTTGCTTCTGAAACAACGCCTCTTCAGTCTCTGAATGCAGGAAGGTACACAACTCAGAGACCATCTAGAGCAATTGAATACTTTGTTATTAGAATTGCGAAATATAGATGTGAAAATTGAAGATGAAGATGCTGCTTTGATTTTGCTAGTTTCTTTACCACTTTCGTATGAGAATTTTGTTCAGTCATTTATTGTTGGTAAAGATTCTGTGTCTCTGGAGGAAGTAAGATTCTCTCTCCATAGTAGAGAGTTGCGACATAAGGCAAACAGTACAGGTACAGAAAGTCAGGCCACTGGCTTATTTGCTAGTGACGGAAACACAAAAGGCAAGGAAACCGGCAATAAGAAGAAGGGCAAGAAGTCATCTTCAAAGGGTCCCAAGGCCAATGATGTTTGTAACTACTGTAAGGAGAAGGGGCATTGGAAAAAAGAGTGTCCGAAGAAGGCTAGTAAATCTGGGAGTACATCTGGTACTGCTGCTGTGGCTGAAGGGGATTTCAGTTCTGAAGATGATTTTACTCTAGCTGTTACTGGGCAAAATCATTCTAATGCGTGGTTTCTTGATTCTGGGGCATCTTACCATGTATGCCCAAGGAGAGATTATTTCTCAACTTATGAACAAGCTGAGGGTATCATTACTACGACAAATGGTGTTGCGTGCAAGGTAGTTGGGATTGGTTCAATCAAGATCAGGACGCATGATGGTAGTTTCTGTACTTTGAACGATGTCAGGCATGTTCCATCGATGACAAAGAATCTGATTTCTCTTCCTACGTTGGATAGAAAGGGTTTCGTCTACTCAGGGAGTGATGGAGTTCTGTGTGTCTGCAAAGGTTCTAGGCTGGTTCTGAAAGGTGTTCTGCATGGTACTTTGTATTTTCTACAAGGTTCCACGGTTATGGATTCTGTTAATGTTGCATCTTCGAAGGTTCACCAGGATGATATGACTAAGTTATGGCATATGAGGCTTGGTCACATGGGTGAAAGAGGGATGCAGATTCTGTCGAAGTATGATCTTCTTGGTGGCCACAAGATCAAGAGCTTGGACTTCTGTGAGCATTGCATTCTTGGGAAGCATCACCGCAGCAAGTTTCCTAAGGCGATTCATAGAACAAAGGGCACATTGGATTACATCCATTCTGATTGTTGGGGACCTTCCCAAGTTGAGTCACTGGGAGGTCACAGGTACTTTGTTTCTCTGATTGATGATTACTCAAGGATGACTTGGGTTATCATGATGAAACATAAGAGTGAAGTTTTCTCGAAGTTCAAGGAGTGGAAAGCTTTGGTGGAGAATCAGACCGGGAAGAAGATCAAGAGGCTTCAAACTGATAATGGGCTGGAATTCTGCTCGTCTGAGTTTGATCAGTTTTGTAGGGATGAAGGGATTGCTCGTCATCATACAGTCAGGAATACGCCACAGCAGAATGGCGTAGCTGAGCGGATGAATCAGACATTGCTGGCGAGAGTGAGGTGCATGCTCTCTAATGCTGGTTTGGAAACGAGATTCTAGGGAGAGGCGGTGAGTACAGCTTGTTACCTGATCAACCGCGGGCCTCACACGGGTATAGAGTGCAAAATACCTATGGAGTTGTGGTCAGGTAAAGTTGTTGATTACTCCAAGTTAAAAGTTTTTGGTTGTACATCTTATTATCATGTTAGTGATGGTAAGTTAGAGCCCCGAGCCAAGAAGGGTGTCTTTGTGGGTTATGGAGATGGAGTTAAAGGCTCCAGGATATGGTCTCCATCTGAGAAGAGGGTTATTCTGAGCAGGGACGTTGTCTTTGATGAAAATTCTTTGCTTAGATCTATGGTGAAGCCCACAGTTGTGCCAGAAACTAGTGGAGTTGATAAACAGGTGGAGCTTGAAGTCACTCAAGGTGAAAATAGATTGGAACAATTTGAGGTGGATCAAGAGCCACAGACAGAATCTGGGATATCGGAATCTCCACCACCAGATCCTCAACCATCAAGAGCTACAGTCCGCAGTTTAGCTCAGGACCGACCCAGGAGGGTTGGAGTTGGGGCGCCAAAGAGATATGGGTTTGAGGATATGGTGGGTTATGCACTGTCAGTTGCCGAGAAAGTGGATACTCAAGAGCCATCAACCTTCAGAGAGGCTACTTCATGTACTGATGCTGATAAGTGGCTTGCTGCAATGGGAGATGAGATGGAGTCTCTTCAGAAGAATCAGACATGGGAATTGGTCAAACAGCCTCAAGGGAGAAAGGTAATCAGTCGCAAATGGATTTTCAAGAAGAAGGAAGGAATATCACCTGCAGAGGGAGTCAAGTACAAGGCAAGAGTTGTTGCAAGAGGTTTCAGTCAAAGGGAGGGGGTAGACTATAATGAGATTTTCTCACCAGTGGTCAAACACACTTCCATCAGAGTGTTGCTAGCCTTGGTGACACATCAGGATTTGGAGCTCGAGCAACTTGATGTGAAGACCGCTTTTCTACATGGAGAGTTGGAGGAAGAGTTGTACATGACTCAGCCAGATGGTTTCCAGGTTCCTGGCAAGGAAAAGTATGTTTGCAAGTTGAAGAAGTCTTTGTATGGACTTAAGCAGTCTCTGAGGCAGTGGTACAAGAAGTTTGACAGTTACATGCTTCAACTGGGATATACGAGGTGTGCTTATGACTGTTGTGTCTACTACAGCAGGTTGAGAGATGGGTCATTCATCTATCTAGTGCTTTATGTAGATGACATGCTGGTAGTCGCAAAGAGTAAGCACGAGGTTTAGAAGTTGAAAGGACTTCTTAGTGTTGAGTTTGAGATGAAGGATCTGGGTGCAGCTCGGAAGATACTAGGAATGGAGATTCTTAGGGATCGAAGTCAGCGGAAGCTTTTCTTGTCACAGAAAGGCTACATTCAGAAAGTGTTGGCTAGGTTTGGCATGTCTACGGCCAAGCCTATAGACACTCCTAGTGCTGCAAATATTCATCTCACCACTATGTTTGCTCCTCAGTCAGACGAGGAGAAGGAGTATATGTCTCGGGTTCCTTATGCCAGCGCGGTGGGGAGCTTGATGTATGCTATGGTTTGCACGAGGCCAGATTTAGCACAGGCAGTCAGTGTTGTGAGCAGGTTCATGGGGCAACCGGGAAAGGAACATTTGCAAGCAGTGAAGAGGATCTTCAGGTATCTTAGAGGTACGTCTGATGTGGGTCTCATTTATGGAGGTGATACCGAGTGCTTAGTTACAGGCTACTCTGATTCTGATTATGCTGGTGATGTTGACACGAGGAGATCGATGACTGGTTATGTATTCACTTTGGGAGGTTCTGTGGTTAGTTGGAAGGCGACTTTGCAACCTACAGTGACGTTGTCTACTACGGAAGCAGAGTACATGGCTCTGACAGAGGCTGCAAAGGAGGGAATATGGCTGAAAGGGCTAGTTAGTGATCTTGGTCTACATCATGATCAGGCTACTGTGTACTGTGACAGCTTGAGTGCAATCTGCCTAGCCAAGGATCAGGTCCATCATGAGAGGACCAAGCATATTAATGTCAGATATCATTTCTTGAGGAGTGAGAGGAGAATCAAGGTGAAGAAAGTGGGAACTGCAGATAACACCGCTGATATGTTCACCAAATATGTTCCACATAGCAAGTTTCAACATTGTTTGGACTTGCTGAACATCAGAGCTGATTAGGTGCTCTATGGGCAGTCCCGGGAGTGGAGGGCGAAGTCTACTCATCTGGCACTGTAATGGTGCATCTGGAGTTTTCTACTTTGAGGATTCAAGTCAAGGTGGAGATTTGTTGGTATGCCTTGAATGCTGTAATAGCCGCTTCTGCGACCCTGCCTGGGGGTCCGGGGGGGCGGCAGCCGCCCCCGGGAAACAAACGGGGGTCTCGCTGCCCGGTCAGCGAGTCGGGGGGGTCCAGGGGGGCGGAACGCACCCTGGTCTGGGGGTCCGGGGGGCGGAGTCGCCCCCGGTCCGACGGTATAGCTTGTCTCTTTATTGGACTGCTGTTGATTTGGGCCGAATTGTGTTTTTGGCCCAGTTTGTTAGGGTTTAGTGGAGACAGCATATAAAGTGTCTCTCTTCTCTCTGTAAACATTAATTCTGATATAGTGGAATCCGTCTCCCGTGGATGTAGCCAAATTGGTGAACCACGTAAATCTTGTGTCTTGTTATTTTCGATGATGGAGAAAATACAGAAGCGAAGATATCAAACCCTCTCTCTTGCTTGGTTTATCCACAGGACCACAAAATGATTCAGCAATAATAAAACTGTAAAAATAGCAATTGAATACTCATAAACTAATGTCACAATTGTTCTTGATCATACATGCATAGCAAGACAAGCAATCAGTACGATCCATTTATAATCCATCCAGGACATGATCAGATGTTAACAATTCCTAACATAATGCAACTTCTTAGAGATTCATGCGCACTACGTTAGACCAAGAAACAATTCCAAACAAAATGTCTGGTGGATAATCCCCACATGCAGTACTCTGTTTTTAAAACTTCGATCACCGGATTGCATAGTAATATAATGCATCAATTCATCCTTCTACAACGCTATTTCTATCCCACAAATAGTTTATGAGATCACCCTTCAATTGATTATGTAGATTTGAGCTTTGTACTTCACCAAGGCGATTGATCATTCTAGAAGCAAGAGCCACGTAGTCAGACTGCAAGTTAGCCTTATCAATCTTTTCATCGACATGGGGAACCCAATCTTCAGGGTTGATTCCTTGACGATGCTCACTTTCAATGATCATATTGTGCAATGCGATACATGTCTTCATAATCTTACCGTGGCCTTTGACAATGTGCCACCTACTTTGTAGCACTCCAAATGCTCGTTCTACATCTTTTCACACAACTTCTTGACATTTGGCAAAATGTTTCTCTCTATTTGTAGAAGGGGTTGTTATTGTCTGGATTAGAGTTGCATCGATGGATAAATTTCATCTGATGGGTAATATCCCATTTCATATGGATGATCATTAACCTCGTATTTGCATGTTGGTGTTGTTTCATTTACAATATCGTCAAATAAGGGGATATGTTCAGAACATTTAAATCATTGTTTGTACCGGCCATACCGAAGAGAGCATGTCAAATACACAAACTTTTTGATGCCACGGCCTCAAGGATAAGAGTAGGTTCTCTCCTAAACCCATTGACATAGCTCCATGCCAAGCTGTAGTGCAGTTTTTCCAAGCCCAATGCATACAATCAAGACTACCAAGCATTCCAGGAAAGCCACGTTCTTCTCCTTCTTCAAGTAGTCTTTCGACATCCTTTTCATTCGATTTCCTCAAGCATTGCTCTTCAAAAATGTTAATTATAGCATCAAAGACTCAATCTCACCTTTGAAGTCAATAGAACTGTAGTCAGGCAACACTTATGTTTATCACTTGCAAGCAACACTTAAATTATTAGATGTAATGGCCAATAAAAGAGAATTGCTCCATGCCATACGCACTATTTAGCATGACAAATCTAAGCCATACATGCACGGCAATAAAAACACTCCAAAGGAATTAAAGTTAATCTTAAATATCTAACCTCGGACATGCACAAAAACTCCCATAAGCATCAATTACTATACAACACCAACATTTGATCAGCAATAAAAGGCCGCAATAATCCAGGTATTAATTAGGTTCACAGGTGAAAAACATCATGTGAGATGGGGAGACCTTGGCTTTGACCCAAATTATCAAAGTCAACTAGTAATGCAGATGGTAATACATGGGATTTCATGCCGCGGACCGCGGTCAGCTAATCCATGGAACAGAGCACATAATAGCTATTTTACCTCGTTTAACAAACAAACGAGCACCATACTAAATAACAATATTGACCAGTTACAGAATTTGAAGTATTCACCTTATACCTAATAAGTGTTAGTTACCTTGCAGGATTTGTTATGCATGGTAATTTCCTTATACACTTAGAATCATATTCATCTTAGAATTTGGCTTGTCATATCCCCATATATTGTAATCATCGTCATTGATGAGATGTGATATCAGGACCCCCCTAATAAAGTCATTTATATTTTATCAACACGTAAGCATGGCCGGGAAATTTCTGCAATGAAAAGCCGACAAAGCAATCTGATTAATTGCCCGTCCAATCGACGAGCCAACAGACAAAGAGGGGCGTCGATTTAGCGGTCATGTTGTATTCGGCTCTTCGAATTCCGTTATCGGTGGGTTTGGTTTTCGCCGGAGCAAGCGCGAGGAAGAATGATGAATTGGGGCCGGAGCAATCGGCAATCGCAGAGGCGGAATGAAGTGTTCTCTCCGTAGAGGATAGGAGATTGGGTGAAAAATAAAGGGTTGGAAAAATTAATGAACAGAGTACTGTGTTTAACTAACTGCTCAGATTTTCCATCCTAAATGTGTCAACATTTCATCGTTCCATTAGCCCTCTATATTACCTTCCCAAATATACAAAATTTTCTGAGTTTAAGGTCAACTTTTATTAATCAAAACATGATTGAAAATTAAATAATAGTATATCAACTATTTATATGACTACAGTGAAAAAAATCATAATATTCGCCTGGCTTAGGTGATGGTGAGTCAGAAGGTTGCAACAGTGGTCAACTTGTACTCCTTCCATCTAAGTTCAAATTGCTCATTTAATTTTTGGACATTATTTTCTAACAAAATGAGATCGCCTAACTAAATAAGTAGATGTGTAAGAATATTATTGTACTCCCTCCGTTCCAGCTGAATCTGCACATTTTTTGGTCAGCTTTCTCAAAATATGTTTGACCATAAATTTCAACTAGTATATAGTCACGAATACTTGTGTAAGATATTGTTGGATTCCCTGCATGATGTATTTTCTAAATATTAAATTTTAATACACCGTTAATATACGTAACTAAAGTTATCGCTGGTCAAACATGATCAGAGGAAGTTGACCAAAAATGTTCACATTCGACTGGGACGGAGAGAGTATGCAATACTGTTAAATTCGTCATAACAAATAGTTTATAAATATCAACATTTTATTTATCGATGTTATATGTATTTAAATATATTAACGACCATGCATGCCTATTGAGCAATGTAATAATAATTGTTGTGCAATTTGAATTGGGGCATATGAAAATAATCAAATAAGAGTAGAAAACACGTTTATAACGTTTGGAAAAGACTAAACTCCGTGACCCATATGCCTAGCCGACATGACTTCTATTTCTACTCTACATAAGGAGAAAAATATCTTTTAAGTTGATCAACAAGACCCCCAACTTTTGCTTATTGAAAAAAACCTTATTATATTGTGTTTTACATACTCCCCAATTTCTACGAGTTTGGTAATATAGGTTTTGGTGTCAGAATTTTCGGTGAATGAAATAAATTAATGAAATTGAGTTCAGAAAGAAAAAGTAAATTGAGTTGATAAAATTAATAAAATTTTATTTAAAAATGTGTATAAACTCATAAAAATAATTAGGGATAATTGTCAATATAACTTATCCACTTGAGTAAGTGACAATATAACTCTATGATAATTTTTAGTGCAAATATAACCCTAACTGATTAATGAAAGTGCCAAGACAACCCTCAGACCCCATTTCCGGCATTGACTTCAAACTTCCGGCGTTGACTCTATGTAAATTGACCAAATACGCTTTGGACTAACTCTGAAATTAGGTGGCCAATTTTACCCTCATAGTTCGCCTAACCACCACTGGACCGTTGCTGGAACAAGTATATACAGCACATTATGAAATATTATTGGGTTATATCAGCACATTCCTAATGTTTGTAAGGCTATATCTGCACTTTTCCAATGTTTGTAAGGTTATGTCAACACATTCTTAAAACTTATAGGGTTATATCAGCACATATCATAAATATTAAGTGTCGTACTTGACCGGCCTTAACGGGCGACCACATCATCATATACACTATTATAACATCATAAAAATATCTTATAAAACATAAAATTTGACATCATGACACCATCATTAATATTAAACACCATTATCACATATCATAGCCTCATTTCAAAATTTATCAACATTAAAAACCCTAGTTCGGAGAACATAGCAAAATAACAATCACACGCAACACCAAAGGTCATCCAATCATCAATCCGGACTAGACACAACAAAATAAATAGAATATCATTAGAACTCCTATATTCTACAGTATATACTTATATGACCCAACTTGTTTTTACTAATATGTTGATATAACCCTATAAATTTTAGGAATGTGCTGATTTAAGCCTACTAGTTTTTATAATGTGCTGATATAACCCTATCTAATCTGACAACGGTCCAGCGGTGGTTCGGCATGTAATTTTATTTTTTCGTATTTTAATTTTTTTTTCAGAAGGACAAATATGTAATTTTATAAAATTTCGGCTAAAAGTTGCCGGAGATGGTTATGTTGGCACTTTCACCAAATAGATAAGGTTATATTGCCACTTTCAAATATTGAAAGGTTATATTGACACTTATGTCAATTAGGTAGGATTATAAAAGCACTTTTTTCAAACAATTAAAAGAAAAATGTGTCAAACTCGTGAAAACGAAGGAAAAAGTACACTTACGCTCTTTTGATGAACCTCTTCTCAACTACAATCTGTTCAAGATTTGTTAGAGTTGTGATTGAATCGAAAGTAAATGCTACTCCCTCTATCCCATTTTAAATTGTAATTTAACTATTTATTTAGTTAATTTTTTATTTAGTTTGACCATAAAATTGAATTGGTATACAAATATAAATACTAATGTGTGTTACATTGTTAGATTCATTATAACATATATTTTCAAAAAATCAGTTTTTTATAAGATATTAATTATCAAACATATTTAAAGTCAGTTGTTTAAAGTTAAAAGGGGAAACTTGAATTTGGGGCGAGGGAGCACCCAGAAGTAGTAGAAATGTGTGGACAGTCATAATATATTTTTTGTATATTTTCTGATAGAATTGTGAATTTTCTTTTAAAATAATCAATCATTCCAAGATGAAGGAACAACGTCCAGCGGTGATTACAATAAATGAAATTGACATACTAGCCTTTAGCAATAATTATTCATTTGCAAGGATATTCAAATTACATGTCAACCAGACTCATTATCTATACCGTTACAGAAAAGTGATCCAATAAATATTGTAACATTATCCCCAAGGATATTTACTCGCTTCAAGCAAAAATCATGTCCACTTGGCGAAGAGGAGTATATCAACACCAATACCACTACGCCAGACAGAGATCTACAACAATTGTGACAACACTTGATATTGATAAAAAAAACACGATATATGTTGTCCAAACTGTAAATACCTTAGAAAATACATATCGAAAACGGAACTCCTAATAGAGAGAAACACAAATGCAATCACGAACACACTATCTGTAAAACTAGATCGGACAAAATACGTCGACATGAACAATTAAATCAAATTCATGGACACATCAATCTAATCTATCCAGTCGAATAACAATACTAATATACAGAAGAAAAAACACATACTTATTCGATAACATAAACAATAAAAGTATATTAATTGAAAAACCTACGGATTCCCTATCTCCCTATTATGGAGAGATGAGGAAAAGAAGATGAGAGAATAAACTTCCGAGAAAGAAGGGAAAAGGAACACGTGCCCGTAAGTTATTACGTGGGGAAAGAATTATAATTATTTGTATCATCAACTCGCTCGTATAATTGATTTTACTTGAATGTTGACATCGATTCTTAAGTTAGATGCTATACAAGTGATGACGTTTTTATATAAATAATGTAGTGTTTATTTTGTCTTAATAACCATTTTTCTTAGATGGAGCAGAATTCTTACAATTATCTCTGGTGACTGTTATTTTTTGCTGCTAAAATAGTGTGAACATTAACACCTTATTTTTTCAGAATTCAGGGGAGTATATTGCAAATTTTAAAAAGTAACAAGGCTGGCTCCCTAATATATCCAAACATCAAGGGCCGCCTAAGCCCAAAATTCAATTATTAACCGCCAAAGGATTAAAAAAAACACAAAAGAGCGGAGCCGGAATTGTCAATGATTAAACACGTGGCAAGAATTAATTGGCAAATGGGCCACTGCTTGGCTTTGGATTTTTTTGGTTGCTCTGATCGTGTCTCTTCTTTCTCCAACTTTTACTTTACTCTGCTCAACCGCCGGGCACCAAACTCCGCCGCCGCGTCTCGCCGCCTCCTAGGGTTCTTCCTGCTCTTTCCGATACTGCCACTGCCTGGTACGGATTCTTCCGCGGAGCAAAATTCATCTGTTTTCCTTTTTTTTTGTTCATATACAGAAAGTAATACAATAGTGCTTTCCGTTGATTCGTGTTTTAACCTGTGAAATTCGGATCATTTTGACAGGTAGCTTTTAGCGTTTAGAGTCTTGGTTGGTGGTGATTTTGGACACGTTGAGCGACTGGGCAAGGTTTTGTTTTTGCTTGTCTCCGGTGAAGAAGAAGATACTGTTGTTTCTTGTTTGGAAATGGTTGGCTTGTAGGAAGAGAGGGATTGGTCCGAACCAAAGCCTTTTTTTCTTGTGGAATGTGAGGGGTTTATAACTCTTAGGTATGAGGGGGATTGTCTATTTTGCAGAAGTATGAGTCTCTCTGGTAAAAACAATTCCATTGGAGGAAGGGATGGGGAATTTGAGAGACCATCATCTGCACCTCGGAATGGATCCTCAACAACATCATCCTCTCAACATTTTTTTATTGATCCAAAAGTTCTTGTTGACCCCAGACAGCTGTTTATCGGGTCGAAAATTGGCGAGGGAGCTCATGGAAAGGTGTATGAAGGAAGGTATAATGATTGTTTTTTGTAATGATTGCAAGTAGCTTGGAAATTACGCGATAATGGCGGCATTTGTAGTTGTTTTAGTTTTTGGTTTAATTTGTGAGTTTGGCTCTCAGGTATGGAGATCGAATTGTTGCCATTAAAGTACTCAGCCAGGGTAATAACTCTGAAGAAAGGACTTCGCTGGAAAGTCGTTTTGCTCGAGAAGTCACAATGATGTCAAGAGTTACGCATGAAAATCTTGTGAAGGTGACTGCAACTGCTATAGTGTCTTTGATTTTTTAAGCATTTAGCATTGGGGGTGTTAAGGGATGGCATCGAGTTTAGTTATTTAATCGATGCTCTTATGTTGATTTGCTATTAAGTCGCCTGGAGAATTGCATTTTTGTCGCCATTGTAATCTGTTGGAGTTCATCCCAGCCTGTTGATCCACGTCCATTATACTTTTCAGTTCATTGGTGCTTGTAAAGATCCATTGATGGTGATAGTGACAGAGCTGTTACCTGGAATGTCACTTCGAAAACACTTGGTCAGCATTCGCCCACAACAGTTGGATCTTCATGTGGCTCTGAAGTACGCCACTGACATCGCTCAAGCCATGGAATGTCTGCATGCTAATGGGATTATTCATAGAGATCTGAAACCTGGTATAAGGCAGTTTTAGCATAGAAGTTAGTTTCGTAGCATTTAAGACATATGACTAGCATAGACAATCTCCTTCACTCCCAAAGTAGTAAAAGTTCAAAATTATTTTTTTGATGGAGTTTCTTTCGTAATCAATGTCTTCGATGACTATAAGATGATGCTTATGGTGTACTTATTAGTTTATTAAATTCCTGTTTTGGGATCGCTCATCTGAAAGAAAATAGAGTTATCAGTTACTTTCGTATAGTGAGTCTTCCTTCTGTTAACTTCTTAGCAAGCATATAATACTTTTTCTTTGTGCCATGTTACAAATGTCGCTTCATTTCTTGTTTTTACTAGCATATTCTTGCTTTAGTTTAGGTCAGGTATGATATTTCATACTTAGCACCTCCTTTTTTCAATAGTTGACATGGTAAGAGAATTGTTGTGCATGCAGACAATTTGTTGCTTACAGCCGATCAGAAGTCTGTGAAGCTTGCAGATTTTGGCCTTGCAAGGGAAGAGACCGTAACTGAAATGATGACTGCTGAGACTGGTACATACCGTTGGATGGCCCCTGAGGTTTGTGCTGGCATAGTTTATATTGCATTCATGTACTTTCTTCGTTTCTTTAAGTGTTGAATGGGTGATAATTTGACACATGAATACAATGCATGCTTAAATTAGATTGCACCTCTCTTAGGGGAACGAATGATCCTCAGAAATCCCTTCTTCTACTCTTTTGACCTCCAGAGAAACATGTCTGCAAATACACACTTTTTGTATGCTTTTATATATCTTTGTTTTCTATTGTCCTTTAGCATTGTTGTCTTAATGACTATGTATGTGTTTGTTGGCATCACACTCAGTTGCACTGAACTCTATTAAACATTGCAGCTGTACAGTACTGTCACTCTGCGTCAAGGGGAGAAGAAACATTATAATAACAAGGTAGACGTCTATAGTTTTGGTATTGTTCTGTGGGAACTACTGACAAATCGCATGCCGTTTGATGGAATGTCAAATCTGCAAGCTGCCTATGCTGCTGCTTTTAAGGTGCACAAATTTTTCCCCCGTTCCCTTTTATGTGCCTTTTCTCGCCCCTCCTTCAGTAATGGGTATAATGTCCCTGTTACTTCATTTCCTAGCTGTCACTTTTAGCTTGGTTCGCAATGACAGATATAACATGTAGTGGTGATGTTGAAGTGATAGACATACTTCATTACGTCTTGTGATGTGAAGTGGCATCTTGGTTACAAATGTAAAGGGTCATGTTTATAATCGTGTCTTTTTTGCAGAAAAGGGGCTTTCTTCATCATGTTTCAAAGTCTATAGATTGTTATCATGTAAAGTGGCATCTTGGTTACAAATGTAAGGTGGATGTTTCATTTTTAACATGTTTAACATCTGAATCGGATCCTTGTATGCAGCAAGAGAGGCCTACCATACCAGAAGATACTTCTCCAGAACTGGCTTTCATCATACAGTCGTGTTGGGTGGAGGATCCTAACCTGAGACCAAGCTTCAGCCAAATTATCAGACTGCTAAATGAGTTTCTGTTCACAATCCCCGAGCCAGAGCCACCACCTCTGCCTGACCCCAACTCCAATGAGGCAACAACAACAGCCGCTGACCCGAGTAATAGCAGCATCACGGAGTTTTCTGCTCGAGCCAGAGGCAAATTTGCTTTCATTCGCCAGCTTTTCGCTGCAAAGAAGAGCAGCAGCAAAAACTGACGGTAGATATGGTGAAGGTTTCATTTTGTGGCAGTTGGAGCAGGATTAGAGTTTTAGGATAAAGAAAGTGATAGCACAAAAAAAAAAAAAAAACTGGTATCTCTGATGCTGGAGAATATATGTGAAAGAGAGAACAACTTAACCTCCGGAGGCTTTGCCGGAATTGATATAGGGGCTTCTTTGTCCATATCATACTTGCATTTTTTGGGGGAAATTCTGCACTTACACGACCTTTTACTTTAGATGTTTTCATCTGAAGCATTTCCTACATCTAACGTGGATTTTAGCAGCTATTACATATTTTTCTGGTCTGATTTTGATGGTTTTATGTGAGTTGAATTTATTACATTCAAATTGAATAAGATGATGAAAAATAATAACGGAGTTTGTTACAATCACACATGTATTCATGGGGGTACAAAGGCTCTCTTTTCTACTTGCAGATAAAAGAGCAACATTAGCAGTTTTTACTTTTTAGGCATTATTGAAATAAATAATGAAAATATAAGTTGGGGAAAATCCAACGGCTACTAAGTTGGACAGAGTGTGAAGCAGAGAGGGAGAGAGATGGTGCCGTGGAAGGTGAAGGTAGACGCACGGGGCAACCGATTGGAGATCGGACTGAAGGCGATCTTCCCGTGGGCCCGCCGGTTGTTCCGCGTTTCCCTAGGGCTGAAGCTCACCCAATTACCCGCCGACGCCGACAGGAAAACCTCATTCTCTCACCGATTTGTGAAAAAATCTAAAGCCCTACTCCACGGAATTCTGCACAAATGTGGAATCGGGCCGAAGCGAATTTCAGCGAAGAAGAAGAGGCACTGCTTCCCCGATTGTGGCGCGAGTGTTGGCCGGATGTTTGGCGGCTTCTGGGATCGGATTCCGGCGAAGGTATGGAGGGTGGTGGGGGTGGTCTCTGTCCTCGCCGTCTTTAACTGCTCCATTTTGCACTTCCTTTTCTCTTTATTTTGATTCCTTTATTTATATTTTGAATGAGTCTTGATTCTCTTCCAATTCGCCGATTCATAGCAATAAATGTAACTCTATTGATCTGTGATCTCCAACACTCATCCCCATCACTGTATTTTCTATGTATTCGTATTTCTCCGGCACTGCTAATTCGGTGGAATTTTTCTAGGCAAATGTTGGAAAACACCGTATTTGCATAAGGCTATGGAAAGGTGAGTTTAATTAAAATAATAAAAGGTAAAATATTTTAGTTGCAATATTAAAAAATTTAGTATGCAACGTATAGTAGTTGTAAAGTTTATAACCCGATTCATGCAATCCGAAAATTTTATCTTGATTTCTTCTAATTTGCACTTTAAATATTTGTCTTCCCATCACTTATGAAAATACCGTCTTTTAAGAAGTAGACTCTTAATTAATACACCGTATATACTCTATACTCTAATAATTTTAATACTCCATCCGTCCCACTAACAATGATATATTTACATTTTTACGATTTTCAATGATCACTTTTGGCCATCGATATTTCTAGTTACATGTAACAATTTCACATAAAAGTTATATGAATCTAGCAATATATCAAATTATATTTTTATTATGTAATATTAATTTATATTTATGGATAAAGTTTGCCAATTTTTTTAAAGTAAATATATTATTACTAGTGGGACCAGGAATATGTAATAGACGTGATATTTGTTCAACAGTTAGTATGATCGGGATATAATGGTTGCCTTCTTTGTTGGTAGTTAATGGCTCTGATCGGAAGAGTTCTGGTTATAAGCAAAGATGACTTATTTTGAAAGTAGGGGGAGACTAACTTCTGCTTTTTTCAAGAAAAAATAATTTCTATTTTTAAAATAAGCGGTTTTTAAACATTTTACCAAATACTAACAAGTGTTTTGCCGATAATAACAGCAAGTTAAAAGTTCTGCCAAACAGATTGTAGTCCAAATTCTACTTACCAATTAGTTATTGATCATGCTTAGTAGCTCAATATTATTATTATTTTAATTGTGTTTCTTTTCTATTAAAGATCAATTGTTGCCCGAAGGATTAAATTAAGTGGTGCCCGTAGCTTTACATCATATGCGGGACAAACCCATTTACACTGATGGACTAGCTAAATATTACAATTCTAATCTAATGCCTCAATGACTAATAGAGAAAGATGCACAAAAGCACTAATTGATATTGCAATACTAGTCAAACACCAATGTGGCAATGCGATGAGAAGGGTACATCAAGTATAAGTGGCTTTCAATGTGTTGTTTTAGTGTAGCCGCAATATAAGTCGACCCAAGACTACCATCAGAGCCAAACACAGTGCAGTGTGAAATAAAACGCACCCAAAATGTTTTGTCAACACCTCTGATCAAACATTTAAAGCAATCAAAACAAAATAAATGAAACACCCCAACTAAAGATCTGACGTGTCTCCATTTGACCCGTAAGACCATTTCCCTAAACTAGGAAACTAAAACCAGTCATTTTAATTGCCAAAAATATTTGCCTTTAGTGTATAGAAATCATTTTATAATGTGTTGAATTATCTATAACTTTAACCCCAAAAGGTCTTCATGACCAATTTAATTGAATTAACAATATAATTGGTCTGAATATACTAATGATCCAAAGTCTACAAATCTGATTTAAATTCGCTGTAGAACAGTATCGCCAAAAGTTCATTTTTTCAACGACTTGACTTGAATTTCTCCTCACTGTCTCTTTGGATATCAAATTTGAAGTCAATCAAATTTTACTAGCTCGGGCTGTTATAAAAATAAGCATTGTCAGATATAATTTTACGTGATACTTAAGTCAAAAACCCCTTTTAACTACACTCCTTTTTCTAAAATAAAGATCAAAAGAAAATCAGAAGAAAGAAAATGAAGTGGAGGAAAAGAGAAAAAATGATAAAAGTGAAGAATTAATAGCCTCCCACCCTGAAAAGGAGAAAAATAAAGTAAAATAATAAATAGAAAAGAGAGAAATACCCCATGTCTGTGAGTTCACGGGAGATAGGTCTCGCTAGCCACTGTAATTGACAGATGCCATGAAAAACGTCTGACTTCCGCCTTTTGAGTTGACCCATTTTCCGATTCTATTTGAGTCTAGTTGACACGACTTAGATCATTGACTCGGCACGAGCTAGCTCAGTCGTGTGCTGAGTCTAAAATCTGACTCAGTTTGAACTCCTCTATGCCGAGTCTTGACTCGCAAACCCGTAGCAGATATGGACCTACTATCGAAAGTGAGTCTTGACTCGGAAGTCCAGAGCATACGCTGAGCAACACCAACCCTTACTGCATATGTGAACAACCACACTTACCGTTGGGACGCTATAAAACCACCGTGATTCGCCGTTTGCAACCGGCGATAGCCTCACGGTAAGTCCGACGATAAACGCTGTGATTAATTGCATCCGCCGTGGACTTTGGTGTGGGCAAGCTACTTCCAAATGATTAGTAGTTCATTATTAGTTATTGTTTGAATAATTTAATTTAAATTTTATTAAATATTTTTGTTAACTTTTTATTTTGTAAATTTGTATATAGTAAATAATGTTTTCTAAGATTAATATAATTATTAAAATAAAAAATCCAACAACTATTTAAAAATACTTTTCTTCATTTTTTCATTTCAACATAACAACAAAATTTTCAACAATATCAAAAATCGATGTCAAACACGTACTTTCGGGTTGTTTTTTTTTTTAAAAAATTAGGTAATAACTCAAATGAGCCCCAAATAAAATCCCTCCCCTCCCCTATTCCTGGTGGGATTGAACCCATGACCCCATGGTAGTAGCACTAGACTTCAACCGCTAGGCTAACATTCAATTTCCAAATACTTTCGGGTTGTTTGATCAGGTAAAAAAGGTTAAAAGTAAAAAACAAGTACTACTCCCTCCCTCCCATAATTATTTAATTTTTTTTTTACGATTTTCAATGGATGGTTACTATTTCTAACTACGTATAATATTTTTGCATATAAAATTAATATTTAAAAAATAGATGTTAAGATGAATCTAACAATATCTCATGTGATATTTTTGTTATACATATATTAATTTTTATTTAATGTCAAAATTTACCAAATTTAACTTTAAAAAAATAAACATATCAATAATATTGGGACGAAGGGAGTTCTACTCAAGCGGTACTGTAGTTTGTAGTTGCCAAATACCCTCACTTCTAGCTTAAAATTTCTACACTATGTATTAAGGCAAGATATTTGGAAAGATCGTCTTTTCAAAGGGTTATGGAAAGATGGGTTTAATTAGAATAATAAAAGGTAAACAGTCTTAATTGCAGTATTAAAAATTTATTATGCTACATGTGGAAGTTATAAAGTTTATAATTCGATCCATGCAACCCGAAAATGTTATCTTCATTTATTCTAATTTGCATTTTAAACCTTGATTTTTTATGACTTATGAAAATACCGTCTTTTGAAAGACGGACTCATGTATTAATGTGAAATAGAAATCAAATAATTTAATTTAAATCTAATCATATTATCAGCTGAAATAAAATATTTAAATAAATATTTTAAAAAGAGTCCGTCTCTTGAAAGACGGTCTTTCCATAAGTTATGGAAAGACCAAGGTTTAAAGTGTAAATTAGAATAAATGAAGATAAAATTTTCGGGTTGCATGAACCGGGTTATAAATTTTATAACTACAACATGTTGCATACTAAAATTTTAATATTACAAGTAAGACCTTTTACCTTTTATAATTTTAATTATACCCCATCTTTCCATAAGGCTGTGGAAAGACCGTCTTTCCCAAGACTTTGTCTTTTAAAAATTATAACAGACGAAAAATTGAAAAGAGTACTAAGTACGGTGGTAGCAGATTATGAAAGGTTGGGGTATTGGGAGGTGTGGTGGGCGAAATGTCAAAAATATCCAAACTTTGATTAGTCCACTTTTGACCTTTGACTCACCGCCCACTCTGCAAAATCACACATAGGGGGGCCTACTCAACCGTTCTTTATCATTCTTTTATTATTTCTCCTTTTTACTCCCAATTAAGGCCAATATCACTCCGTTTCACTAATAGTGGCACCAAAGATTTAGGTGAAGAAGATGAGTGAATGAAATTGAATATTTTAAAGTAAAAAGTATAATGAGTGGATGAAATTGAAAGAATCTTGCTAAAAATGGAAAATGTGCCAATATAAAAGAAACTATCCAAAAAGGAAAATGTGCCAATAATAAAGAAATTGATGGAGTATGTTTCTTGCATATCTTTAGAAATAGTTCATCTCTTGAAAAACATTCTTTCCATAAATAATGGAAAGATCAAGGTTTAAAGTGTAAATGAGAAGAAATGAAGATAGATTTTTCAGAATGCATGAATCGATTTATAAACTTTATAACTATTACATGTTACATGATAAAATTTTAATACTGCAACTAACACGTCTTACCTATTATTATTTTAATTAAACCTCATCGATCTTTTCCAAGACTTTGCCGGGTTCAGCAAAGTTTTGGGAAAGACTGTCTTTCTATGTAAAAGGTCCTAGGTACAATATTAAAAATTTATAATGCAATGTGTAGTAATTATAAAAGTTTATAACCCGACTCATGCAACCCGATAATTTTTTCTTCATTTCTTATAATTTGCACTTATACCTTGGTCTTTCCATAAGACCGTTTTTCAAGAGGCGGACTCGTAGGGTTTAGGATTTAGATGGAATGAATTATTTAAAATATAATTTAATAAATAAAATAAAGAATTTTTTATTTAAATTAGAATAAAATAGTAAGGCCCTGTCAATTTGAGCTTATTTTGTGCCGAATTTAATTTATTAGCGTTGAATTCAGTTTATTGGTGCTGAATTTAGTTTATTGATGTTGAATTTAATTTATTTGTGTTGAATTGAATTTTTTTGTAGTTCATTTTTTTAAAGATGAAAATAATGACTCCCAAAATGATGTTGTACTCGTAACATATTTTGTTTCTAAACTTATTAACTAATGACTGTTGAGAAACCAAATTAACATTAATTTAACTTTTTCTTTCACTATTAAGTTTATTTGTGATGAATTTAATTTATTTATACTGAATTTAATGGTGGGACGAAGGGAAGGGAGTATATTTTTATATATTCACATTTAAATACGTATTATTACTTGTTTTAACTTATAAAATATAATATTTAAATTTAGCAAAGTCTTGGGAAAGACGGTCTTTCCATATGCTTATGGAAAGACAGGATATAATTAGAATAATAAAAGGTGAAAGGTCTTAGTTACAATATTAAAATGTTATTATGCAACACATAGTAGTTATAAAATTGATAATTCAGTTCATGCAATCCGAAAAATTTATCTTCATTTCTTATAATTTACACTTTAAACCTTAATCTTTTCATAACTTATGAAAAAATCATCGAAATTTTTAAATTTTATAAAAAATTACAATATAAATATCGCCTTTCTTAAGAATTCCATGATGGGAAAAATGTCGTTACCGTTACGTGGTAGAGTATGAGACGTGAAATAGTTGGATAACATAGTGTAGGGCATTTTGTGGGGATAAAGGGACAAAGCATGAGGGCATATGTTTATTAGTGTGATGTTGCAATGTTTGACCGTTTTGAATCGCGAAGCCGCTTTAGGTTGAATAACCAAAGTACAACCTTTTGTTTTCTCATACTTTGATATCAGTTCCCATTAAAATATTCTTGGTGCGGATTATCATTTTTTAATAGAGTTTGAAATAAGACCGGAAATACCGATGTTTAAAGTCTAAATTAGAAGGAATGAAGATAAAATTTTTGAGCTGTATGAATCAGGTTATAAAATTTATAACTACTACATGTTGCATAATAAATTTTTAATATTGCAACTAAGACTTTTTTACCTTATACTATTCCAATTAAATCTCATTTTTCTGTACGGTTATGAAAAAAATTAGAATTTGCCTACTCCCTCCGGTTCTCTAACAATGACTCACTTTTCATTTTGGGATGGTTCTTTTATATTGGCTCCTTCCTTTTTTGACAAATACTAGATTGTTTTCATCCACTCAATTTACTTTTTACTTTCTCAATACAACCTTCACCACTCATTCTACTTTTTAAAAAACTTTGTGCCAATTTAAAGGAGGCCATTATTAGAGAACCAAAGGGAGTATTTATTATGCCTCCTCCTCCTCTTTTATTAATTATTATACATTCCACTATCCTCTCTCTCTGCTCTCTTCCTTTAACATTAGAAATTAATTATTGAATAAAAACAAGTAACTAAAATCTAAAACAATAACTGTATTAATAAAATAAATAAATAAAATATTTGTATATTTTTTATAAATTTATCATATTTTCTTTTATGGCAAAAAGTATATTATTTTCAATCACTCATTAAACTTTTTACTCTCTTCACTCAATTTCCTTTATACAATTCAACTTTTTAAAAAATAACACTTAAACTTATGATGTCAAACATATTAAAACAGAGGAGTACGGTAAGTAAACTAAAATGATGAAGTTGGGACAGAATAATTTCTTTTAAAACTAGCATAATTAATATTATATTCCCAATAATATATAAAACAAAACATATGGAGAGTTTTAAATGTATAGAATTGAAAAACAAATTATTTTTATAATAAAAGAGAGTGTGATAAATTGTTATAATATAAACTAAAATTACAAGTCACACGTTTAGAAAATTGATGTATGGGAGGTAAAGGTATTAGAGTGGGTCTCGCAGTTCGTCCACAGTTTCACGGACATACAACTTATTTCTATTAAATTATATACTTACTAAATTCTTTAACAATTAATTATATATTATATTTTTTATATTTTACTTTTAAATACATATTATTTCTTATTTTACTTTATAAAATAAAATATTTAAATTTAATAAAAAAATATACATTTAAAATAAAAGTCTACGTGGATAATAGATAATTTTATGGAAAGACTCCATTTTCCAAAAGCTGTATTAATTAAAAGGGTGGGTGATTAGTGATTACTAAAAGCAGGGAGTTTGCTTTGACCAATGCTCTTTTAACTTGCTTTAGTCACCACAATACACCTTCTTTCTCTCTCTAAAACACCATTTCCATTCCTCCCTTCTCTCTCTAAAACACCATTTCCATTCTTCCATTCTCCCCTCTGCCACTGCCTTCCCTCCTCCTGCTCATCTCCTCCGCCACCACCGTATCAGCCCCCGCCTTATCCCATTCCTCACAACCCCCCAAATCAACGATCATCGCCGCCGCAGGTCCGTTGCTTCATTCTTCTCTCTCCGCAACTTCATACTGATTCTGCTTTCATAACAACTTTAAAAATTCATACTATGCTCACTGTTACTGTTATTGGATCGGCCTTGTAATTGTACTATTCCATTCCATGTCGACGGGCTTCCGGATCTGGGTCTTGCCTTTATGATTTTGCTTCAAGTCGTTTTCCATGTTCAGGTTTTCTGAATTTTGATTGTATGGGGCTTATCTTGTTTGGACAGAACCTGGGACACACAAATGGGCTGTTTCACTGTTTTGAAGAGTAAGAAGAAAAAAGCCGAACCTATCCCGCTAGTTCAAGGCGCTGTTTCTCACCAGCATTTGCCTACTACGTTGCCCGAACCTCAGAATGCCACGCGCTCCCTTCAATCTGCCCCTCCCAGTTTTAGGAATAGAGCTAAGCCTGTTCAGTTGATCAAGAAGCCGTCCAATCATAGGATGCGAGCGTTGTCAGCTCCCTCGAGCCTCGTTGCAGCTGAAGATGAGCTCTCGTCCGGTGATTACGAAGAACAGGTAGAATCCAAGAGCCGGTTTGGATCGAGGAAGGAGCACCTGTCGTCCAGCCCTCAGCCGCTGCCTCTTCCGTCGCCTCAGAGTTCTCAGCCGCTGAGAAGCATGGCTAGTTTTAAAATGGGAAGCGCCAGCGGCCCTCTGAATTCTTCTGGACCACTGCCTCTGCCCCCGACGCCACCTCCTGTAATCCCCCCTTCGGGGCATGTTAGGAGCTTTTCGTATGAAGAAATCGCGGCTGCTTGCCTCAACTTCTCTCCTGAGCGATGTATGTCGGAAGGGCTTTCTTCAGTTATCTATCGTGCCTCATTTGGGGAGGAGACTTCTTCGTCCAGGAAGCTTGAAGCCACTGTCACACGCCTTCATCCGTCTAATCAGGTATCTGGATATGCTTGCGTGTTTCGGCCACTGAGATTTTACTTGCACTCTCCTTAGTGTTGATCGCATTCCTTGTGTTTTCAGAGTTTGAAGGAATTTATCTGCGAGGTGACTACTCTGGCCTCTTTGCAACACCCGTACATCTGTAAGGTGCTTGGTTATCACGCGCGTGAGGGATCCGAGAGCAGGATGTTGGTGTATGAGAGACTCTATCATGGAAGCCTGGACAGACTTTTACATGGGAGAGCGGATGGCCCCCCAATCGATTGGAATGCCAGGATGAAGGTTGCGTATTGCGCTGCGCAAGGTCTCACTTTCTTGCATGAAGAAGGGCCTTTCCAGGTAAAAGGACCCTCTCTAATGTTGTCTTCCGAGTTAGATTATGGTACTTCGGTTATGGAACTTCATCTTTGGTTATGTAGTCTTAAGGCTTTTTCTTGAACATTTTGCAGGCTATGTTCCAGGAATTTTCAACTTCCAATGTACAGATTGACAAAGACTTCAGTGCAAGGCTTTCTGGATATGGATGCATTAGCCACATTCCTGAGACAGATATCTCAAACAGTAATCCAGTAAGTTCCGCAACCATTCACATTAAAATCTTTCATATTCTCTTCTTTTTCCTTGGACTAGTATATAATTTTGGTTTGAAACACATGTACAGGTACAATTATGACACAGAACAAATTTTGAAACTTGGTAAAATTTGATACCACTCTACAATGCTCACAACTATGAATGTGCTGTTAAATGAAACCAGTCTATAAGGTTTTCAATGAAACCAGACTATGAATGTGCTCTAACCATAACTAGGCTCCTGTGATCTTTAAAGTATTCGGACCCCTTTTGTTTTTTCACAAATCTTACCACCAAAATGTCATTTTTTCTTGCTACTCAGGCACTGGCCAATCTTTCTGTGGAGACGCTAGAGAGAGGTTTGCTGACTCCCAAGAGCAACGTCTGGAGTTTTGGGATTTTGCTGCTTGAATTGCTTACCGGAAGAAAAAATCTCGATAATCGTCATCCAAAAGAAGAGAGGAACTTGGTGAAATGGAGCAAGCCTTTCCTCGCCGACGATTGTAGGCTTTCACTAATCATGGATCCTCACCTTAAAGGCCGATTTCCCTCCAAAGCCGCCCGGACTGTGGCTGATATAGCTCAAAGATGTCTTCAGAAGGACGCTTCAGTTCGGCCTACCATGAGAACTGTGGTCGAGCAGCTGAAAACGATACAAGATATGAAACATCCTTCCAGGTTCCCGTTACAAGAACCAGGATCAGTCAGTCAGAAAAACATGTCGAGATCACCAAGTCTTAACGGAGTAATTACTCCAGCTCCCCGGTTGAGTCTTTCCCGTTCACCCACAACAAAGCCACCATCTCTTCCTCCACGAAATTGCAACTCTTCCACTTTATCCCTGGAGGACTTTGATCTGCAAGAAAGCCGGAGATCATCATCGGCTGCAGTTCAGAGATCCAGCGTAGAAGGATTTTGATTGTTGATAGGCACCATTTTTCTCTTTTTTTTGAGTGTGTAGGTTTGTGTTCAGAGTAATTTTTACATGATATATAGTTACTAGTTAGGTATAATCATAAAAATTTGCGCTAGCTCCCTCCATTATGTGGTGTAGGAGGGTGATATTTTGTAAATAAAATCTTTAATCGATACTCTCATCCATTTGTTAATAATACCCAATATTCTGGTCTATTCTACTTGTGTACGTGCATATGATATTCAACTATTTTTGAAATTCTACTAGTAGGGCAAGACTCTCAACACACAAACATAGACAATCTTTTCAACCAACTACGTTGTATATTACGAAGCCAGAAATCAAGATGTATCACTACCAGCTGGAACCTCATCCTGAATCCCCTCTTGCACTTGTACATTCTCATCTCCTGGACACTTTTCCGGCGTTTCTCTCACGGCTTCCTGATGATCGGGAACCAAGCTCGCGAGTCCCGTCTGCTTCAAATAGTTATCTAAAGGTAATCTAGCTTCTCGAACAAGCCTGATCATGCTAATGCGGGATGAATTCAGTTCAACACCTGGATGATGATTCAGGTCCAGTTGTCCTTTTCCGAGTTCCTCTACCTTTTCTGGCTGCTTCGTTGTGCTTTGATCGCCCGGAGGTGGTTGGAAACTCTCGACTTCTGCTTCTTCCTTTGGACCCCAAGTAAAACTACTCCTCTGGGCTACTTCTGCTTCGCGTTCTGATTGGCGCTTCTTTCTGCGCATCATTAAGGTCTTGAAACGCCTTTTCACTGTCATGCACACGTTGCACGTGCACGTGGGCTTGTGTTTGCCTTTCCCACTCGGTGGTTGAATGCAGACGATACAAGAACAACCAGGTCGATGCCTCGGGTGTTTCGTTGTTGTTTTAACTGGTGGTGCATCCATCTCACTCGCGTCACCTCCATTAGCTACTCGATTTCTTGAGCCATCCGGTCTAGAAGATTCAATAACAAGTCCTGATTCTAGTCCCGCTGCAATTCTCTGTTTTTTCAGCTCTGCATCAAAACTAGAAATGTCACGCCACTGTTTAAAACTCAACATAGGTGAATGAGAAAGAAGGAGAAACGGACTCACCTAGGCTCATCCTGAGAATATTCTCAAGCTCCTCTGGACTCAGGTCATCTTTTACAGAACAAGATGGCCTGCTCAAACAAGAAAGCAGAAAACTTGAAATGAAACTGCCAATAATAGAGAAAAGCCCAGCTTCCAATAGGACTGAAAATAACGGTGAAGTAAATTATATTTCGAGATATTTCTAATTCAATAACCTGCTAGTAGACCAGGTGTTATCCTCACATATCCACCGGGGAGGGAGTATGACGTGCACCGGCAGACTTCTCCACTTCAGGCAGCTATCACACTGAGCCCATTGCTCTTGCTCCCTGGTATCATACCACTTTGTGAAAAATTGGCTCAATGCCGATTCCATTTCCCCAGAAGCACTTGTTACTTTCATGAGTGCTAGATAGGGAAAACGTAAATCAAAATACAAAATTGAGGAATCTTCTCTTACCCAGAGGGACGGATAGTGAAAATGCTCTTCTTCGGAAAAACTGGTGGTTGCTATCATGAAAAAAAAAAAAAAATCAGAACTACATACTATACAGCCTAATCATAAAGATTTAGTTAATCATAATCAAAGCCAATGCAATAAGTCCGATAAATTTCAACCTTAAGAACACCTTCATAAAGGTGGTGTTGAGTTGCTTACATCGTATTCTTCAAATTCATAATCCTCGATTGTGACAGTGGTTGGCTCAACACTGGGAGGAGGGCAAAGCATATTCTGCAACTCTTCCCATGAGAGTTTCAGCTCCAAAGCATCATCATTATCCATGAGCAGTCTCTTACTCTTTGATCCAATGTTTCTACTTTTTTTGCGTTCAGGAACAGGCAGGGGTGAGGATGCCGGACCACTCGGAGGTTTCCATTCATTCATCTCACCCACGTGGCATCCAAAATCTCCGCTGCTGAAATGCCTCGACAATGCACTTAAAGGAAGATCCCTACTTCCCTTAAGTAGCTGGCCATTAACTGAGTATAGATTATCAGTAACTGGCATAACCAATGGCTCTGTTGAAAAACTACCTTTATGAGTAGAACTCAGGTTTTTATTATCCTGCAAAGTAAATAACCCAAATATTAACCTCAATATCACATATTGGCAGAGTGAAGGGCTTAATCAAGTCAGAAGAGGTACAAACCTGCATGAAAATGGAGTTTGAGGCCTTCCGGAAACCCATCAGAAGTTTTCCTTCTGGATCCATGCGGCTAAAAGTCACTGAAAGGAATATATTCCAGAATTAACTGATAGTAACTTGAAGTAGAGAGTAGCAGTTCTAATATTCATCTTTTAATTGCAAAATTGAATAGTTAGTAATACCAGTATCTCCTGCTAGTAACTGCATTGACTGTATGCAAGGGGTTACACCCTCTAAAACATACATTCTACTGTTATTGTTCGGCCAGAACCTGAACTGGAACACCCACTCTTTTCCTTTAATGTCTTGAATCCTCAGAGGAAGGCCTTCTGGTTGAGCAATAGGTGGAAAATATGCCTGAAGTGAAAGACGTTGAATTTGCGTATAAGCAAGGTAAAACACGAATTAGTAGAATACAAAACCAGAAAAAGCAGAAACACAAAATCATCCTATTTCTCCGGCCGAGCAGAGTGCAACGTAAAACAGGAGTAGGATAGGCAAGAACATAATGGGAAAACATACTTCGGCACAAGCTTTTGGAAGAACCAAACGACCAATTCGTCCAGCATCGCTGGCGCTCAGAACTTTTTCAAACAAGGGAACAACAGTGGACTTTGAGCTGCAGCATACACTGTCAAGGAAATAATGGCTAAGGTGGATGCCTCTCTGAAGAGGAAGCAAACATAAACAAAAACAAAAGAACCTCGATTTAAATTATGGATACTCTCCAGCTATTTTCTGCAGTTCTTGGTCTGTTATGCGGGGCCAATAACGAGGAAGCAACTGATTCTTAATTCTTCCTTCAACAGGAGGCCTAGCAACTCTTAATTGCGAGACTGTACCAGCATTTGTCTCCAGTCCAGCAGCCATAATTGATTTTAGTGGTCTGGGTAAGGGATGTCGAGGTTTAGACCCTAGTGCAATGGAGGGAATGTTCATTCCAGCTGACCTCTCTTCAACAACTGCTGCGGATGAAAGGTTTGTATTCCCAGAAGTTGCTGAAAGGGATATGGTGAGGTTTGTCTGAAGTAATGATTCATCTTGAATCAATGTAATCTCCTCCCGTTCACTCGGTTTCTCACTTTGTTTCGTTTCAAATGCTGGTGGATTAAAAAATGACAGCAATGGACTTCCAAAATCTCCGGGAGAAGGTGGTAAGTTCTCCCCAACATTTGTCTGTCCAAGGGACTCGGTCCCATCATCAGCCTTGCCGCATCGAACAAGGTTCATCTTTTCAATCATGCCAATATTAGACTGATTGGTAGGAGAGGTCAATTGATTTTCTCCAACAGCATAAACTTCGGCATCTTTGATGTTCCCAAGACTAGAATTCTGCATAAGTCCTAAAGTCAACTTAAGAAAATGAATTACCGGGAAAAGAAAATTCACAACCTCCACTCACATCATGTAAGGGAACAGGGATGAAAGCTAAAACAAATGGGCAATGAAGAAGAATTTCCATAACAGTGTGGAAAGCTAATGTTGCTAAACAAACATGTAACCAGGAGTAACATGTAAACTGCCTTCAGCTGAGCTTACAGAGCAAG
Source organism: Rubia yunnanensis (assembly GCA_037428765.1). Lineage (NCBI taxonomy): Eukaryota > Viridiplantae > Streptophyta > Magnoliopsida > Gentianales > Rubiaceae > Rubia > Rubia yunnanensis. Next base: position 115,348,930 of record CM075066.1, on the reverse strand, counting down.
GTTCTCGATTCTCCAAGCATCTAATACAGATTACTCCACCACTGTCTAGTAGCTCGAGCAAAGAGGTAGATGCAGCACATCCACAATGAAGACGCTGAAATGGCAAACACACACAAACAGCAGTTAGTAAGTCCATTACCTCATTATGCCTGTCGCCCCGCAAAACACGAATCATCGATTCCCCCAAACCTCAAGTTCAACACTTTGGGACACGAATGTTAAAAGTCAGCAGAACAGCTCAGTAAAACAAGATGCAACAACCCAAACACACAAACCTTGCTACACGATGCGCATTCTCTCCAACCCGACTCCCGAGCATGGAACAATTCACAGAACACAAGTTGTTCATAAGCAGCCCTGCAAACACGGTTATAACAATAACATCAATTCACAACACAGCATTACAAAGACATGCGAGCAAAAAGATGGGATTTTGATTTGAATTAGAATTACCCGCACTTGCAGCAGAGAGTGGCGAATCCGGCGGATCGCAAGGGCCAACCTTTGGCGCAATCAGCCGGGGACGGCAAGGCTACGCCGCAGGTCTCGTTCATGCAGACCTTCTCCATGTTCTTGCTGCAACTGGAACTGGGATCCTCCATTGATCCAATTAAAGTCCATCCATCATCTGCAGCTAATTTAATGGAGCATTAGTTTATGATTCATGATTGTCTTGTAGGTAAAAATGCAGAAGCCAACCAGCTGAAACCCCATGATTACAAGCAACATCCTTTTCCACACACACTAGTGGAGCCTTAAGTTTAAAGCAAGCAAAGGAGTCAACTGAAAGGATTCCAGGAAATATTAGTGGATAATATATTGGTTGAAGAAGAAGATTCCGCTTAAGTAAAGTGGCGGGCGGGGGAGGAAGACGGTAGTGGTGGTGGTGGGCCTCCTGGTAGTGACCCATCTTTTCACAGTACTCCTGCCTCCCTTTCATTCCCTTCTTTTAAGTTTTAACCACCGATATATTATTATTTCTAATCTCTCTTTTTTTTTCAACTTCATCATTTGCCCTAACACCAACACATCACTATTGAATTAACAAATTGAATGGAGATTAGAAGGTGATTACAAAATTATAACAATTTTCTATTTTCAAACTTTTCAAGTTCAAACGAGTAGAATTGGTTAGAGTTTGAAGGTTACAAATTTTACAAATTCATTCGACCTCAACGGGGGGATTTTGCATGTGGTTGAGAGCAACCGTGGTGATCGAGATCAAACTCGTTGTTGATGGCAGTCGTGTTAAAAAGAATTCGGTGACGTTGGATTTGTCGTAGTCATTGTGGTGTGAAAGGGTGATTGAGATTCTGGTGGTGGCTCCCCGTGTCATTGACATCAAGCACATAGGCAGGATGAGAGTGGCGGCAGATGCATGTCAATAGCGATGTGCAAGGGAGTAACAGGTTAGGTGCGCCAGGTGGCGGCGTATGTAGGCGGTGGGATGGATGGTGGTGGGATAGGGCATCCAAGGCAAGTGAGGCAGTGTCAGGGGAATTAGAATTGGGTGGTGAAATCACGGAGGTTGGATTGCGGGTGGTGAAATCACGAACGGGAGATGGTGGTGGGGTTCGGGGTTCAAGATGGTATGGTGAAATTCCAACTCAAGTGGTGGCACGGGATGAGATTGGGTGGTGAAATTATGACTGCATGGGCGGTGAAATACCGTCAGGAGGTGGTGGTGAGGTTTGAATTTGGTGGTGAAATTCAGGGATTTAGATGGGATGGTGAAATTCCGACTCAAGTGGTGGCCGGGGATGAGACTGGGTGGTGAAATCGTAGTTGCAAGTGGTCTGGGCGACAAATTAGTAGTGATATAGTGATGTTGTTTGTTTAATGAAATTTTGTAAACTATAAAAAGGCTATTTTTGTCATTTTATTTATTTATCCTGAAAATAGCAATATAATTTAAATTTTATACTTTTATGTCAGTCAAGAGTAATTGTTATTCTTGATAGAAACTTGTACATCAGTGAAATGTTATATTTATACTTTTAAAATTTTGGGACCATTTAGATATGTAGTATAAAGATTCTTTTTTGAACTATACATAAAAAAAACTACACCCTCCGTCCCAGGGGAACATGCAATTTTTTTTATTGTTCCAAGAAAATTTGCACACTTTGCTTTTAAGGAAGTATTCAACATGCAATAAAACATAACTACCCTTATTGGATTAAAATTTTATACCTACTCTTTGACAACCACATTTCCTCCACCCAGTTTCCTTCGTTAACGACCCCATTTCCTCCGCCGACAGTCCCATGCCGGAACCCTAGCTTCCCTCTGCCCTACTTCCCTCGCCTTCCACTTGAACACGTCGATGTTGCTGACGTTGAACACATCGTCCATGACCTATGGGTCGATGGTGACCCGAATCTGGTGTTCCACGACTAGGTTGACGTCGGAGCAGTCAAGGTAGATGTCCCAAGCGCGTCGCGCTGCTGGGGAAGGTGAGAGTTCCGATGATGTTTATGGCGGGGTTGAGGAGGTGGAACCCTAGTCGAGGACCCGATTGTCTTTCCAGCTCGGCGGAACCCTAATCGAGGAGGCGGAGACGGAGCGGCGGGGGGAGTTGAGGAGTAGGAGGAGGCGGCGGGGGGAGTTGAGGAGTAGGAGGAGGCGGCGGGTTGAGGAGGAGGATGAGAGGCAATGTGATGGGGAGGCAACACAGCTGAGGGAGGACAGAGATAAGGTGCTAGGAGTCAGATAGGCGTGGTGGGAGAAAAACGACGGAGAGGCGCGATAGAGGGGTTAGGAAGGAGGCGGGGACGCTTGAGTTGGGGAGGAGGAGGCGGCGGCGGAGGGTAATCTTAAGAGAAGCGGCGGAACCCTAGTTTAAGAAGAGTCATATTTGGCCTTTAAAAGGCATGGGTAATTTGGTCATTTCATTTGGAGAAAATTTACAGAAAGATTTTCTTTCTCTGCAAATTGCCTTGGGACGGTTCCGTTTGACTGCACAAACTTTTCAAGGCATGTTTGACCATCAATAACTTTAATTGCATATAATAACAAACATCATGCGAGGTGTCTTTGGATTCTCCGTAACACGTAGTTTCTAAAAAGTAAAATTTTATAGTCCGTTATTGTATGGAATTAAAGTTATCGGCGGACAAACATGACTTAAATTTTTTTGCAGTCAAACGGAGCTAATGTTAAAAAAACCAGAGAGAGTAGAAAGAAAAAAAAAAGCAAGAAATGAATTACCGCACTCCCTCTATTTTACTATGTTTGACACCATAGGTTTATGTGTTGTTTTTTTCCCCATAAATTAATATGTGTGGAGAAAATTAAGGAGGGAGAGTGAAAAATGTAATGAGTGCTTGAGAATAATGTACTTTTTACTGTAAAAGGAAATATGATAAACTTAGAAAAATATACAAATATAATAAGTGTGATAAATTTAAGAAATCAGAGTAATATGTTTTTATCGATCACACAGGATCGGTCATCATTGAAATTGAGTCAGTGGGTGTATTGGGCCTTTTCCATTGTGGATCACTATATCTCGCCCTGTATTTTACTATCCTCGCCCTAATACGTATACAGTATATATTTTTAATTTAATTTCAATAACTAAATTAAACTAAATTCAAATTTAAAAAATTCAACAAAAAAAAAATCCAAAATCTGAAACGAAAAAAATTCCGGCACCGCCGCCGGAGCGCCGCCGCCGGACCACCGCCCGCCGCCGCCGGACCACCGCCCGCCGCCGCCGGACCACCGCCCGCCGCCGCCGGACCACCGCCCGCCGCCGCCGGACCACCGCCCGCCGCCGCGGACCACCGCCCGCCGCCGCCGGACCACCGCCCGCCGCCGCCGGACCACCGCCCGCCGCCGCCGGCACCGGTTCGCCACGGCCTGGGCGCGAGGCGCCACCGGTCGGCTCGCCATGGCCTGGGCGCGAGCCACCGCCGGTCCGCTCGCCGGGTTCCGGGCGCGAGCCACGGCTCGCCGTGCGGTGGGCGCGAGCCACCGCCGGTCCGCTCGCCGGGGTCCGGGCGCGAGCCACCGCCGGTCCGCTCGCCGGGGTCCGGGCGCGAGCCACGGCTCGCCGTGCGGTGGGCGCGAGCCACCGTCGGTCCGCTCGCCGGGGTCCGGGCGCGAGCCACGGCTCGCCGTGGCCTGGGCGCGAGCCGTGCCTTTTTTTTTTTTTTTTTTTTTTTTTTTTTTTTTTAGCACGAATTCTACTCATTTTGAGGGCACTCGAAATTTTTTGCTATCCAAAACGAGCAAAAATTACTCCGGAAAGGGTGTTAGAAATTCCATGTCTTCGGAGGTAATTTTACTAATTAGTTACGTAGTTGTTAAATTGAATAATTTTTGCCGTAGAAATTTATGCTCGTCTTTGTGTTTTAATTTATTAACTGTTACGTAGAAACTATTGTACATTTATCTCCTATGAATTTATCTCCTATTAATATTTGTTACGTAATGCTGTTTCTAATTTATGTCCTATTAATTATTGTAACGTTAAGTTACGTATTTTTACGTTATTTTGATATTTTAATTTGTTGTACTGTAAGAATGTAATATTAATTCTAGCCACAATGTTATTTCATTTTTTTTCCATTACGTGTATGTTTTAGCTGTTAGGGAGAAAGAAATTTATGCTCATCTTAATTTTTTAATTTATGCTCATCTGAGTATTTTAATTTATTAATTGTAACGTAAAAATTATTGTAACGTTAATTTTAATTATTGTAACGTTAATTTTAATTATTGTAACGTTAATTTTAATTATTGTAACGTTAATGTTGATGCTGCAACGGATTGCTCTGCAGGTGGGATTTGAACTTGTCACGAAGTCCTACAAACAGAATAGGAATGGTCCGCTGAGGTTATATTGCATTTGCAATCGGGGCCGAAAGGATAAGGATGTAGAGTCCGACGGAGTAGCAGCTCGACCAGAAGTTGTGACTGCCCATTCGCGATTGTCTTGAAACAGAGCATCACGGGGGATGGTTGGAATGTAGTGCCGTGCAAGGATCCTAGGCGAGGGATGCACAACCACTCTTTCTCAGTGTACCCCGAGGGTCATAGACAGAGCAGCAAGCTCCATGCGGACGCGAAGCAAATGATTCAGACTTGACATTTTTTTAAGTTACAAATTGGAAATTACATTACTAAATAATCTTATTTTTTTACCACATCACACTATTATTAACATTCAAGGAAACAATTGTTAAAACATATCATAATAATTTTACTACACAATTGTTTACATCGGATTAATAAATTTTATTTAAATAGAACTATATTCTATTATGTCACATATACTTTCCAAATTACGGAAATAGTAATCATTTCCAAATTTGAACTAAATAATTTCTAAAAAACACAATTTCTTCGTTTTAATTCCAAAATTCATTAAATTCCTAATATTAGATTTCTCCGAATTATTCTACATCTTAATCTCCTATGATCTTATGAAATAAATTAATTTAAGAGTGAAGCCTCCTATTTTCTTATATTTACAACTAAACCCCTCATTCGCACGAAAACAAAAAAAATTCGCACGAAAACTAAAAAAAATCCTCCAAAACTTACGTTTTCCGGCGATTTTCCGGCGATTTTCCGGCGGATTTCCGGCGGGCGCCGGCGGGCGGCGGGCGGCGGGCAGCGGGCGGCGGGCGGCGGGCGGCGGGCAGCGGCACCTGGCCGGATGGAATGGAGAGAGGGAAGGGGGAGAGGATTTTAGGGTTTTTAATTTTTATTTTTTAAAAAATATTAATACGTGTATTTATACGTATTAGGGCGAGAATAGTAAAATACAGGGCGAGATATAGTAATGCCCTTTCCATTTCACAGGTCCGCGCAGCTAAATCATTTGTAGTTTCAGTCGTCATGCTTGCGTCATGTTGATGTAACTCGCACTCTGTCTCATTTGCTAAATCTTCTTCCTTATCCAGCTCTGCTGCAGGCGGTGATAACTAACTGGTGGTTTCCTCCGGCGCCGCCGCCGTTACTGTCACTGTCAGAGTGGAATTTCAACCATGGCCGGAATCATATCCAATTTCAAGCTCCCGTCTCCAAGCTCTTCTTGCCTTGCTACTGGCACATCTACTTCTTACAAGCCCCTCGTTCATTCCCTCCGCCCCTTTCACCGCCGCGCCGGATTCCCAAGTAAGAACTCCGACACTTGCATTGCTTGAGAAAAAGATTGGTTCTTTGCTGTATTGGGTTTTTGATATATCCTGTGTTGCTTCCAGAAATATATGCATTTTCTAGCAATGACATCAAAGTTGGGTCCAATATCGAGGTTGAGGGCGCTCCCTGGAAGGTTATTGGTAAAAAGAGATTGAATTTTGCTAGCCCCATTTCCCCCTGCATTGCATTTTGATGAGTATTCTGATTTTTTTGTGAATTTGGGTTTTGTTAAGAGTTTCTCCATGTTAAACCTGGAAAAGGGGCTGCATATGTTAGGACCACATTGAGAAACTTCCTTACTGGAAACTCGGTGGAGAAAACATTTCGAGCTGGAAGCAAGGTATTGGTGTTGTCATTTGTTTTCGGAGTTTTTGATGTTTTATCAACATGTGCATATTAGGTTAACTGAAGCTGTTTGTGACAGATTGAGCAGGCGGATATCGTCAAGGAGCAAAAGCAATACACTTATAAAGATGGTTCCCAATATGTATTCATGGACCTGGTACTGTTGTGTCCACTTGTTTTATCAAATGATAATGTGCCATTGACAGCACTCAGAAGAAACAATGTTTGTGCCACAGACTTCTTATGAAGAAATTCGTCTCAATGAGGCCGACGTCGGGGACAAAATAAAGTGGCTCAAAGAAGGCATGGACTGCAACTTACTTTTCTGGAATGGAAAAGTAAGTCCATTTTCTTTTCGCTCTTGGTCTAGGGTATGCCGTTTCTAGTGAACAAGACACATGAGCCAAAGCCGTAAACTAATGCAATGTTTTTCTTTTTTGTTAGGTGATTGATTTTGAACTTCCCACTACTGTGAAGTTGACGGTGGTTCAAGCTGATCCTGGTGTTAAAGGAGACACAGCCCAAGGTAATGCCTATCTCTTCTGCCCTCCTTCAAGCTTTTTCTAGCACAAATGTGCATATGGATTATGACAATAGGGCTGGAATATGATATGGTTCATCGTCAACTACCTGTTAGGCTTAAAAGCAAGAGAAATAGGTCAGTGACTGTATCCGTCTTACTTCAGCCCTCTAAAATATGATTTGAACTGATGAAGCTTTTGAGTATTTGTGGTACTGTCAGCTAAATCCCATTGCATACTGCCACACATTTGTGGATAAAATGTCAGCTGCGTGTAATCTGCATGATATTTTATGCCCCGTTCTTGCCATTGTTTACAAGCAATACCACCACATGTTTGGAATTTGTGCGAAGCAAAGGAAACTAGAAGGTAGTTGGAAATTATGATCATAGTACAAAAACTAGCAAAGCTCTATTTTACTTGATTGAAATGAACTCCGAAAAGTTTTCATCAAATTCTGATTGAATTTTGGATGTGGAGTACAATGGTATACAGTGATATGCGATCTTCCCATACGGTTCTACATTCATTAAGGTGTGTAGAATAACACCTCTTTCTAGATAGAAGATTGTAGCGTCAACTTTAACTGGTTATATGATTTCCTGGAAGAAGAAGAATGGTTGGTTTTATTTGGTTGGCTTTCTCATGTAACTTGTATGATGGCGCTGCAGGTGGAACCAAACCAGCAACTCTTGACACTGGTGCGGTTGTTACTGTTCCCCTCTTTGTTAAGCCCGGCGATGAAATCTTGGTGGATACGAGGTCGGGGCAGTATATGAGCCGTGCATAGATTATTCTTCGGACACCAAATTTTGTTGAAGGAACAAGTTTATAGTAGTGTTCGGTTTCAGAGATGTACATGATTGCAGAAATGCAGTCAATAAGCTTAAGCTATTATTGTAAGACAAAGTGACAGTTTTTAGAGTTCTATGTTCGGACATCTAATCTAACTCCCCTTTTGATTGCTGCTGCTCCATAAACATTCCAAGAAGAAACCAGCAACCCAAAACGGTTAGTCTCATAGGCTTTTCCCTCCCGGCAAAGAGCCTGAACAACTCGCCGGAAAGTGACATTCTTGGGAGGAATACCCCTCGTCATCATCTCAACCAAGCATTCAACCGCCATCTCCACCTCTCCACTACTGCAAAAGGCCTCAATCGCCATATCATACGAAGGGTGATGAATAGCAGCACCACCACTGCTGCCATTCCTCATTCTTCCAAACAAATCATGCACTTCTTTCAATAAAGACTCGTCTTTCCTGGCTCGCCGGCACAGCCCTCTGAAAAGTGCGTTCATCAGCCTAGCGTCCACCTGAAAACCTCTCAACGCCATCTCCTTGTACGTGTCAAGTGCCACCTGAACCTCGCCCCACTTCAGCAGACCGTGCAGCAGCGTGTTGTACATAACATAATCCGGCGAACAATGGCCGTCGTCCTGAATCCGCTTCAGCAGCTCCACGCCGTGGAGCGGCCTTCCCTCCTTGAAGAAGCCATTCAGCAGAGTGTTGAAAGTGGCGGCATTTGGCGCGATCCCCATCTCCATGGCCTCATCCAGCAGCTCGAGAGCCTCATCAGATCTTCCAACTTTACAAAAACCATTCATCAGAGCAGTGTAGCTATAAACATCTGGATTCAACTTCGATGTTCTCTTAATCCTAGTAAACATGTCGGAAGCCTCCTCTACTCTGCCGACATAACACAGCCCTTTGAGCAGGCAATTGTAAGTACAGATGGTGGGCGCGCACCCTGTTCTCTCCATCATTTCGAAAACCTCAAATGCCCTCCGCACTCTGCCATTGCTGCAGAAGCCATTAATGACAGTAGTGAAGGTGGCAACATTGGGCTGTTCCATACGGTTCAGTACAGTTGCTGCAGAAAAGGGATCATCTTGAGAACAGTAACAATCGACCAGAATCGCGTTCGTCCGATCATCTGCGACCAACCCGTAGGATGCTGCATCAGATACCAATCTCAAAGCGAGTTCAAACTCACTCCCGACAACCAATTGAGCCAGTAGCTCATTAAAGACACGTATGGAGATGGAGTGAAATCCCCGGTCAATCCTACTTAAGGGAAGCTCTCTAACTGTTTGAAGTAATGCCTGAACGGATGCATCCTCGCGCGAAAGGGCAAGAACGGCGGCGGGCGAAGATGATGGGCTGCTGCGTATCCTCGTACGGTGGCTGTGGGCGGCAGGAGGGAGGCGGCGGAGGGAGGAGAAAGGAAGGAGAGGAAACGAAGGGGCGAGGAATTGGGAGGTGGACATCACATCAAAGCTCAAGTGGATACACCAACGAATGCTTATATCATTTCATAATATGTAGTGGAAAATAAGGTAACACAATCACAATCACAAATACAAAAGCAAAAGCAAAAACAAAAACAAGCGTGTTTATAACTTTATATGCATGCATAGTATCAATTCTTAAACCCTGAGAGATCTGCTAAAAGCCTTCAATTTGCTGAGCTTGGTTTTCTCCTGCTGCTGCTGCTGCTGATGATTCTTCACCATTTCTTTGGCAGTTTTGGGGTGAAAATGGAACAGCTTTCTGAAAGCTCTCTGAAATCTGGAAATTGATTTCCTGTGTTTTTTCTCATCGGAAGAAGATGAAGAAGAAGACGAAGAAAAGGCTATGGCGGGATTGGTTGCAGGTAGAGATAGGCTTCTGGCAAGAATGGCCTGATTGAGCTGAATCTCAAAGGACAGCCTTTCAAATCTGTCAAGCAAATTGCTCTCTCCATCTCCAAATCTTGACCCAACCACTTTCATTTGATCCAATAATGTCATTCCCATTCTCTTCTCAGTAATCAATGACATTTGTTACTGAATTGGATATAAATGCTGGATTTTTGGAATCTGTAAAGCATGCAGAATGAATGAGAAGTATTAATTCCATTACACATATTCAATGTCACAATTCCGGACCAATTGTCCTAAGCTTCCAACTCAAGCGTTTCCTTTCCTTTTGTGTTTAAGGCTTTCCCTTTTAAGAGATTCAACCAATAGCACCTTTTTCTTCTGAAAATTTAATCAAATTATTTTATGAATTAAATTAAACGCATAGGTTGCCCTAATAGTTACTTATGTGCGATATAATTCGAGTTTTTTTGAAAGAGTTCATATAGAAATTTTGACCGCTGACCACAGTTGATTTCAATATATTCTGCGGAGAAGTGATGTAAATGATACAAAGACCTATCACATTTTGATTGACTTTAACTACAAATAAAGATTTTTAAAAAGCGGTCATATAATCTTTGACCGTCGAAGATTTTTGTATCATTTCACAATTAGTTGGCATTAACTATATACTCAGATTAATATGAGATTATTTTGACACTTTTAAAGAAATATAAGAGCATCTTCAATGTAACCTTCTTTCTTTTAAATTTCTATTGCCACATAGGATTTAATAATTCAAGCTCTAAATTTGCTCTCCAACCCAATGGTCAAATACCAGAGTCAGTATTACGTGGACAAAATTTACATCGACCCTGTCAAAGTGACCTTCTCTTCTCTGAAGGTGAAATTGACGCTCGCTCTTTGCCAAATCAACCACAAAAATTGGGTGGATGACTCAAATTCCGCTCTTCGTGTGTGAACACGTCAGGAAAAATTTATTTGATGTTTGGATTGGAGAAGGGTTCTAAAAGAAAAGTTTAAATATTACATCATACCGAAGATGGGTGCAAATTCCAATAAAATGGGTGCAAGTTCCAATAAAAATTTATCATGTGTTCCCGATAAATAGGGAAGACTCTCTATGCATTGGAGATGAGAGTTGCGAGTTGACACTTTTGTCTTTGCCTGGATTTCCCAAAATAGAAAACAGACGTGAGTTGAAAGCCCAGAAGAAAAGCTGTAAAATTGGGCCAGAAAACATCGCAAGAGAGGCAAAGAATCGCCTAGTAAGAAAACTCATGACTCATGAGATGCTGATGCTTTCCTTTCCCACATTAACGTCATTTATTCTTAATTTCTTTGGTTTCTAAGCCCCAATCTTAACAATTAACGTAAAAAAAAGAAGATTTCCCCTGATTGAAAAAGTGATGAATTAATATCTCATTATTATTAGTCACCAATATAAACACCCTTTCCTTCTTCTTTTTCTTCCCCTTTTTTTCAAAATATCTAAATTCTAAACTTTTAAATTTTCTGTGGAATACTGGGTTGTCTGGGTTTCGCAATTTTCATTTCGCTTCATATATAAACTCTGCAAACGTTGAAACCAAACAAAACCCCCCTCACATCGGCAGCAAAGCCCGGCGACCTCAACACCACCTCAGCGCCGCCCGTCTACTTCTACTGCCGCCACAACCACCGTCTTCCTCGTACCCATCGAAGCAAAAGCTATGGCATTGCTAAACCCTAGTTCCCTTATTCATCCCCTCTCCACCTCACCTGCGCCCAGGCCACCGCCCTCGTCGGCCGGTTTCTACCCTTCCCCCGCCTCCCTATTTCTCCGGCCGCCTCCTCGGGCCGCCTCTCGATTATCCTTGGCTCCTCTCTTATCGATGAGGAACCGCCGCCTCCCTGTTTTCTCCTACGCCCAGGATTCTTCCGTAAGTACCCATTTACTTCTATTATTGCTGCTAACTTTAATTTACAGTCTCATGCCGCTAATTTGTTGAACTCGTGATCAATATTGCTCTATTGTTATTTGTTTCAGTTGTTTTGGTTGACTGCGCGATTTGATTATGATGTTTAAAGTAGTCATTGTTGTAATTCTGATTAGGGTTTTGGATTGTATTTCGTGCAGGAACCTTCAGATATTGAAATTGGAGAGCAGGGAAATGGGCATCTTGAAGACAAGGAGGAGGTAACTGAGCAATTGCAACGCGAAGAGGCATGGAAGGAAGCTCTCGAATCGTTTAAAGAACAAGCCTTGAAGTTTCAGGCTGTTTCTCAAGAAGCCTATCAGCTCTATTCCGAGAAAGCCATTGTCATTTTGAGCCAAACTTCTGAGAAACTCAAGATACAAGCTGATAAGGCCACTCAAGACTTGACCGTTGTTGCAAAGGAAATCGCCCTGGAGAGCAAGGAATACTTGGCCAATGCTGCTGAAAATTCCCCCGAGCCTGTTAAGGATATTGTCGAAACGTTTAGGACTGCCTCTGTGGATGAGTTCGATGATGTCTCTAAAGTGCGCGAATTTTACATCGGAATACCTTATGGTATGAAGGAGCGCGTGCACTGCTTTTGATTCTGCTGCTTATAGCGTTAGTCCTTGAAATGAGAACAATCACATATTGACTGAATTGAAAAACCATGCAGGTGCTCTTCTCTCCGTTGGCGGCTTTCTTACCTTCATGATCACCGGCAGTCTTTCAGCCATAAGGTTCGGTGTCATACTTGGTGGTGCGCTTTTGGCTCTCAGTGTCACAAGTTTAAGATCCTGGAAGAAAGGAGAACACTCCTCTCTAGCCTTGAAAGGGCAAGCAGGTTGGTTGCCTCACTTGCACATATTCTGGTTGCGTAATTACGCTTTTACTGCTGCTCCCAGTTTTGTCCAACTTAAGGATTTAACTTTTCTTAATAATGCTCTCTATTTTCTTTTCTTTTGCAGCAATTACTGCCATATTATTTATACGGGAGCTACGTGTGCTGTTTGCTGTAAGATTTTAATTAAATGTCCAATCTATTTTCTGGCTCTTATAATATTTGTTCTCTCTACTGCCTACTTGGCGCCATGTAACCTCTAATAATGTTTTCCTTCACAGAGACCAGTGATTGCGAATTTTGTTACAGCCCTAGTCGGGTGAGAATTCCTATCTGTTGGTACTGTGTTTTTGGGAACTTCACTTTTCCTTACTATCAAGACTTGTATGATAATATCTTGTTAGAAAGAATTGGCACTCGTCCATGATTCCATCCAAGAAGTTCTTGTGCCTGATAAGAAGTGTTACAGTGATTAAAAGAAATTGTATTTCCGTCAAAAAACTATTCATATTCACCTCTCCTTTGTCTGGACTTATTAGTTTAGAACATCATAGTTTGTTCATCACTGTAGGGGCTATTGTGTTAAATGTTACTTTGTGAATGAAACTCTGTTTTTTAAATTTTTGCTTACCTCTCTAAATAGACCACCAACCTGTGGTTATTTGCTACCTGTAGAAGATACTTGACACTTAACATGTGTTTGCAGTGGTGCAGTGGCATCATTCTATGCATACAGAATTGTTACGGATTGTGACCAGGCAAAAGGTTCAAACTTGGATGGGGAGACAGAAAGCTAGTTCCGCTTTTTAAATTTTTAAGCGGGTAAGATTTCAGAAATTCTTAGTTACCTATATCTTTCCTTTCAGAAAAAAACTTCCGTGCCATTTTAATTCTAGTTACTTCTGGCTGCGCAACATGGAAAATTATAAATTTATGTTTTCACCCCCTCTAATCAGGAATGGTCTCCCTTGGTTGATTTACTGGAGAAAGAAAAATGGTTTTTAAAGCCTTGATGAACGTTGGTCGATGTTGCTGAATTCTAGGCTGGCGTGATTAATATGCAACTTATGTGGGTGAAATTATGAGAGCAAACTAGTAGGAGTTTTTAGCTTCTTAGATCCTGCGGTATATAACATGAACAAGTAGTTCACTGGGTTGTACTGGTCGGATTGACTCGTTGTAATGTAATTCTGTTGTTTTCGATGCATTTCTATCAAAATCCGCTGAATAAGGCTTGAACGGTTTTAGTCCTACTTGGTGTTATTTTTTCGCCATTGTTTGCAGTTTTTCTAGCATTTAAGGCCCTCTCCCGTTCAACTTATTTCACCTCCAAGTCAATTCATCTTTTCTCAACTCTTCTCAGCGGCACGTCTCAACTCAACTCATCTCCAGTCAACTCAGCTCCAGTCAACTCAGCTCTTCTCAACTCCAATCATCTCAGTTCAGCTCTCTAATAATTTCAGATCGTTTACTTTGAACTCCATTCAAATCTTTTTAATTTAGAAAGTTCTTTAATCTATTTTGAATCTGAAACTTACATGTTCATATTTGAATGTATGAATTATTATAATTATTGTGATTATGAAAAGCATACATACTATTATAGATGTTTAGTTTTAGTTCATCTAAATCATTTCCTTTCAGGTATTTCAACCTTGTTAAGTTTAGTTTAGTTTGATTAAGTTCAATTCAATTGTATGTAGTTTAGTTTATTTTAGTTCAGATAAGCTAATTTCATAAAGATGCTCGTTTAGGTCAACTATTAATGTTTTTCACTAGTCTAGGTCAATTTATTCCTTCCATTTATATTGAATTCAGTTTGATTCAGTTCCAATAGGATCAGTTCATCTGAATTCATTTTGATTCAAATTAGTTTGTTTAGGTTATTATTTAAGTTTATGCTACTTTAGCATTTTAAGGTCAGATTTTGAATTCTATAATTACATATAAAATTTACATCATATATTAAATTTTAAATATTTTATTTGATTCACGTGCACTATTATTTATTTCATAATTTATTATTAATTATTAATATGTAATATGATTTAAGCATTATCTACTTTTGATTATTTTTTGTTCAGTTAAGTTTTTAGTTCAGCTCATTTTGATTCAGTTCGGTTCAATTTGATTCAGTTCGGTTTATTTTAATTCAATTCTTTTCTGTTAGACTCAGTCCATTTCAGTAGTGTGATTCATTTCACTTCACCTTTATCCAGTTGGGTTCATTTTGATACAATCAGATTTATTTTGATTCAATTTAGTTCAGTTTAATTCTTTCAGTTTGGTTTTATTCAATTCGGTTCAGTTTAGTTTGATACAGTCAATTTGATTTATTTTGTTCCAGTTTGACTCAGTTAAGTTCAATTAAATTCGATTCATTTAATTTTGATTTAGTTTAGTTTGTTTTGGTTCATTTCATTTCATCGACAATCAATTCAGTTTAGTTCATCTACAATTAAATAAGTTTAGTTAACCTACAATTAGTTCAGCTCTGCTCCAATCAGGTCAACTCAACTCCAACCAGTTTAACTCAACTCAACTCTTCTCAAATATTCTCAGTTATTCTCAACTCAGCTCCAATCAACTCAATTCAACTCTTTTTACCTCATTTCAACTTCAATAAATTCAGCTCAAATCAACTCATATGTATTTCACTCTAACTGGACATGGCCTAAGCCACATCACTGTTGATGTTGTGATAAGAGAAAGGTCCTGTGCTTACGCAATAACGTTGATAAAGTTGGGAGACCTTTAAAGTATCTATCTTTATAAAATATAAGAGAAAAAAATATTTTTATGACTCTACCTATTTGATATAAATACCAATATAACCTTTCAGTATTTGAAAGTGTCAATATAACCTTATCTAGTTAGTGAAAGTGTCAATATAACTCTCTTCGGCAACTTTAAGCCGGAATTTAATAAAATTACATGTTTGCCCTTCGGAATTTGTTGGCCCAAAGGGTATTTTGGTTAATTTACGTAGAGTCAATGCCGAAAAACTGAGATCAATGCCAGAAATGGGGTTTGAGGGTTATATTGGCACTTTCATTAAATAGATAGGGTTATATTTGCAATAAAAATTATCATATGGTTATATTGGCACTTACTCAAATAAATAGGGTTATATTGGCACTTACTCAAGTAGATAGGATTATATTGGCACTTATCCCAATATTAGAACACATTAAACGGGTCCCAATTTTCTGAACATATTGGGACACATAGAAGTGTCTCAAATTTGTACCATTGTGACACATAAAGGTGTCAATTTCTGATGCTATGACACAAAAAACTCTCGATTTTCGCTTCATATCGGGACACATTAAAAGTGGCTCAAATTTCGTAACAAAGTGTGACACATAAAAGTGTCTCTATTATCGTAACATACTTGACACATAAAAGTGTCCATATTTTCGCAACTTATAAAAGTGTTTCAATTTCGTAAAATAGTGGGACACATGAAGTGTACTTATTTTCATAACATATGGTAACATTGAAAAGTGTTAATTTTCTGAACATATTGGGACACACAAAAGTGTCCTATTTTTGCCACAAATCGGGACATACAAAGTGCCCCATTTTTGTAACAAATCAGGACATACAAAAAGTGTCCTATTTTTGCAACAAATCTGGACATTCAAAAGTGTCCTATTTTCGTAACATATTGAACACATAAAGTGTCAATTTTCTTAACGTATTTTATTTCTAAAGATGCCTTGGAAGCTTTATCATCTTCCTTTTCGAATTAAATTTGCAATGTCTGAAATCATAAGCTCTCTGACTCATTTCATAAGAGAAGCCAATTGTCTCGAGGATTTATGGTTCGTGAAGTTGTACAAAGTAGAAGGGCGAAACAAACCAGAAACCCTAAAGTTTATCGTATCAATAGAAGCTCCGTGGAACGGCAGCTTCTGAATCAGAAGCCTCGTGGACTTCTGGAACTTTCGGATCTCACGGACGGAAATGGTCGTGTTGGTAATTAAGCTCGTATGTACTGCAATATTACTGCAGCTAGCTAGTCCTATTTTTAGCTAAGTTTATTTTCAGCAAATAAGACTTGGTATGTAGTTTGTTGGTCAGTTGCATACATTTAGGAAAGAGAAAAGTTGCATGTGATTTAGTTGGATAGTGCCATGCATATAGGAGTTTGGACGTGGTCATGTTTTCTATTATTAGCATTGTTTTGGTTATTAATAAAAGGCAAATCAGAAAAGGCAGTACAACTTCGACTGCACAAAATCCTTTGTTCCCTTTGTTTTCTTTTCGTAAAACTTTTGTTATCGTTCTGTGAAACTACAGTTGGTATCAGAGCATTTGGTGTTCGATCCAAACCCTGAGTTGTTCGGTGTTTGGTCCACAACATGGCAGGACGAGGAAATGGAGGAGGCGACAAAAATAAGGGGACAGCCAACACGACGCCACCATCGGAATGGCCGAAGCTTGGTGGAGGTAGTGAGACCGGTGGAGGCAGCGAAACTCGCATAATTGAACGAGTAATTCGAGAGAGTGATGGAGCGGCACACTTCCCAACTCTCACTCGAACCAATTATGCAGACTGGGTGATTCTCATGAAGGTGCAGCTTCAAGCTCAAGGCTTGTGGGTTGTGATCGAGGATGGTCCAGGTGATACACATGATGATCGGCGGGCAATGTCGGCACTGCTCCGAGCAGTTCCACTGGAATTTGTGCGCGCCTTGGGAATCAAGGCAACAGCAAAGGAAGCCTGGGATACACTTAAAACGATGCGAGTTGGGGTGGAGCGTGTTCGAGAAGCGAAAGCACAAACGCGTTGGACGGAGTTCGAGACGCTGGCTTTCAAAATTCGCTAAGGGGTCGAGTCTTTTTGGCATTTGACTCACGGCCATTATGAATGATCTGGAAGTACTGGGAGATCCAGTATCGGAGCACAAGGCGGTGCTGAAATTCTTGCGTAGTGTGCCAATAAAATACAAGCAGATGGCAATGGCAATAGAGTCACTTGTGGACTTGAAAACTTTGTCCATCGAGGAACTCATCGGTCGGCTATTAGTGGTGGAAGAGCGCAGCGAACTCGAGGACTCCACACCTACTGGAGGACGCTTACTACTCACGGAGGGGGAGTGGAAATCTCGGCAACGAGGGCAAGATTCTTTCGGTGGCAGGGACAAGAAGAACAAGTCTTCGGCCAAGCCAAAATCACCTGCTGGGAGCAAAGAAAAGTCATTAAGCAATGGTGGTGGTGGCGAATGCAAGAAAGGGAATTGTCACTATTGTGGGATTCCAGGGCATTGGAAAAAGGAGTGCCGCAAGGCAAAACGCGACCGTAATCATCAAGAACATGCAAATCTTGCTCAAGTCGAGGTAGAAGGTGACGATGATTCAGCTCTACTCATGGTGCAGATTGAGGCGTTGGATAATGTGACTCAAGAGGTGTACTTGAATGAGGAGAAGGTGGTTCCTGTAGATGTGGGAGATGGTATTTGGCATCTCGACACTGGCGCTAGTAGCCACATAACCGGAGACAAGAAGGTTTTCAGGATCCTTGATGAAACGGTGCATGGGAAAGTTTGATTTGGCGACGGTTCAGTTGTGCATATTCGTGGCAGAGGTACGGTGATGTTCCAATGTCTCACCGGTGAGCATCGTATTCTCTCTGACGCTTACTACATCCCAAGCCTACGGAGCAACATAATCTCACTTGGGCAGCTTGATGAAAATGGTTGCAAAATTGTCATTGAAGGAGGAGTTCTATGTATTCTTGATCAAGCTCGCAAGGTGTTGGCTCGGGTTAGGCGAACTCGCAACCGGATGTATACTTTACAGCTGAATCTAGCGACTCTGGTGAGCTTATTGATGAAAAAAAATGATGAAGCTTGGTTGTGGCATGCGCGATTTGGTCATCTCTATTTTCGTGCTTTGCACAACCTGTCCCGAACTAAAATGGTGAAGGGTCTTCCTTATATCGAGCATGTGGAGGAGCTTTGTGATGGATGTTCACTGGGGAAGCAACACAGGACCCCATTTCCTCAAGCTTCGAAGTTTCGTGCAAAGCGTCCATTGGAGTTAGTGCACAGTGACTTGTGTGGTCCTATAACTCCAACAACCGCGGGTGGCAAGAGGTATTTCTTACTCATAGTCGATGATTTTAGTCGATATATGTGGATTGAATTGCTCAGGACTAAGACGAGGCATTCCAGTGTTTTAAGAAAATCAAGGCTATGGCCGAAGCTGAACGTGAATGCAAATTGCTTGCATTTCGTTCCGATCGTGGTGGCGAATTTAATTCTAGTGAATTTGTTGAGTTCTGTGAGGAGAATGAGATTAAGCACAACACCACAGCACCTTATTCGCCACAACAAAACGGCGTTGTAGAGAGGTGAAATCAAATTGTTGTTGAAATGGCTCGTTGTCTTATAAAGTCGATGGAGGTGCCCGAAATGTTTTGGGGGGAGGCAATGAAGACTGCTGTGTATCTTCTCAACCGCGCACCGACAAGGAGTCTTGATGGCATGACACCTTACGAAGCTTGGTACAAGAAGAAGCCGAGTGTACACCATCTCAAAACCTTTGGGTGTGTTGCTCATGTCAAGAAACTTGGACCGGGTTGCACAAACTTGCAGATCGCTCGGTGTTGGGAGTGTTTGTAGGTTACGAAGATGGTGCAAAGGCTTATCGGGTCTACGACCCGGTAGAGAAGCGGTTGTATGTGACTAGAGATGTTTCCTTTGAGGGGGGTCGTGCTTGGAGTTGGGAGGCAGCAAGCATGGAGAAAGTAGAAGCTCCGACTTCATTCACGGTGGTTTACTCGACGGAAACCAGCCAAGTAGTAAATGGTGCCTCACGTACGCTTGCTACAGAGGTGACCGCACCGGAAGTTGAGCTGAAAACACCCACACCTGTGGAGACCCATGTTCAGTTTGCTAAACACTAACACATGATGACAATCTTGACTCAGATTCAGGTCCTCCGCGATATCGACGGGTCACAGATGTGTACAGCACCACTGTTGAGGTGAACGATGTTGAAGAAAGTGGTAATTGCTTCCTGGCAGCGGAGGAGCCGACGAGCGTGCAAGAAGCACTTGCCGATCCATCTTGGAAGAGTGCTATGATGGACGAGTTGAAGTCGATCAACGACAACAAAACGTGGGAATTCGCATCACCTCCAGCAAGCTACAAAGCCATTGGCCTAAAATGGGTTTTTAAAGTGAAAAAGGATCCCGCCGGCAACATCGTGAAGCACAAGGCGAGAATTGTGGCAAAAGGCTATGCTCAACGTCAAGGGGTGGATTTTGAAGAAGTTTTCGCTCCGGTGGCGAGAATGGAAACGGTACGGTTGTTGTTTGTATTAGCCGCACATCACAAATGGGAGGTGCACCACATGGACGTGAAATCAGCGTTCTTGAATGGTGACTTGGTGGAGGATGTTTATGTGTAGCAACCACTGGGTTTTGAAGACAGTGCAAATGATGGAAAGGTGCTTAAGCTGCATAAGGCTTTGTACGGGCTTCGACAAGCACCGCGTGCATGGAATTCCAAGCTGGACGCTTCCCTCGCCTCACTTGGGTTTGTAAAAAACCAGCTTGAGCACGCTGTTTATCGGAGAGGTACAGCTCAATCTTTCTTGCTTGTGGGTATTTATGTGGATGATTTAATTATTACGGGGACAAGTGTTCAAGAAATCATCCAGTTCAAGGCACAAATGCAGAAGATGTTTAAGATGACCGATCTTGGTCTTCTTAGTTACTACTTGGGATTTGAGGTGTGTCAAAGAGATGGTGAAATCACGGTTTCCCAAAGAGCTTATGCAGCGAAGATTTTGGAATTTGCAGGCATCAGTGATTGTAATCTGTGTCATGTTCCAATGAAAAATCGACTTCGTTTAAGCAAGAATGATGGTAGCGATGCGGTTGATGCAACCAAATATCGTAGTGTGATTGGCAGTCTTCATTACTTGGTTAATACAAGGCCAGACCTTGCTCATTCGGTGGGAATCGCGAGTCGATACATGGAGGCTCTGAGCACACAACATTGGGCTGCAGTTAAACAGATTCTCAGGTACATTAAGGGTGCTTTGAATTATGGTTTGTGTTATAAATCAAGTGCAGAGGAAGTGACCTTGCTTGGTTACCGTGATAGTGATCTTGCCGGCGACGTTGATGATCAGAAAAGCACCTCCGGGATAGCTTTCTTTGTTGGGAACAGTATTGTTACGTGGTCATCGCAGAAGCAAAAGATTGTTGCTCTTTCATCTTGCGAAGCAGAGTATGTTGCAGCAGCAACGGCGGCGTGTCAAGGTGTTTGGCTTAGCCGTTTGATCGGTGAAATGGTTGGGTGCCAAGAGTTGAGTTTCAAGCTGTTGGTGGATAACAAATCTGTTATTGCTCTTTGCAATAACCCGGTGCAACATTCAAGGAGCAAGCATATTGACACAAAGTTTCATTTTATTCGGGAGTGTATTGAAACCGAAAAAATGGATGTTGATCACGTTGGCACTGATGGGCAGCTAGCGGACATTCTGACCAAGGCTTTGGCACGAAATAAATTCATTGAGATGCATCACAAGCTTGGTGTTGTTTGAATCGGTGTGGAGGAACGAGCTTAAGGGGGAGATTTGTTAGTAATTAAGCTCGTATATACTGCAGTATTACTGCAGCTAGCTAGTCCCATTTTTAGCTAAGTTTACTTTCAGCAAATAAGACTTTGTATGTAGTTTGTTGGTCAGTTGCATGCATTTAGGAGAAAGAAAAGTTGCATGTGATTTAGTTGGATAGTGTCATGCATATAGGAGTTTGGACGTGGTCATGTTTTCTATTATTAGCATTATTTTGGTTATAAATAAAAGGCAAATCAGAAAAGGCAGTACAACTTCGACTGCACAAAATCCTTTGTTCCCTTTGTTTTCTTTTCGCAAAACTTTTGTTATCGTTCTGTGAAACTACAGGTCGCCGGAGCAGAATTCCTCGGGGCCTTGCCTCTGGTGGACTTGCGAGCGGTTAGCTTGGTACGCACCGAAATTCATAGGTTTAGTGTGAGACTGTGTGAGAGATAAAGTGTTGAATAGATTGCTCGACAATGATTTTTTTTCTTAAATTAGATCTCTGCTAAAGACCTCCGCCATCGGCTACTCCCCTTCTCTCCACCGTCGGAGCTTCACTTTGCGGATCTCCACCACCGAATGAGTAGCTCGGCCACCGGCAGTGGGGTTAAAAGATGGAATAACATCCATTATCACTCACCGAGGAGCAAATTTAAAACAAATAAAGGTTTTTCCGGAATACTTGGACTTGGAATGACAGGTGATTGAATTATTTAGGTTTACTATGTTTTACTAATGGTGTTTGATGATTGATGATGCATTTTGGGTTGGTTTTTGTTATGTTATGTACGGATGATTACTGATCATATTTGTGCTAATTTTTTTATTTATGTGAATATTGGGTATAAATCGCTGGGTGATTTGGGATTTAGATTGATTTGGGAATTCGGGTGGGGTGGGTTATTTTTGGTTAACATGATCGGGTATAATAAATATGATGTGTGGTATTAGATAAGTCAATTTTGTTGAAAGTTTATTTTCATCCTTCCAGTCATAGTAAACAAAGATGTCCGCTTTTCCTTTTTCCCACTGATACAACCAAATCATGTTGTGACTGAACAACAAGTGCAGTCGGAGCCAATGAAACCAAGTTTACCATTCATCAAAAGGAGGCTCTCACTTGAGCTATGGAGGATCTCATGCCAGTGGTAGGGAAGCTGGGACCAACAAGGAAAAGGAATCTACATGTGGACTTGGGTGAGGTCTCTTTCTATAAGAGATCAATAAGAAGGACGAACCACAACTGATACGGGTGGTGGAGAATTTCCCTGACATTGATTACAATGATGGAGTGGAGCAAGGGAAAATGGTCATTGTTGGTGCCCGGACCTATGAGGAGATAGTCTCAATGGTCATGAAGTCCCGTGAAGAAAATACATGTGATACTTCGGTGGTTTGTCCTGAACAACCACTAAGAGATACATGAATCTACTATGCTGGAACTGCAGAGGGCAGAAACACCCTCTGACAGTAACCACCCTCAACAACCTCGTATAATAGTATAAACTCAATATTGTATTTCTTATGGAAACTAAATGTAGTATTGGTAAGGTTTGCAAATGGATAGATAAGTCATACTTCACTAGTTGGGAAATCGTAGATTCTAGGGGTACTAAAGGTGGTCTCTGTGTGTCCTGGACGCCGATTATCCATCTTGGGGTAGCAAAAAGCTCCCAAAATTTTGTATTTTGTAATATCACCTCATTACCTAGAAAGGAATGGAAGATTGTTTTGCTGTATGGACATCCTGATAAAAGAAAGAGGGAACAAGTCTGGGATGAACTGAACAATGACCTACTCCACAACGCACTACCGACGCTAATCATAGGGGACTATAACCAAATTACGGGGAATGAAGATAAGAGAGGAGGTAATATAGTTACTGAGCAACAGACAGCTGCGCTGAATGAGGTCCTACAAAGGCATAACCTCCAGGAGCTACACAATCAGGGACAGTGGTTTACATGGTTAAATGGGCGGAAGGGAGATCAACTGGTAGTAGAAAGGCTGGATAGAGGGTTTGCAAATAAGAGATGGGTTAACTTATTCCCAAATTACTTTCTCAGGAACCTGCCAATGTCAAGATCAGAACATGGGTCGATGGTTTTGAACACACACCATTTGACGACGAGGAGAAGGAGAAAAGAAAGGCCAAAGTTTGAAGCATTCTGGATCCGTAGGGAAGAGGTCAGAGAAATAATCAAAAATTTGCAGAGAGGACGGATCCGAATTGGGAACCAAAGCGGGGGACAAGGATCGTTAACAGCCCAACACGACTACATTTGCTGGAGAAAAAAACTTGAAGCCACAATGATCAAGCTCAATAACTGGAGCAGAGAAAACGTTGGTGTACTGGATAAAATGATCCAAAGGAAGGAAAAAGAAATAGGTAGACTTCAGATGACCTTCGATTTTGAAGAAGCGAGAATTAGATCAGAAGAATTAGATCAGAAGAATTAGATGTACTAAAACAACAAAATGACTTCTGGAAACAAAGAGCAAAGATTAAATGGGATGCAGAAGGCAACAAGAATACAAGCTTCTTTCACAAATGGGCCAAGAAGAAACAAGGCAAGAATCGATCACACAGATGAAGAACATTCAAGGGAAATGGGTAACTGATCCAAACAAACTACGGCAAATGGTGGTAGAACACGTAAGTATGGTTTTTGTCAAAGAATCTGTTATGCCACAGGATGCATACAGGGATACTACAATCAATGATGTCCTACAACTTATTGACCAAACTGTGACATCAGACCAACAAAGGAAGCTATCAGCATGAGTAACGGCAGAAGAAGTTAAAGCGGCAGTATTCCAAATGAGAAATTGGCTGGCACTAGGACCAGATGGAATCTCACCGGGATTTTATAAACACTATTGGAGTGAAGTGGGAGACAATCTCCCAAAAGCAGTACAGGAGTTCTTCACAACTGGAAGAATGCTGAAAGAATGGAATGCCACCAACCTCTCACTAATTCCAAAAACAAAGATACCCACAATACCTGCTCATTTAAGACCTATTAGCTTGTGCAATGTTACGTATAAAGTAATTGCTAAGATACTAGCGAAGAGATTAAAGCACATAGTGTGGTATCTAATCTTCGGCAACCAAGCGGCATTTGTTAAAGGAAGGTCAATAGTTGAGAACTCATTAGTAGCACACGAGCTAATAGAGAAGGTTAGGAAGCAGAAGAGGGGGAAAGTAGCCATTGCAGCTTTGAAGATTGATATGAGCAAAGTATACGATAGAGTGTTTTGGGACTTTCTAAGGAATGTCATGGGATGAGGACTTTCTAAGGAATGTCATGGGATGAATGGATTTTCCAATTAAGTGGATTCAGTGGATCATGGAGTGTGTCACCACAGTAACATATTCGATTAAATTCAACGGGGAGCTCTCGGAACAGTTTAAACCCACCCAAGGATTAAGACAAGGCTGTCCACTTTCCCCTTTTCGGTTCATTTTGTGCCAGGAAGCATTGTCGTCCATGATTGCTTCAACATCATTCCAACAGGTGTGCGGGGGAATCCAATGTGGCGTTGGAGTCCACGTGTCTCAAACCTGATGTTTGCAGATGACTGCATCCTTTTCTTCGAGATTACGGAAACCAAAAACTAGCAACTACTCTAAATTTGTTTGCACCCTATTCGGACTGAATTTTGAGAAATCTTCTTTTATGATAAGCCCAAATACCAATCACTTTACCGAGAACCAGATCAAATTGAGATTCAACATAAAGTCAGATCTCCTGCAAGGGAAATACCTAGGCTATGACATCAATTTTAAGTGTTCAAAACTCAGCTTGTTTAAAGGCTTGAAAAGGAAGATTATATCAAAGACTGCAGCGTGGAGAAAGAGCGACATGTCGGTAATGGGCAAGATCACATTGTGCAAGCATGTACTTTACTCATTATCACAGTACACCATTGGGACTTTTAGGATACCAAAAACAATCGCAAAAGAGATTGACAAACAATTGGCAAGGTTTATCTGGGCAGGAGATCCGGAAGGGAGGGGAATACATTGGAAATTATGGGATAAGATATGTGAATCGAAATGGTATGGTGGACTAGAGATGTGATCTACGTCTGAAATGAACCAAGCGATGCTCGGAAAGCAGGCATGGACACTCATACAAAACAAAGAATCTTTCTTCTCAAAGCTCTTTCTTGCTAAATATTGCAGGAACAAGGACCTTCTACAGATAAAACAGAAGCGGGAGATTCTTACGGATGGAGGGGAATCCTTTAGGGACTTGAACTAATTAAACCCCGCCTCAAGTGGAAGATTGTGACGGGTGATATTCAACAGAATTGGATACCAAATGCGATAAACCCAATCAAATATGAAGCAAGTATCTTCCCATCTTTAGGTTTTAAAGTGTCTGACCTCATCGACGCACTTAAATCCTGGAGGATGCCTCTACTTAGAACTCTATTCCCACCTGCCACAATCATGGAAATACAAAAAAATACATATTCCGATGCACAGTTTCGAGGATGTAGATTATGTGGCATGGGACAAAGAGACATTAGGGAAATATTCAGTCAATACGGGTTATCACACAGCAAAGGAGGCTAAGATCTGAGATAAACCCTCTTCCTCGACAACGCCACCACCAAATCAGTCAGAAATAAAAATGTGGAAGATGCTGTGGAATGCTAACATCCCAGAAAACATTAAATTTCATATTTGGAGGATGATCAATGGGGCGTGCCCAATAGCTCTGAATCTCCTGAAAAGAGGTATGATCCTTTCCACAAAATGCCAAATGTCTTCGAGGGCGGACGAAACAATAGAGCATATGATGTTCGAATGCGACTTAGCCAGGAAGGTATAGAGGCATAGCAGATTGGGATTAGATTCCAGCATGGGCATCCCAACTTCATTCAAAGTATGGATCCATCAATGGTTTAACATCACTCCGGAGAAGGAAGATCGAGAACTAGCATGTTTTAAAATCTGGAGTATTTGGTGCGCAAGATGTTCTGTCACACTACAACAAGCACCTATTTCATTCAAATATATAATGGATGAAATACAAGGACTCACCAATAGAGCCACGATAAGGGATAAGGACCGGGACATGCACAATTCAGACTCGGATCTGGATCTCACGGGTATAAGGCCGCACAATGATATAGATGCCGAACCACTCAAAGAGACAATAAAGATAGGAGACATCCCTCTCATGTGGCTCAAGAAGGATAGGTGTATAGACCATCTCTTTCATGATAGCACAATTATCACCATTGATGCAGTGTTCTGCAGCAGCAATGGAGAAGGAGTGGCGGCGTGGTGCGCAAAGTCTTTCACACTGCTTCGATGGAGTGGAAAAGAAACCATCCATGCAGCATCGGCGGTACATGCTGAACTAATGGCTATATTTCAGGCTATGAAACAGCTACCAATAAAAGGAACTGGAATCTACGCATAAAAATAGACTGTGAAAATGCGTTACAATATATAACCAATTACCCAGATATTCTGTCAGATATAAGACAATAAGTTAAGAAAATTATAATCCTAGGGATGGTGTTCCAAAGGTTATCAATTCTTAAAGCGGATAGACTAGCAGTAGTCGAGACTCATGATCTAGCACATAACCATGTAACATGTACCAATCTCATTATCAATGACTGAAGCAAGACAATATTATTACCAAAAAAAAAAGTACAAGGTTAAACTTCAGGGTATGATATGCAGGACTCGAAGATGAGTCTAGATAGTGTAGTCGTCTTCATATTTGGCAAGCTTTGGACCAGAGTGAAAATCACATCAATTAAAGAAATCTTTCTAGCTTGATTCACTTATGCACAAATTAAAAAAATCCTTTCTAGTTTGATTCATTTATGGACAAATTAAAGATTCATGAACAGATTAAAGAAATCTTTCTAGTTTGATGTCTTAGGAGAGCTGACCATCGATGACAAGCGTAAAAATCATTAGTAACAATGGAACGGTGAAGATTTAGAACGTTGATTATATTAATTTGTTTGTAGAAGGAGATTGTGTCTGATTTCTCATTTTGTTGTTCTCTGGACATTTATGTATGAATAACCAACCAAAAATTTTAATTTTAATTTCCTTATTCGTCAGCTACTTCTTCAACACTCTGGACATTTCGGTATTGTTACGTGTTTCAACCAACTTCTTCAACAATCTAGCGCATAACAAAAAACCTCCACTTATGCCATTCTTCAAGGATTTACAAATGTAACCAAACTGACAAATGCAAGCAAAGAAACGGCTCTTTTCATCAGATATTTCCATGGTGAGGAACTTCTCCCTGATTATCCAAAGGCATATACTGCGCCATAATTGCCCGTATCTCCGAGTCCATGTACCTCTGCATATTCATTCGTTCATTCGATTACTCATTCAGATGTCCGAGACCAAAAGAGTAAGCATACTAAACTTTAACACGAAAATAAGCACCACAAAACCACCATACCCGTATCCTGTACTTGTATAGAGCATATCCTGCAGTTCCCGCCGCAGCCATACCTAAGATGATAACCCAAATAAAGCTCCAGCTGTAACTTGATTGCATGTAGCTACCTGCAGTTTTAGAAACAATTAGATTCATCGTCATTCATTGAAAACAACAGAAAACGTATCATACCATCTCTATCATAAGGTACCACGGAAGCCAATGTTTTGGAATTGTAGTTAGGACGCCGTCCATTTGCTACTAAACCAAAAGAAAAACTTTTGAAAACTGCATAAATTAGGGGGGAGGAGTATTCACCTATACATGTGTCGTGTTCGTGCATATATAACATGTCTCCTCTGCAAGTGCATTCGTAACTTCCCCACGTGTTCTTGCATCTGCAGTCGGGACATTGGCAGGCTGTGCGTTCCTTGCACACGTCAATATCTAAACTCAAAATTAAAATCATGTGTAAGTTTCATACAAGTACAGAACTAGAAGGCATCGCCACAGTTATGACAATGGAAAAAAATGGAGGGTTATTTCTATTCTACCTTCACAATTTTTAACTCCATCACCTCTGAATCCAGGTGGACATGTACAACCATTTCCATCCTGCACAGATCAAACACGATAACTATCATTCAACATAAAAGAAAATATGAATATCATCGTACACATCTCCAAGAGTTTCAACTTACGGAGCAAGCAGAATATGTTCTTCCACCCTTTGTTCCCTTCCAACAACCTCCGTTATTCAGTCCGCAGCTTTGTGATCCAGAAGCTGCTGATTCAGCATAACCATAATTCACACGTCATACATAAGACTTCAGCAAGTGTTGGTATCTTAAAGAAATCAGACATTGTTTGGTGACTTTACCTTCACAGTGAGTGTAACCATCACCAACGAATTGTACCCCCTGCACAACTGGGCAGTCACAGACTCGCCCACGAAAAGTGTCCTGTCATAAAGATCAATGGCGATAAGGAGACTCCCATGTCCGGATAACAGGCCCAGCTAATATTCAGTGTATGAGAAGAAACCTACCCTGCATGCAGTGGCATTAGCCAACTTATCCTGCCAGCATCCCCCGTTATTTTCTAAGCATTCATTGGTCTCTATATCTGTAAATTTTGACAAGCATCGGAGAGCAATTTGAGTATGGCTTACAACGAGTTGCATCAACCTTTGGTCTCGAAAACGACCACATATATAAAGCTATTAAGCTATTCAAATATTGATCCTTGATTCGCATAAGAGTAGAAAATTTGAAAGAAATATTTTGTTTCAACACCCACATAAAAATGTGTGCAAGAAACAGGTCTTAAATCAGATCACTGCAGAAATGTGCAAACTAGCTTTTGGTTGTTAAAAAGGTATGTGATGCAGTTATCTAGAATTCCATGTTGACAAAACGTTTTGCAGATATCGTGTAAACGCACTTGAAAATTGAATTGATATCCTAAACCACTACGCATAGCAAGATAGTTTCAGATTGAAGGAATATCTGGGGAAAGGCTATTTATGAATCAGATGCGACTCGCAGATGGTATGAAAGTGATATAACCAAAGTCACCAAAGAAAGCAACTATTTAGCCAGAATTGCAAGCTAACTAGAAGTGCATGTAACCAAGTCTTGGTAACAAGATTACTCATAAAAAGTGTGAATCAACAATATCACAAGAATTTCAAAAGTTCGGCCACAAAGCTTAAAGCAAGAAATACTAACCGTCACTTAAACAGATTGCAGGCTCTGTGGTTTCTTGGAATCCTGAACATATGGCTTTAAGGACAGCACCTTTGTCCAGCTTACCTACAATTTGGATTTAAGGAATGGGACGAGTTACATTCATTGCTTTTAGAGGCAGAGATTGAAGAGCTAATTCGTTGTGAAGACATACCTCTATATTGCCTGTTATTTATGACAAGTGTAGGTAAGATGGTCACGTCCCCACGGGTACCTTTGCCGATCTAGAAGAGAGAGTGAAAATTAGTTTAAAAGTTGTCAGATCCAAACAAGGCGGAACACTCGAAGAGTCTTTCGTTGTACAAACCTGACCATCTTGCTCACCCTTCAAAAGAGGGTTGTCCACGTCTGCATCAGGATCTCCCACACACTTCTCTACTTCCTTAGGGGAAATGCCTTCAGTGAACAAAGACCAGATAAGGATTATTAGTCATGATCTAGTAAAGATGTATCACATTGTACTTACTAATCATTTAAGTATCATTAAAAAACAAGCAAAGATATCAGATTTGACCAATTGCCGCTCACAGCTATTCCATATAAGCAAAATATGGGAAACATGCAATCAAGAGGCATATCAAAGGCTAGTGATTATATTCACTAATTAAACCTACCAAGTGACTCGATCACACGATCAGCACACTCTCGGGTGTACTTCTTCTCTTTCATTGGACAGCGGATGGAAAAATCCGTGACATAGTCCCACCAAAGCCACGGTTTTCCACTTTCATTTGCTACCTTAAAAAAGCAAATTTGTCGCAAGTTTTGCAAAACTACATCCTTCCCATCATATCCCTTGGTAAAGTCTTGCTCGGGATCCGGTGCACAATACCTCCCATGGTTGATGCACTGGGAGGTACACTGTTTGGTCAAAAGAAAAGCCTGAGGGCAATACCAAGTAATATAATGCGGACTGAACTGAGTGAACCCTTTCTGCTCAAGTATTTGGGCAGCTCCCTTGAAGTCCCTAACAAAATCTATCTGGCTGTCACACTTGGGGCCACATTCATCGTTACTGTTTGTCCAGAACTCATACTCAACCCGATCATCTGGATGCGGAAGAGCCTCCCTCCAATCAAGATTCACGTTAACCATCTCCCCCTTAGCCAGTTCTTTCTTGATCTTATCCCCGAGAGATTGGGCAATCAGTGCCGATGGGATGGTTATGTTCCGAATATATTCTTCAGGTGCATCGGGCTCTTCCGGGTTGTCCATAGTTATCAGAGGCTCAACTCTATCATCTGCAACAAGAATAGCTGCTGCTCCAGCCTTCTGAGCATACCATGCCTTCAAAGTGAACAGACACTCTGCCGAAAATTCCCATTCAACACATCAATATCAATTCCTACATTGAGCACATTTGCATCCAAGAACATGCAATTTAACATGAAAATCCAAATGCTAACTCTACCAGCAACTTGAATCAAATTAAATCAAAATGCATCAGTAAGAAATTTACCGCCTCGATCAACAAGAACGAAGGTGGGCATGCCCCCAGGCCTGCTTTTGAAGGAGATATCGAAATCAGTAAAACTCTTGCATCCCTTCTGATTGGCCTTCGGATAGATAACAACTCCAACCATGGTACCTCCATACAGAGGAACACCGAAATTCCCAATCGCGCTCTCATACACATCTTTCAGTGATTCTGGGGAGGTCACTTTCAAGCTATTCTTCTCCACAACAAATCTGCCCAAACAGGACCCAGATAGCAGGAACCAGAAACACACTAAATATCCCACCTTTTCCCTCATCCTTTAACGACCCAGATCAGAATATGATCGGTAACCAAAACAAGTAAGCTCTTTCCAACCAAAAGATTGTACTTTTTACGACAGCTCGATGAGAACCCAGATCAAACACACCAAAACCAATGAGAAATTATGCAATACAACAAGAAAGGCTCCGTCTTTTTCTGTGTCGGTGAGGTAGAATTACACAACAAATTGGAATCCAACTGAAGGAGACGGAATCAAAGGCCGTTTAATAAGAACTGTTTATCAATTGAGATGCTTTTTCTTTTCCTTACTTTGGAAGTAATTCGGTAGTGATGGTTTTTCGTTTTCACAATTGTAGCATGTAACCAAATTTTATAAGGATTCGCATGAAAATTGGGCTGACTAATTAAAAGAAGCTAAACTACCGCTTAATTTATGCCTCAGATGTGAGCATTTTAAACAAACCAAGACCGAATTTGGAAAATAAAAATAAAATTTTGAAATATAACAGATTTAACCGGTCAACCCCGAAATAGGAAATTGTGATCTCACTTTTAATTTTGCAAAGTCGTGCAAACTACTCTTCTACAAGCGGAAATCATGCGCGAACTTACCTGATTATTATTACTTATTATACTCTATTTCCTGGAGTATGCCCTTTTCTTTAATTTTTACACCATGACATGTTCTTGTTCAATTTATTTAATAATTACTTTTATTTTTATTATATTTAATTGAGTCCATTTCTTGAAAAATGGCAGTAAATTAGAAGAAATAAAATTAAAATTTTCAAATTGCATTAATCGGATCATAAAACTTACAACCACTAATAAATTTTTATATTGCAACTAAAATCTTTTACCCTTTTATTATTTGAATTAAATCTCATATTTTCATAGACCTATGGAAAAACCATTTTTCCAATTATTTGCCTATTTAATTTTAGTTTAATTGAGTAAAAAATTAGCTCGAAAAAATCCTGTCCCAATACTGTGCCCATTTAATTTTAGTTTAATCGAGTAAAAAATTAGCTCGAAAAACCCCGGGACCCAAAGGATAACTATTGACACTGAGTGCCGATTTGCATGTACGGCAAGTGTCGGGCAAGGCAAGCAACAGGCAACAACGTAGATTCCTACAAAAACGTTTGTTTCTATAAAACAATCCGCTTTATGTCATCTAATGTTGGATTCTTCTCATACTTTCTGGTCCCACCACTCTAAATCGTTTATCACGGGCATCTCAGTTTTACTAATAAACAACAGTTTCCAGATGGAAAGTATAGGCCCAAACCGTGGCAAATCTAGCCAAAATCACTGAACATCATCTTTATGCTGCATGTTAGACTAAATCAGACTCCTGATTAGATTATGATTTATTCTGATTAGAGTTCTTTTCTTATTATACCTCTATTGTACTCTCTATATATTCAGATGTCAATAATACAATTAATTACGGCAAATCATTCTATCATGGTATCAGAGCAAGTTCTGATCCTAACCTCTAAATTTTAATTCAGCGCCTCCCTCATTCTCTCTTTTCCGGCGAAGCTCCGGTCAAATTTCGTCCTCCTCCGGCGAAGTCCAGCGGCGAAGTTCGACTCCGGCAAAGTCCAGCGGCGAAGTCCGACTCCGGCGAAGTCCAGCGGTGAAGTCCGACTCCGGCGAAGTCCAGCGGCGAAGTCCGTCTCCGGCGAAGTCCAGCGGCGAAGTCCGTCTCCGGCGACGTCCAGCGGCGGCCTCCTCCTCCAGCGGCGAAGTCCAGCGGCGGAGTCCAAGTCCGATCGCGAAGCCGGCGGCGAAGATCGACTCCGGCAAAGTCCAGCGGCGAAGTCCGTCTCCGGCGAAGTCCAGCGGCGGCCTCCTCCTCCGGTCCGATCGCGACGTCCAGCGGCGAAGTCCGATCGCGTCAAGAAGAAGAACGGAAGCCATCGGAAGAAGAACGGCCGTTCGCGTCAAGGAGAAGAAGGATATCTCGCCCGCGCGTGAAGCCACGCGCGAGTCATCTCGCGCGGCAGAAGGAATTTTCGCGCGTGAAGCCACGCGCGCGTCATCTCGCGCGGCAGAAGGAATTTTCGCGCGTGAAATCCACTCGCGAGCCATCTCGCGCCAGAAGGAAGTTCTCGCGAGTTGATTCAAATTCTCGCGATATAATCAATTAATCGTGAGCTGAATTAAATTCTCGCGAGTTGAAGCTGTTTCTCGCGAGTTGCTCACATTCCGACGAGTTTCTCAAATTCTCATCAGTACCCAGTCAATTTCTGTGCCATTTTTTGGTCTTCCGCTATGGTTAATTTGGGCCCTATATCTCGGGAAGATTGCTCCACTAATTGGATTGCGGACAAGGTGCTGTTTCAGGCCAGTTTGAATGGTCCCAATTGTCATTCTTCGTCAAAACAGTGGATTGTTGATTCAGGTGCTACATCTCATATCACTGCTCACACCAGTCATCTTGATCAGGTACAACGTTATCGTGGTTCTGATTCTATTCTTGTTGGAAATGGTGAATCATTATCTATTTCTCACATCGGCCAATGTCATTTATCTGGTTTCTCTGTTAATGATGTCCTTGTGGTCCCTAAGATTACTAGAAGTTTATTGTCCATTAGTAAGCTTACTCGTGATCTACCTGTTCGTGTTATATTTGATGCCGATGCATTTTCCATTGAGCACAAGCTTACAGGGGCGATGATTGGTAAAGGTCGTCATAGGTCTGGTCTCTATTTTCTTGAGACTGGTGATTCCAGTTTTTTAGGCGAACTACGCTCTACAAAGCTTCATGCTTCTTTTGAGCAGTGGCACTCTCGCCTCGGTCATGTGTCTCATGATACTATTCAGTTATTGAATCGACGGGGCCTTATTTCTGTCACTTCTGCTATGCCTGCATCTGTCAGTTGCTCTCCTTGTCAGATGGCCAAGAGTAGCCGCTTGCCCTTTTCCACTAGTGACAAGCGTGCTACTGGTTTATTGGATAAAGTACATTGTGATTTATGGGGACCAGCTCCTGTTTTATCTATCGGTGGTTTCTCTTATTATGCCGTTTTCATTGATGATTTCTCACGATTCACATGGTTTCTTCCAATGCGGCATAAATCGGATTTCTATGACACTTTTATCCAGTTTCAGAAATTCGTTGAGAATCAGTTTTCTGCTAGGGTTAAAATTTTTCAGACCGATGGTGGCACCGAGTTTACTAATCACCGACTTCAGGCTCATCTCATATCATGTGGCATTCATCATCAGATGTCCTCGCCTTATACACCTGCTCAGAATGGTCGGGCTGAGCGGAAGCATCGTCACATCACAGAGACTGGTCTTGCCATGCTTTTTCACTCTTCTGTGCCGCACTGTTATTGGGTGGAAGCTTTCTCCTCTGCGGTTTACATTATTAATCGTCTGCCTAGTTCAGTTATGGGTGGCAAATCACCTTTTGAGGTTGTTTTTGGTCATGTGCCTGACTATACCCTCTTTCACCCGTTCGGTTGCCGTGCATTTCCATGTTTGCGTGCCACTGCTACCGATAAGTTTGCACCCCGATCCATTCCCTGTGTTTTTATTGGTTATAGCCCTCGTCACAAGGGTTTTCAGTGTCTTGACCAGACGTCTGGACGCATCTATATCTCTCGCCATGTTCGTTTTGATGAAACTTTCTTCCCTTATGTCTCAGCTTCCACGGAGATTCGTTCGGTTTCAGATCTGGAGATTTCATCATTTTTTGATGGAACTGTTACTTCATCGATTGGGGCCACTACGCCTGTGTCTGTGCCTGTTCCAGCTGCCCCTACTTCCCCACCATCTTCCATCTGGACGGCCGACCTGGACCCGGCTCCTCGTCAAACGCCCACCATATCTCAGCCGCTGGCCAGCACTCCTCCGCCACCGTCTCAGCCACTGGCCACCATGTCTCCACCTGTATCGGCTATTCTTTCTCCGGTGACTTCCGACGGCCACTCTCCAGTTAGCACAGCTCGATCTTCCTCCGTGTCATCAGCTGGTTCTACTCCTCCAGATTCGCCGCCCCCGCTTCGTACTCATCGGATGGCCACTCGGTCTTCTACTGGTGCCATTCAACGGCGGGATTATTCGGATGTTATTGCTCATGGTCTCACTGCTGCACTCCTCTCTCAGACAGAGCCCACTGATTATCGCACTGCCCTTCAGGATCCAGCCTGGGTTTCAGCCATGGATGATGAGATGGATGCTCTTCGTGGTCAGCACACTTGGGAGTTGGTGCCTCGACCTTCAAATGTCAACATTGTTGGCTCCAAATGGGTCTATAGGCTCAAGTATCGACCAGATGGCACTATTGAGCGTCACAAAGCTAGACTTGTGGCGCAGGGTTTCTCGCAGATTCCAGGTTTTGATTTTGACCACACTTTCAGTCCTGTGGTCAAAGCCTCCACTGTTAGGACGGTTCTCGCCATAGCCACCATGCGTTCCTGGCCACTTCATCAGTTGGATGTCAAGAACGCTTTCCTTAATGGTGTTCTTGATGTTCCTGTCTACATGAAGCAGCCCGTTGGTTATCAGGATTCTGTCCATCCAGACTATGTTTGTCGTTTGACAAAGGCCATTTATGGTCTTAAGCAGGCTCCCCGAGCTTGGTTCCAGCGTTTCAGCAGTTATCTGACACAGCTTGGTTTTCGGTGCAGCTTAGCTGATACTTCTTTGTTTGTTCTTTCGAGGGGGTCGTCATTACTGTACCTACTTGTGTATGTGGACGATATCATTCTTACAGGAAATGACTCGACTCTTCTTCGCCAGTTCATTGATCGGACACACAGAGAGTTTGCGATCAAGGATCTTGGTGCTCTTCACTACTTTCTTGGTCTTGAAGTTTCGCCTACCTCCTCAGGATTACTGCTTGGCCAAGCAAAGTATGCTCGGGATATTTTGAATCGGGCCGGGATGTCTGACGCAGCACCGGTTTCTACTCCATTTGTTGCTGGTTCTCAGCTTCACAGCTCTACCAGTCCTCCATTTCGGGATCCTACACTTTATCGTTCTCTTGTTGGTGCCCTCCAGTATCTCACCATCTCTCGCCCTGATTTGGCATTCTCGGTCAACACGGTGAGTCAGTATCTTCAGGATCCTAGAGATGATCATTTTGCTGCTGTGACTCGGATTTTGCGATATGTTCGTGGCACTCTTCATTTTGGTCTCCGGTTTTGCTCTGCTAGTACTTCTGATGTGTTAGGATACTCTGATGCTGATTGGGCTCGCTGTCTGGAAACTCGTCGGTCCACTTATGGTTATGCGATTTTTCTTGGTGGGAATCTGGTTTCTTGGAGTGCCAAGAAACAGCCCACTGTTTCTCGCTCTAGCACTGAGTCTGAATACCGTGCTCTTGCTAACACTGCCTCGGAAGTGGTTTGGCTCACTCATTTGCTTCGTGATCTTCGGGTTCCACTTTCTGGTTCTCCACTGTTGTTATGCGACAATAGTAGTGCTATCTTCTTGGCTCAGAATCCAGTGGCGCACAAGCGGGCGAAGCACATCGACATCGACTATCATTTTGTTCGTGAGTTGGTGACATCTGGAAAGTTGCGCGTTGCTCATGTTCCTACTTCTCTTCAGATTGCGGACATTTTCACCAAGGGGCTCTCTCGTCCGCTATTCGAGTTTTTCAGGTCCAAGCTGTGCGTCGGCGAGCATCCGACGCTTCGCTTGAGGGGGGGTGTTAGACTAAATCAGACTCCTGATTAGATTATGATTTATTCTGATTAGAGTTCTTTTCTTATTATACCTCTATTGTACTCTCTATATATTCAGATGTCAATAATACAATTAATTACGGCAAATCATTCTATCACTGCACACAACATTCACACACAATTTTACCACATACAGTACAGTAAATTCTTTTTGACAGTCATTATTTACACTGACATTGGAGGTTTAGTATTCAAGCTCTCACTTGTGCTACCCCAGGAGCAAGGGAGCTGCCTCCAACGATATCTAATCACCCCGTCGGATGCCATTTATTCTAGCTTGTCCTCTTCGTCGAGCTCTTCCCTTGGTCCGGTTATTACACCAGCTTGATCGGCTAATGATGTAGAACTAGAACCTTTCTTCTCCTTTCTTTCCATCTTGCTTCCCATCTCACTTACCACTTTCACTCCGGTGGTAAGAGATATGGCCTCTTCATCAAAGTCATCACCGGCCTCTAACGAGTATGCATATCTACCAAGTTATCAGGCCATTGTCAATGTTTACGTCTAGCATGGAGTAATCCTAGTTTGTTATGGTTTCAAGACAGTTTAGAGCAAGTACCTGGTTGCGTTATTTGAAGGAGCCCAGAGGATGCAGATAACAGCCAGCAGTAAAAATGCAAGAAGACTCCAAAAGGCAGGAATGATCCACGAAATTTGCCATAGCTCGCTCAAGGGATCACTTGCTTTGAAATAAAGCTGAGTCAAAGAAGATATATGATGATTTATTTTCTCACAAATACTGGAAGACAATAAAAGATACCGGAAATGACAAATTAAATAAAGGTAGATAAGTAATAGAGCATTGGAAACTCTAAGATGCACTACTATGGTATGTTCAGAATAGCGAGTTACAATCACACGCAAGACTAGAGACCCCAGAGGGTTTGTAATGACACCATGCATTTAACTTGTCTTAACACATTACCTCATAGCCAACCCAAGCAATGGAGAGCAGCACAAATACAGCTAGAGAATTCGTAAATTTCCTATAGAGCTCCAGCTTTGGCATATTTTTCCTCATCTGCAAGAATAAGGAGAGGAGAATAAAATTCCAACCACTCAATTGCTCACTATTGTAGAGCCAGTATTCCAAAAGTATTAGGCACCTGTGGACACTAAATCACACAAGACAAAAAAATAATGTAGGACCAAGAAAATAGCAAGTGGAAGAGCTCTCTATTACAGTTTTTCAAGCCCAACTAACTTCAGTAGTTAACCATAACTTCCAACAAATGCAAAATGTGGTATGGCTTCATATCACAGAAGGTAGGCTGCAATGTGTAATCTAATTAGGACTACTTTTTCCCAATTCAAATTACCAGAACTGACCACAGACGTTGTATAACCTGGATAGACCAAAGCGATTAGGAGGTTATCAGTACCTAAGATCTTACATGCATACTAGCCTGATAACATATGTCTGGCACATAAATATGAATCCAGTAGGAAATTTGGTAATTTACCCATGAGAAATTACCTGGAGTTTTTCCAGTGTTCTAGATAAAGATGAGAATATCCACAAGATAAAGCACGTGTCTAGGAAGGCAACTGGTAGAACCAAATATAACTTCGTCTTTCCAGAGAAATCATTGATGTTGCCCAAATGTTCAAAAAGTTCAAGGGCCTCTGTAGCAGAAAAATATAACGCTGCTAACAGAGCTATCTTTGATGTTCGACCACCACAAGTTGGCTTCACCACACCATATCCCATCGAGACCAACAAAAGAAGCAGGCGAGAAAATGTCTTCTTAGAAGCACTAATGGTGACAGCCCACAAGGTGATCGCCCTAGGCCTTCTTCCAGTAGCATTCAGATTTGCATATTCAAAATACCAAAGAGCCATTTCGCACATCCCAAGGGCCATTACAGCAGTGATGTGGTAGTGCAGTTGTACAATGTCCTTCAAGAAGCGGACAAACCTGAAGAACCATATAAAGCCAAGTACTAGATAGGCTAAGGATGCAATCCCATAAAATGTCATTAAAGGAACCATCTTCCCAGGTAAATAGCCACCAGGATTCCTCCATATAGTCTTTCCCCTTATCACTGTGCCGCGAAGTTGTGGATCACAATACATAAAATAAAGATAGTACATTCCTGTATGGTTTACTTGTATCAATTGGTCCCCCATTTTAGCCTCAACACTTTTGCCCTCAAAGAAAGTCTGAATACGCATAGGCCATTCAGGATTTTCTGGGTTTTTCCGAATGATAACTTCCCCTACAGTGCAAAATCTCTCCTGAGAAAGCTTAGGTGTGCAACATACAGCATGAGATTTAGAAGACGAATCCCCAATTCTATCTCGGTCCTTCACCTCAAGAATAATAGCCTCAACTAGTCCAGTTCTACTCTGCATTTCATGTTGATGCGCTGCAGACTCCTTCGTCCTCACAAAGGTCACACTCTCAAACCTAAATCACAAATCATCATACAATTGTACGACTCAGTTATTGCACAGTTCCCAGAGAATCAACACACATTAAAATATTACAACCTGTCATTTGTAAATAACTAATGACATACATAACAGACCAAGCCTTAGTATAATATACAATTCCACTCAACTGTAGACCGTTTCCATTCAACAAAAATTATTTTACACATTCACTTGTCTTAACAGCTCCATTTGTTTGATTGAGCGAAGAAGAAAAAACTTCATGATCAAAACTGTATATAAACTCCGTCTTCGTTGACATTTAACTACAGATCAACACGCTTGTTATCAGTAGTCCCCCTGATCCCGTTATTATCTTCGCATTTCTTACTGTATTCAAAATGCTTGTTACTGTTTAGTCAATATTCCGAATTTTGCGCAACTAAAAAATACGATTGTGATTATAAAAAAGCTACTGAGGAGTAATAAATTACTCAGAGCTTGGATCAATTTGAAGAGCAAAGCAACAGCATCGATAGAAGTACCTAATGAACGATTTTCCTTTGGCGGAGGCGGCGATTGGTGGCGCGTCAGCTTGGTGGCTGGAAGCGAAAATGCCCTCGGAACCTCCGAGGAAGAAGAATGCATTGGACTGAGGAGCAAAAGGCTGGTTGTCGTAGTCGTGAATGGAAGCGTATGCGGGGGTGGAAGCTAGGCAGAGTAGCAGAAACCCTAGCCGGAGGACTGAAATGCGGTTGTTCAGACTCCGCCGGAGGCCATTCATCGTAGAGTCTTTCTGTGAGCTAATTAGCAGTTGGGGATTACTGAAAATGCTAACGAAATGGCGGGCGAAGGCGGCGGCGGCCGGCGGCGGATCAACCGAGGCTTGTGCACGAATTCGATCTTTTTTATTGGGTTTATTTTGAACATTTTAATATTTATGGATGGCCCGATACAGAGTGGAAAGAAAGGCCTTATTGCTTTTACTTCTTTTAGGGGAAAAAAAACAAAGCTCAAAATCAGTTTTGTTTAATCTAATGGTGTTTTAAGTAATGTTACGGTTAACTTTTTGAATGTTCGTGCAAACTTTTCATTAGTGTTTCTAGTAAAAATTAACACACACATGGTTATTTTCATGTTGGTTTACAATTCACATAATAGCAATGCATTTTCGATTGAGTGTTATTCCATGATTGTGTCATAGTTCAAATGATACAATATCAGCACTATTGTAGATTACTTTTCATTTTTCATCATAATTTTCAGTGTGTGTTTGATGATCAATAGTTTTGATTAGTATTATAACAAGTTGTAAAAGTCTGTCACAAATAATATTATTAACTTAATTTTATAATAAATTTATTTAAAAGAATAACCTAGTGTTAATGTGAAGTAATCTCAATAATGGTATATCTATATGTATTGTAAGTTATGTTTGTAAGTTATTTATATTATATTTCATTTTTCTGGTAATAGCAATTGAGCATTTTACACATTCCTTCTGTTTTTTAATATTGTCAATTTTTTTATATGAGACGATTCTTAATAATGACACTTTTTTTGTAATTGGGTGGAACTTTTATAATGATATTTACTTATTTTAGTTTTTTTAATTCCCAATTTAATTTTAGAGTAGAGTGCATTTGTGCTCTTTCATTCCTTGTTTAGTGCACATATACCCCATAATTTTCGAAAATGCACATATATTCATAGGTCCGTCAAATGGGTTAATTGGATCTAACTCATTATCCAAACCCAATTAACACATTATCCAATGGGTTATTATCAAATTAACTCATTTATCAATGGGCCATAATGAGTTGGATAAATGGGTTGGGTCATTAAATGGACAACTCATTGGTTAACCCATGAAATATTCATATGAACTAATGGGTTAAACTATATTATTCAATAAATCATTATCCAATAAGTCATTATCTAATTAACCAAATAAGTTATCATTAAACATTTTCTTTCGATTTGGTTTACAAGTTGGCATTATCCAATGAGATCGGGTATTAAATACTCATTAGTTTTTGAGATTGGCAATAATTATGTTAATGGAAAATTTTGATCTCAACGGATCCCATATTATGTTAACTCATTGGAAACCTAACAAATACCCAATAAATATCCAAAATTACCTAATTGAATGCATGTGTAATATTTAACATAAATGTTACTATAATTAACAAATTATACAAATTATAATTCATAAATTATTCGAGCTCAATTTCGTACAATATTCGAGTTCGTACAGTATTTGAACTCAATCTCGTACAGTATTTGAGTTCGTACAAAATTCGCACTCAATCTCGTACAGTATTCGAGTTTGTACAATATTCGAGCTCAATCTCGTACAATATTCGAGCTCGTACAGTATTCGAACTCAATTTTGTACAGTATTCGAGTTCGTACAAAATTCGCACTCAATCTCGTACAGTATTCGAGTTTATACAATATTCGGTTCAATCTCATATAGTATTCAAGTTCGTACAATACTCGAGCTCAATCTCGTACAATATTCGAGTTTGTACAATATTCGAGTTCAATCTCGTACAGTATTCGAGCTCAATCTCAAACAGTATTCGAGTTTGTACAGTATTCGAGCTCAATCTCGTACAGTATTTGAGCTCGAGCTCGATCCTATTAAGGGAAAATTAAATCATTCGTAATCAAACTTGTGAAAAATTAGTTATCTTGTGATATGAAATTATCCATGGGTTACCCATTACCTGTCATGAACTGAATAGTAGGGCAAAATATAGGCTCAGAATTTAGGAAAGGAAGAATAGCTGTGAACAGCTTTTGGGCATTCAATTCTCAATTCACTTCTTTGATATCTTTCTCACGAGTCTTCCCCTTCCTTATATACTTCCTTTCCCTCAGTTATTCCTTCTACAGTTACAACAGAATTAACTACTTAACTCCCTTCTCCCCAACTTCCCAACTGTTTACTGAAAATAGGTCTTCATTGCTTCCAACTCCCTTTATCATTTGTATTTGTGACAATCCGTCCTTCTTAAACTGAGCTTGTCCTCAAGCTCGAAATCCTGGGAATTGTGTTCGAATGGTGTGTGCATCCTCCCAAGAGTTCTCTTCAATCGGTAAATTTTTCCATCTTATCAACCATTGAACCACTTGTTCTTCACCACGTTGTTGCAGTCTGCGCTGTACTATCTTCAAGGGTTCTAGTACTGTAATTTCGTCAATATCATGCTCGGGAATATCGGTCCTATACTGTTGTTGATCTCCCGTGTATTTCTTTAACAGGGATACGTGGAAGACGGGATGGACACGGCTGGTGCTCGGCAATTTCAATTTGTAAGCTACTTCGCCTATCTTCTCAATCACCTGGTATGGTCCGTATAATTTAGGAGCCAATTTCATTGAATCTCTTTGAACCACAAAGTTCTGTCTATACTTTTGTAGCTTCAAAAGTACCCAATCTCCTACAGCCACCGTTCTTTCCGTTCTTCTTGAATCAGCAAAGAATTTCATCCGTTTCTGAGCCTCCTGTAAATGTTTTTTTAACAGTTGATTCACCTGTTCTCTTTGTTGCATTATACTGGCTGCAGCTGGAATAAGGCTTTCCCTGAATGTTCCCAGTGGTAGTGATAATGGTTTTACTCCATATAATGCTTCATAGGGAGTCATCTGTAAACTAGTATGATGAGATGTATTGTACCACCATTCTGCCGATGCTAACCAACTATTCCATGAATCAGGTTTATCCCCGCAAAAACATCGTAAATAGTTCTCCAAAACCTGGTTCAATCGTTCTGTCTGACCATCAGTTTGAGGATGATAGGCTGAGCTAAATTTAAGCTTAACTCCCATTAAAGCCATCAACTCCTTCCAAAAATAGCTGGTGAATAACCCGTCCCGGTCTGTTATGATTGATTCTGGAATTCCATGTAATCGGCACACCTCCTTATGGAATATTTTAGCTATATCTGGAGCTGAAAATGGGTGTGATAATGATATAAAATGTCCATACTTTGTGAGTCTATCAACCACAACTAGCACTGTATTCTTTCCTTCTGATTCTGGAAGTTTTTCTACAAAATCCATGCTAATCTGTGTCCAAGGATGCGTAGGAATAGGAATTGGTTGAAGCAACCCTGGTGTTAAGCAGTGTTCTGCTTTATTTCTCTGACATGCATCACAATTTTTTATAAAATCTACCACTTCTTCTTTTATTCTTGGCCAATGAAATAGAGAGAGGATTCTTCGAACTGTTGCAGATTGTCCGGAGTGTCCACCAATGGCTGAGGCATGCATTGCTTGTACTATCTCATTTCTGATCTGGTTAGAAGCTCCCACATAAATTTTGCTGTTTTTCTTTAGAATTCCTCTGACATAGGTGAACTCTGTTGTACTGTTTGTATCTTCTTGAGCCAAAATAGCTGCAGCAATTAACTCTTGACTAACCGGATCCTCTTCATAGCTGCTCTCAATTTGACTTAGCCAAGTAGGTATTAGAGAGGTTACTGCTCTAACTGTACAAGCTATCCCTCCTGTAACTAAATGTTCCTCAGTCCTTGCTTCCTGTTCTTCCTTCTTACTGATTACTTCAGTATTCACATCATTTCTTATCTTCTGTCCTTTCTCTTTTCTTTCAACATTTTCTGGTTCCTGTACTTCTTCTTTGTAGAACACATCAGTAGTCTGGATTTTGTCATTTCCTCCCTCCTGTTCTTCTTTTTTACTGATCACATATGGTCTTCTTGAGAGAGCATCTGCAGCCCTGTTAGTACTGCCTGGTTTATACTGTATTTCAAAGCTCATTCCCAAGAGTTTTGTCACCCATTTATGTTGTAGAGCATGAGTTAATTTCTGCTCTATCAAATATTTCAGACTTCTATGATCTGTTCTAATGATAAAATGATTCCCAACCAGATAATGTCTCCATTTATCCACTGCCATCACTACTGCCAAAAGCTCCTTTTCATATGTTGATAATCCGTTGTTCCTTTGACAAAATGCTTTACTTAGAAATGCAATTGGTCTGTGATCTTGCATCAAAACAGCACCCATCCCTTCCTCACATGCATCTGTTTCAATGATAAAGGGATCTTCAAAATTGGGTAATCTTAAGACTGGGGCAGTAGTCATGGTTTCCTTCAATCTTTCAAAGGCTTTTGTAGCTTCCTCTCCCCATAAGAAAGAATCTTTCTTAAGCAGCTGATGCAAAGGCTTGCAAATAATTCCGTAATGAGCTATAAACCGCCTGTAATATCCTGTTAATCCCAAA
The DNA here is from genome assembly GCA_037428765.1 of Rubia yunnanensis. NCBI lineage: Eukaryota > Viridiplantae > Streptophyta > Magnoliopsida > Gentianales > Rubiaceae > Rubia > Rubia yunnanensis. The sequence goes on along the minus strand of CM075066.1, from coordinate 115,304,639 downwards.
AAGCCTCTCAGTTCCTTCACATTTCTAGGTACTGGCCATTTCAAAATACTTTCAATCTTGCTGCCATCCATTTCAACTCCCTTTCCTGATATTATGTGCCCCAAATACTCAACTTGGTTTTTTGCAAACGAACACTTGGAGAATTTAGCATAAAGTTTGTGTTGATGAAGAACCTGTAGAACTGATTCCAAGTGATCTGTATGTTCTTCCAACGTTTTACTGTAAATCAAGATATCGTCAAAGAAGACGAGTACATATTTCCGTATATAAGCACAAAAAATCTGGTTCATCAAACTTTGAAATGTAGCTGGTGCGTTTGTTAAACCAAAAGGCATCACAATGAATTCAAAATGACCATGGTGAGTCTGAAATGTTGTTTTATCAATGTCATTCTTTCTAACACGAATCTGATGGTACCCAGCTCTCAAGTCAATCTTAGAAAAATACTTGGCTCCATCTAACTCATCAAGAAGTTCATCAATTATAGGAATCGGAAAGCAATCCTTTATAGTCAGATCATTCAATTTCCTATAATCTATACACATCCTCCATGTAGAGTCTTTTTTCTTCACCAAAACCACTGGAGATGCAAAGGGACTGTTGCTCAATTGAATTACCTTGTTATCCAGCATCTCCTTTACTTGCTTCTCAATTTCAGCTTTGTAAGCATGAGGATACCTATAAGGTTTCATTTTAAATGGCTGTGAGTTAGGCTTCAAAATAATTTGGTGATCCACTGCTCTTTGTGGTGGTAACTCTGTAGGAATAGCAAAAATATCTTTGAAACGAAATAAAACCTGCTGAATGGTTGCAGGTACTTCCAGTTTTGCAATGAGTATGTCATTTTCTGTGCCATGTTGCATCCGGCCATGCTTAAGATTTCCTTGCATCATCCCTTTTTCAGTATTCCCAGAGTTTTTCCCTTGATTTAATCCTGCAGTCTTAACTTCCCTGACCAGTTCATTGTCCATATTTCCCTTAGTACTCAGTTTTGCCATGCATAATCTTCCTGTGGCCTTTCCTTCAAATCTTTTTAGACTCTTTCCAGAAGATGAGAAATACTCCCCATTTCCCTGTTCTAGTGGAACCATAAACAACTTCCTTTTCCTGGATTCTTGTTTCCCAATCTGTTTGATCATATTAACTTTCATTTCCTAAGTAGACCCTTGTAAAATCCAGTGATACCCCTGTCTGTATACTGAAACATGTTGCTTCCCAAAATCAAAGGTGATAGGACTAAAGTGTTTCATCCAATCAACACCCAAAATGATATCAACATTACCCAATTCCATTATTTTCAGATCAAAAGTGAATCCACAGTTTCCAATTTGCCAAGCTACCCTGGGACTTAAACCATTACCATACACCTTGCTTCCATCTGCCACAGTAATTAGAAAAGGTCTAGTCCTGATTGTTTCTAGATTCAAATATTCAGCTACGGCTGTGTCAATGAAACTATCTGTTGATCCAGTATCTAACAAGATACTGACCTCCACTCCTCTTATAACTCCATGCATAGTTAGAGTGTTGATCCTAGAGTTCATGTTACCACCAACAGTGTTTAATGATATCAACTCAGGTTCTTCACTGCCCTTCCTTTCTTCATCTTCCTCTTGTTCTTCTATTAAAATTTCACCTGGATCTAGTGCATCACACCCAAGAATCTGATGGATTTGCCTAAATTTACACTGATGGCCTGGGGTAAATTTGTTCCCACATTTGAAACAAAGATTATGATCTCTTCTAAACTGCAGTTCCTGAGGTGAAATCCTCTGAAATTTATCATTTCCTACTCTCCCCTCCCCAGCATTATTCCTCCAACTAGCCTTATCTGAATTCTGCTTATCATTCCCCATCATATTCCATTTAGGCCTCTCTGTTCTTGTTTTAGTTTGGGTTCCATACTGATCTACCGGAGCAATCCCTTTCTGTCTTCGATTCTGTACTTCTATGTTCATTTCTTGAAGACATGCTATTTCTATGGTATCATGCAAAGTCTCAGGTTTAAAAAGTTTGATCATAGGCTTCAATTCTTCCTTAAGTCCACTAACAAAACTAGACATGAAATATTGTTCAGAGAGATATGGATGTTTACCGATAACTTGCGAGCGGAGTTCCTCAAAGATTTCTTGATACTCCCTAACCGATCCCGTCTGATACAGCTTATTAAATTCTTCTACCACATCTCTTCCTCCGATTTCTGCAAATCTTCTTAGAACAGCTTCAGAAAACTCATTCCACGTGGTTACTCTTCTGGTGCTTTTCTCATTTTGGTACCATACTTCGGCTCTTCCTTCCAAATAGATTTCAATTGCTTCGACCCGTTGCGGATCGTAAATCTGAAAGTAGTTGAAGAACTTTCCGCATTTTCTCAACCATTCCACCGGTTTCGCACCGTTGAATATACTCAGCTCAATCTTGGGTTGATTGTTCCCTGAACTGAGACCAATCTTGTGTCTCCAATCTTCTCCTACATCGTTCATAATCCGAGGGTTGTGAAGGATATGAACATTACCTCGATGTAGAGCTTCTTGTAAGTTCACTCGATCTTCCATTGTCGACTTGTTCCGATTAATACTCTGACTGGACTCTTCTCTCTCTGGTTCTTCATTCTTGCTCTTTTGCATCTCCAGAATCATGGCTCTAATTTCTTGCATCATGACTCCCGTGTTCTTTGCATCTGCTTTGATTTCCTTAATTGCAATCTCCAGTTCTCCTTGATTTTTACAGCTAACCTCCAATGTCCGGCGTAGCTCCTCAACTTCGCCAGCAAAATGAGTTTCCATGTCCTTCAGGTTGTTCTCCCATGATTTTGAATGCGTTTTCTCCGCCATTACTGCCAAGAATCAACGTGCTCTGATACCAATTGTCATGAACTGAATAGTAGGGCAAAATATAGGCTCAGAATTTAGGAAAGGAAGAATAGCTGTGAACAGCTTTTGGGCATTCAATTCTCAATTCACTTCTTTGATATCTTTCTCACGAGTCTTCCCCTTCCTTATATACTTCCTTTCCCTCAGTTATTCCTTCTACAGTTACAACAGAATTAACTACTTAACTCCCTTCTCCCCAACTTCCCAACTGTTTACTGAAAATAGGTCTTCATTGCTTCCAGCTCCCTTTATCATTTGTATTTGTGACATTACCCAATCCAACTCAACCCACCCAAAATTATCCAACAGGTAACCCATTATCCAACCCAACTAAACCCAAAAACTACAACCCAATTGTATCCATTAACCTAATGGGTCATTATCCAATAAGTGAAAATGGTATATGGGTAACGGTTATCCAACGGGTTACGCGATCCATTTGACGGGCTTACATACCCCTCAAAATTTCAATGCCGGCATCTAGCTACAGGGACCCATATATGTGCACTTTAAAAAAGACACGGGTATATGTACACGTTCAAGAAAATACTATACACTTTTAAAAAACTGATAAGTATATGGATCTCGAATTGGGAAGTATAAAAGCACTTTCCCCTTACTTATTTTTACTCATCAGTCATACCATCATCTAGATTCATGCATAAACTGAAAATTGGTAATGTTAAAAAGTGGAAGCATTACAACTTGCATACTCCCTCCGTTTTTTTTTCATTGGCACACTTACTAAAAGTGGTGTTTTTTTTCAATTGGCACTTGCTATTTTGGGCAAGTTTAAAGTTTTTACATCCACTCATTTTACTTTCTCTTCTTTCAATTCAATTTCATCCATTCATTTAGCATCTCCTCAATTCTAACATCAAAAGAGAGGTGTCAATGAAAAAAATGGAGTGAGTACATAAATAAACAAGTGCGCCCACGGGTCCTGATGATGGGTTACCGTGATTTACCTTCTCGATATTAGCTGTGTAATGTCGGTGCGATCGGGGCCATAAGGGCAAGGGTATCGCCTTTTGCCATAAACAAGTGCGAGGTGAAATCAAGTGACCATGCCAAAATATTAAAAGGCAGACAGAGAAAGACAAGGACAGAGATGCTTATTGGTGAGGCAATGGAAATAAAAGATACAAAAACAAAGAAAAAAGTTGGATTTGAGTGGGCATACATGGATGTTATCTTTCCCTTTCGATAATGCAATATTGCATTGGCACTTGGCAGCTGAATCGTGGGGATATTGCATATAAATATACACTCATGTGGCTCATTTTTCGAGTGATGTTAATAGTTCAAATGAAAGCGGCGGTGAAAAAATAAAGAAAAAGAAAATATTAAAATTAGGAAAATTTAATTGAAAATATTTTAAATTCGTAAAATTACCATTATACCCCCGGCTATACTAGAAAACCATTTAGTCATACCTGAAAACCACCTTTGGGGACCAAACAAATCGTTATGAATTTGTGGGGTACTGTCTAAGGGTTGATTTGCAGACGGATACCAAAACATGGTATGAGATACTTTGTACGAGACTAAAAAAATAATTTAGTCTTTAAATTAAGGAAATTCACATTTAGTTATGGTCCCCGGGTACCAAATTAGAAACACCGCTTTATAAATTATAATAAAAAATCCATTTGAAAAATGAACCCGTTGTCAACACTGTCCTAAAACCCCTATAATAAGTCCGCGATCGACAGAGAGAGCACCAACTCCAAGTTAGCGTCAATGGCGATAATGGTGATACTCTTCTCAGAGACCCTCCTAGTCTGCTGCTCCGTTCTGATGACGATCGGGTACCACGCCTACCTCTGCCACCGTCTCCGGCGAGATCCCCGCAGCACAACCGTGGGGTGGAACTCCATCAAAAGCAAAACCTGGTTCAAAGAACTCAACCACCAAGCCGACGACAAGAAAGGGATGCTCGCGGTTCAGAGCTTGAGGAACGCTCTAATGGCGGCGATTCTCACCAGCACCGTCACCGTCATCATCATCCTGACCCTCGGGGCTCTGCTCAACAACACCTTCAACGCCTTCAACCACCTCCGGAGCTTCTTCATCACTGATATCGACTCCGCCAGCGCCGACGGGTTTGACAGGATTATTGCGATCAAATTCGGGTCGGGTTTCATTTTCTTGACGGCGAGCTTTCTGAGCAGCTGCATGGGGATTACTTACTTGATCGACGCTAACTTTCTGGTGAATGCTGTCGGTGATTTCACCGGCTCCGAGTCGGGTTCGGGTCGGGAGGACTCCAAGATTCACACCGAGGGCATCGTGGAAAGAGGGCTCAGGCTGGTGCGTAATTTATGTTTATTGCAATTTGATTTTGTTGCTTTTTCCCTTTCATTATATTGGCGCAATAATTTTAGATGTTATATGTTTATGAATTAAAATAAGCAGAGAGAAATGAGTGAAAACATTAAAGGTTTTTATAAAGGCATGAAACACCGTCTTTCTATAATGCTATGGAAAGACGGAGTTTAATGGTAAAATGTCTTAAATGCAATGTTCAAATTTTATTATATAACGTGTTGTAGGTATAAAGTTTATAACCCAATTCATGCAATCCAAAAATTTTATCCGTATTTCTTCTAATTTGTATTTTAAACTTTAGTCTTTCCATGACTTATGGAAAGACCGTTTTTCAAGAGACATGTTTTTTATGAATGGTTGGGAATTATTCACTTTTTGGCATAAAAGTTCTCTCTTTCGAATTAAATTGCATAGAATTTATTTTTCAATTAAAGTTGTTAAATTTTGACCACATATTTAAACTCACATATAAGCAATAATATTATCGTGTGTGATAATGATGAATTCACTGTAGTAAGTTGTTTTTTAAACATCAACTTGTTATACATCATTATTTTTAAATAGTTAACGATATTATTAACGGTCACATAATCCGGTTGTTCCATGAAACACGGATTTGCTTTTGGGTCCATATTTTAGGGGAGCTGATATGACATGGAATAATTGTGGAAAAGTATGGAACAGTAGTTTTTTTCAAAATATACATATATTTTGAAAAAATCGTTGGTCCAGACTCAAATTGTTAAAGTACACTTTGCGAAAATTTAACTACACATCCTTTGTCATTATAATTAATTTTTAAAGTATATCATTTTAATTGAGACAGGTGAAAAAAGAAAATATGTCATTTTATGGGACAGGGGGCTATATGATTTGGAGGTATTAAAAATATTAACGATCAAATATGCATTTTTAAGATGGTGAATGAAATATTTTGAAACTTACCAAAACAGAGGAATATTTCAGGGGATTATTTCAATTTTTGTTGCAACAGGTGCTGCTGGGAAACCGGGTGTTTTGCGTGGCCTGCCCTTTGCTTTTGTGGATGTTCGGTCCTGTTCCGATGTTCATGTCTTCCTTGGCTCTGGTTTGGGTTCTTTATCAGCTCGATTTTCCGGACCGAGCCGGTCTAATTGAGTAGATGCGTGTTAGGAAATGTTGGCGTTTAAATACTCATGCTATTAATGAAGTTCAAACGTTTAATGAATGAAGTATGGTCGTAGAAAAGAGAAGAAAAATGAAGTTCAAACGTTTAGTAGTTTGGGGAAAATGCAGATATAACCATATATAATAAATAAAAGTGCAGATATAATCATGCGCCAATTGAAAGTGTAAATATAACACTATTTGTTCAGAATATGTGCAAAGATAACCTTATTCGATAGTTGAAAGTCGGAATACACTGGAAATACTATTTTGCCCTCTGTAAAATGAAAAAAAAATATATTGGAATTACAACCCTACCCTCCGTTTGGGAAAGGATCTAAATAATATTATGAAAGGATTCAATCTTCGTTCTAGATAGGGAAAGGATTCAATCTTCGTCAACAACGACGAGCGAAAGAGGCTCGTTGGAGAGTGGTGGCGCACGGCTTCCCTGTCCCCGTGCTCGCCTGCTCGGAGATGGAGCGGTGTTGGGCCTGGAGTTCTAATGGTTGCGCACGGGCTGAGCGGGTCTGGTGTTTCAGACCTCCGGTGGCATTGGGCTTTCTTCGTCTCCTTCTTCACCATCGATGCAGATGACGTTGATGTCAGCGGTCCAAAATCGATGGAGGGGAGACGAAGACGTCGATGACGTTGATGCCAGCAGTCCAAAATTGATATGCGGGTTTGGGACGGTTTTTTAGGATCGCAATTTTTTTGCGCTTGGCTAAGCGGCACCAAAAATAGTGATTGATGGTGGCAGAGGTGGGTTTAGGTGGCGGTGGTGGCAGAGTCGCCGAAGGTGTGCTCGATTTGGCAGCGGGAGTGCGCTTGATTTGGTAGAGTTACCGGTGGTTGTGGAGGTGGGCTCCATTTGGGGCTCAATTTGGTAGTAAACCGATGGTGGTGACGGTGGTGGAAGAGTCGTCGGCGGTGGTGGGGGTTGGCTCGATTTGGTAGCGGGAGTGGGCTCGATTTGGTAGTTTAGAGATGGTAGCGGTGGTCGTAGAGTCACCGACAATGGTGGAGGTGGAGGTGGAGGTGGAGGTGGAGGTGGAGGTGACAGGTAATAAACTGGAGATGGTGGACCTGGCGATGGTGGGGATGAAGATACAGGTGGCGGTGCTGGAGATGAATATACAGGTGGCAGAGTGTGGTGGCACTAGCTAAGTCGATGGTGGTGGTGATGGTTGCGGGGTGATGGTGGTGGTGGTCGAGTGGTTGGTGGTAGTGGTGGGTGATGCTGGTGGTGGACGAGTGGTGGAGTTGGTCGGTGATGGTGGAGCCAGGTGGGTGGTGGTAGTGACCTGGAGGGTTGTGGTGGTGGCCTGGCGGTGAGGTGGAGCCAGGGGGGTGGGGGTGGTAGTGGTTGATGGCGATGGAATTGTCCTTCTCATTTAAAGGTTAGGGTAGAAGGGTATTTTAGTCTTTTCATGTGGGTCAATGGCCGGGATTTGTTAGTCAACTCCAAAGTTATGGTCAGAGGGTTATATTTGCACTTTTATTCAATAGTCAAGATTACATTTGGACTAAAAAATAATTGAGAGTTATATCTGCACTTTCCTCAACACATAGGGTTATATCTCCGTATTACTCTAATGGTTTTGATATAGACCAGTAGAACCTATCTTGGGAATATCTAATACTGACTTAAAATGATTATTTTGCCCAGCCAAATGCTATGACGAAAAATGTGACTTTTTTCTAGTCTTAAAAATTGAAAATCTATGATCAGTAAATTCTTTTCCTCTACCGGTTTCATTTTAAAATGCACATTTTAACTTTCAGCGGTTGACTAAAAAATGTTTGATATTTAATACTATTTTTTATTAGGGATAATTAAAACTTGTGAACAATATATTTTGAAAATATATTGTATAACGAATCTAACAAAGTATTACTCAATAGTAAGTATACTTATGTATTATGATAAAAAATAAATAAAATTTAAATAAATGAATAATTAAAATGAAATAGGAAGAGTAGAATTCTTTTAGAGTCTTAAACATAGAATTCTTTCGTTACGAGTATTGGATCCAAAAATAGCCAAGCCACGTTTAAATTACTTGTGTTCAAGGGAAAACCACGTTTACTTTCCTTAATAAAGTTTAAATTAGTTATGAGGAAAGTGTGAGTTTTTTTGGTCCTTCAAACATACTACATCTGTTTCGTTGGATATGCTACCATAAATTTAAGTGCTTGGATTTAGGTAAATGAAATTCAGGTGCTTCGAGGTCGCATCATTCGCCTCCGTCTCGGGAACCACCTCCGACAGACTGAAGGTATCAACACATAACACAATGAGCGTCTCCGGAATGATTGACCAGAAGAAATGGTGGAAATCGACATTCTAAACAAAGACAAGGGATGGGGGAAGATGTTGAGACCAAAAAATGGCAAGACCGATACAAAATTTTAGACGGATTTGAGCAGATCTGAACTAGGGTTTTGAGGAGTAGAGAGAGAAAATGCGAGAAGATAAGGAAATGAAGAATGAATGAGGTGCATTGAAAATTCAGAGAGTAAAGGCATGTGAATTCTAATGCCATTCCTTTGTTTATTGTTTTTGTGTTGTTTATTTTCATATTTTACGTCATTTTATGCTAACAAACAGCGTGTTACAGTGCAAAATATTTGATGCTTAAATCAAGCTCCATCCCGGGATATGGAATTGCATTTTCAATTAGAATAGATGTGAGAAAAGTCAACAAAATCCCGAAATGTACGCGTATTGTCGGGAGGCGGCTTCGCACCCACACGCACACAAAATTTACCCAATCAGCCCACTGGCCGAATTTATAAACTGTGATTAGTAAAATATTTTTAGTGTTTAGTAGAGTGTTAGATTCAGATTGTGTGTTGGGAGAACAAATAGAAATTGATATCTCATTCTTTCAAAATAAGTTAACTTTACCTATAAGCATAACTCTACCAAACAGAGATAAATTTGTTTATTTATGTTTTCTTTTCCATTTTTTGTACTAATATTTAACAATGCCACAAATTCATTCAAAAATATTACGTGTCCATAAAACTTTAAATAGTGCCGTAATTTTGTTTCAAAATCCTCCTATCAACAATATAAAGGTGCTAATGATAAGTATAAGCAATACAACGCCATTAGATGAATAAATTGTGTGTTATAGCATTTATTTTAAAGTGATAATACAACAAATAGAAAGGACGGTTTACTTCATTGACGAATTATTCATTACGTTCTTTAAGCTTGCTTTTCAAAACCGACACAAATGCTGGTAGTTTATTTCCTATCATGAATTTTGGTCTTTAATGAAGTTAGTTTTGACCCTAAAGAAGTGCAGCTATTGGGATGGCTTCTATAATGCTCAGTTTTTCTTCATATAAATGTTAACCTGAGCCAAAACTCTTTAATTGACGATTTTTAAAAACATATAGGAATAAAGCTGTGTATTCCTCCTTGTTAAGCACTTTACGTGTGCAAAATATAATTTGTAAATTTAAATTGTGGATCGTCAAACAATGAGACTATCGGGATAACATTGTGGGTAGAAAATAGGTTACGGATCAATGATTGAAAATAAACATTCTCTAAGACGTGTCACAGGTCAAATAATGAAAATATACTTTTATTGGGGCAGGTTAACGTTATGAATATAAAAGGAGGCACAGACCAAATAATGGAAATACACATCAAATAGTAGAAATATACATCCCATTGCCTATTGGAAGAGGTCACGGGTTAAATACTGGAAATATACCTCCACAGAGAAAATTTAATTTGATCTCTAATACCATAATTAATCTAAAGATACATTGGATTTTCATGTTAAAATCAATTGAAGTGAACATCATAGCATTATAATTATGTTATAACTACATCAACTCTAGCAATTACATTGCAAATTGCATTTGATAATACTAATATTCACAATTACACCGATGATGATCAGCTAGCAACCACGTATTCAAACCAGAGTTGCTTGAAAACTCCAATAATCAAATCATGGTACTTACTGGAATTCAACGACAAGTAACAGGCAAGAAGATCCTCCAACTCCCTTGAACCGCGAATGTTGTTCTCCACAATCATCTCCACCATCGATTCCATGAAATCCCTCTTCGGATCCTTCGATGATTTCACCACCGCGAAACTCTCCGACAGGCTCCTCCTCATCCTCGTCCTCGTTCTACTCCCCTGATTCCGACCAACCAGCCTCCTGCTCCCCATAATCCGGGGCGAACTGCTTCTCAGTTTCACACCAACGGACAGTCTCCTGGGACTCCCCTGTTCTTGTTCCCTGGATTTCACGTGGATGTTGGTCCTAATTGGAGGCAGTTTTATATCCAGCTGATTTTTCATCGGTTTTTCATGGTTGTCGGCGGAGGAGACTTGAGGGCTTAAATCAGGCGGCGGCGGCGGCGGCAGCGGTTTAGTACAGACGACGGATTCAGTGGTAGCAGAGACCGGGCAGCCACAACCAGCTAGAACACTCGACCTTTTCCTTTTGTCCGAAGATTCTTGCTTGAGATCTCTTGTGAAGTGATATGATTTTCTTTGATGTAATATGTGGGGCTGCTGATCTGATGAAGAAGAGGAAGATTGAGGTCGGTGGTGTTTTGGGGTAGAATTTTGTGCTGATTTTGGAAAATTGAGGGCTTTGAGTTTGTGAAGCCAGGAATTTGGTATCATGTCTGAGAGCTTGAACTTGTGTTGATTCCCCATCCTGTCCTGCCCGATGAATAAAATGATGCACCACTCATTGTGCTCTATATAAGGATGGAGGAGTACAGAAAATCCGTTTTGCTAAGATTGTCACACTTTTCATTTACATCTGTTCTTCTAATACTCTCTATTTCTATCACTTTTCATCGGTGTCAGATTATTTTACATTATCACACTTTCTTTTATGTTAAAGCATTGATGATTCTGATTAACTCATTAATTTTCTTAATTAATTTCACTTAATTCCCTTCACACATTTCAAGAATTGATCCGAAGAATTGGAGAAGTAGAAAAGGGAAATTGTAAAGCTGAAAGATGTGGTGGGGGCTAGTAAGATTTGGGGGAAAGAAAAACAGGTCAAAAACGGAAAAAGGAAAAAGCTTTTATTATGGACAAAATAGCTGGTAGCTGCACGCGCTTATTTTGTCTTTGTTTCGGTCGTTTTCTGGCAAAGAGACTATACCCTCGTTCTCAGGGTCCATATCCACCCACACCCAAGTTATCATATGAGAGGTAAATTATGGTACCCCATTGCCAGGACCCATGGGCTCGGCCTTGCCTCGGTGCGCACAAGAAAGGCTTGCAAAGCAAGAACTCCCCACACTGCCGCTGCCGAGGATCGAACCTGGGGTAATGGCAATCCCACTCATATCCCAACCGCTGGGGTACACCCGTGGTTGTTTGTTTCGGTCGTTTTCTGAACCAACGGATGGTGTTAGCTCCAGCTTTGTTATACACACTACTCGTCCGTTTCATTCGAATATGTATATTTTTTTGGTCAATTTTTTTAATCATGTTTAATCACCAGTAACTTTAATTACGTATACTACTAATATATTAAAAATTGATATTTAGAAGATACATGATGTACAGAATCTAACAATATTTCAAATAATGATATTTGTGCTTATATACTAACTCAAATTTATAATTAAATGTATAATGAGAAAGTTGATCAAAAAGCTATACAGATTTACGTGGGACGGAGGGGGCACGTGTTTTGCGTTAGAAGTTAGGGGAATAGTTTTTGGGATAATAGTTTTGTTAATGAAAAAATTGATCAAAAACTGTGAAGATTCGCATGGGATGGGGTACGTGTTTTGCGTTAGAAGTTTGAGGAATAGTTTTTGGGACAATAGTTTTGCGGTTGAGATGGTGAGATGTGGTGAATTTGTGGTACCACTTAATGATTGGGATGTACATTAACTGAGTCCCGTTGTACACGGCAAATGGGCATCATCATCATCATCATCACATCTTATCTATCATCTCATCTGAGTGAGTTTTAAGGAATGTTGGGAAGAGGAACAATGTACAAGTTCCGATTGCAAACCTCTACCTTCCTTCTCGCTATTATGAATCGTTACTACTCCCTCTGTTTCTTTATTAGTGGCACATTTACTTTAATTGAGTATTTCTTTTATATTGGCACACTTTTCATTTTTTGTAAGATTCCTTCAATTTCATCCACTCATTTTACTTTTTACTTTCTACATCCAATTTCATCCACTTATTTCATCCACCTAAATCCAAACACCTAAACCTATAGTGCTAATATTAGTGAAACGGAGGGAGTAGTACACTTTGTCCGTGCCACTCAAACTGCACACTTATTATTTATGGTATTCTTTATTAAACTTTGACAGTATATTTGAGTAGATATATAAACAACAATATTATCGTATGTGATGATGTTAAATTTGTCATAATAAGTAGTTTCTCAAAAGTAAATTTTATTTATCGTTATTATACGTAATTAAACATATGATCAACATAAAAAAAATTCTATTTAATTTAACCTAAGACATCATATGTATTTCTGTTAGAGGTGACCATAATCTTATATCGTTTCGTCCTTCACCGATTTGGATGTAAACAAGAAATATACTTTCACTGCTGCCGTGTGAAGGTGAAATTCTCTGTTGTCCGTTTGTTTCACGCACCTCAAGATATAAAGGTCGCATAGACTAGATGAGTCACTGTCCATGCATGACAGGGATAAGCGGAATCAATGATAATCAATCAAAACTCTCATCGTATATTTCCTCAATCCCATTTGAAATGTAAGAGTTATTTTTAACTCAATATTTTAGGAAAACTAGAGCATAAGTGTATGGAAATTCGGGTATTTTGGAGATATAATGGCCCAATCTACAAGTTGTTGAATTTTTAAAAAATATTTTGAAAACTTAAAAACACATTCATTGCCTTTGTCATTTTAGATAACATTCAAACCACGCCAATTCCGGTGGGGCAAACGAAAATAAAAATTTTCATTTCTACTAGAACGGACATATACCGCCTCTATAATTTTTTATCCCCGTCCCGTTGCACATAAAAGAAACTTTCTTGCCGAGGTGGCCACCAACAACAAACAGATTCGTTGGTGGAGTGCAAAATTTCAACGTATGATTTCTCTTTCCCTGTAATAGTGTATAATTGTAATGAAGTATAACCTTCACAAGCTAAAGAAAATTTCTTGCTTGTAAACAAATTCATTCTCTTGGTGCATGTATTCGTGTACAGCACACAGACAATTAGCTTTTAAATATGACAATGACCAATCTTTTCGAAACAAATCTATAAATATAAATAAAATAGCGATCATTTTGACAAGTGGCATCACTAATGCGTGCATATAAGATTAGAAAATAAAAATTTTGAAAATGATATTCACCTGTTTAATAAGTCTTTATACAGTGTATTTATAATTCAATTCAACGCAGTGTCTCAATTAATGCACATCTCTTCCTTGATGATTGTATTTCATGTATATATGACCTCTTCTCAACTCCAAATTAACGTCTTTGATAGATTCATGCTTCCATGTCTGCCATTTTAAAATTGTATTATACAACATGTAGTAGTTATAAAGTTTATAATTCGGTTCATGCAACCCAGATTTTTTATCTTCGTTCCTTTTAATTTGCACTTTAAACTTTGATCTTTTCATGGCTTATGAAAAGACCGTCTTTCAAAAGACAAACACTTTTTAGATTACTTTTATTTAAATATATTTAAATATTAACCAACATGGAGTCAATTTCTTTTAAATTAAATATATAAATTTATAAATATACATCATGCACTCTCGTATAAATATAATAAACAGTCATTAAATATTAAATATTAAATTATATTATCATAAATCTGTGCAAGGATATTATCTAGTAAGTATACAAAACCCATACGAAAAAGTACGAGTTTAGACCAACATCCAGTAATTGGATTATAGAATTCATCTTTTAATTTGGAAATTACTCGAATATATATGTGTCCCTAAGGCTACTTTTCCTTGACACAATTGTTGTCCCAATGGCTGGATTTGATTTCCAAGAGAAAAAAAATGAAAGAATTGAATGGACAAATTGTAGATAGAATATGGAGATCATATTCATACAAGTTGTCCCGGCAATAATATAATACTCGAACTCGTCGTCGCCTCCGCACCTCTAATTTCCACATTCACATTACCACTCGATTCCGGCGGTGGTGGTTGGTGGTGGTGGTGGCGATCCTCTCCGTCGTCCAATCCGGCGGCCCATCTCCTCAGAATCCTCAGCAGCGTCGCCGCCTTCCGCCGCCCTCTCCCGGTCCCCATCCCCATAATCTCCCATATCATCCTCTCCACCTCCGACACAGCCGCCAACGCCGCCACCATTTCCGATCCGCCCTTCCGGCACATGTTCACCAGCGTCGCCGCTGCGCTCTCCTTCGCCCGGTCGCTGCCGTCCCTCAACACGGCGATCAGAACATCCATCATCCCGAACGCCGCCGCCACCGCCATCAGCCCGCCCTTCTTCACCACCACCTCCAGCACCGTCACGGCCTCCTCCGTCATCCCGGCGGCGATCACCTCTCGGACCATCTCCACCACCCCCGCCTCTATCAGCTTCCCCACCGCCTCCCGGTCGCCGGCGAGGTTCAAGATCGCCACCATGGCATCCCGCTTGGAGCTCGAGGGCCCGTTCCTCGCCAGCTCAACCAATCCCTTCACGACACGTGTCTTGCGACCCAACTTCTTCCTATACGCGTGGACCCCGGTCAAACTGAATATCGTCGCCGCCGCGTTGCCTTTCGCTTCCCACGTGGCACCGGATCTTAAGACGTCAACGACGCCGTTTAGAACTCCGTCGGTTTCCATTATCCTCGATTTGTTCGCTTCCAGTATGGAGAGATTCAGAATCGTCGTCACGGCGTTGACCTGCAAACTGGGCTGGTCGGAACCTAGGAAATTCACCAGCAACGGTAGAGCTCCGGCCTCGGCGATGCAAGTCCGGCTGTCGGAATCGGTCTTGGCTAAAACCCTAAGCTCGTGGACGACGCGGTTCGCCATCTCCAGCTGCTGCGACGGCGCGGCGAGCTTGCTGGTCAAAAACGACACCGTCATCTTCGTCGCCTCCAGCGCCGCCTTGTTGACGGCGGCATATCCACCGCCGGACTTGACGTCTGCCTCGGCGGACTCGAACGGAATCCTCTGCTCCTTGCACCAAACGGCGATGAGATTCTTGAGTCCCTTGTTCGGAATTAGATTGGTGTGAGCGAGGCGTTGACCGGTTTTCGGACATGTGTCGTGGCCGGATTCGATCCATAACGTAATAGACTGCCGGTCGTATGTTTGTCCAGTGGACACCACCACCGGATCCTGCATCAAATCGAGAGAAATCGGACACCGGAAATCCGCCGGGAAATTGCTGGTATCAAACGAGGCCGCCCGGCGCCACCGCCGGCTGCTGCTGGGGGTTTCTCTCGGCGTGGAAGCGCCGTACAGAACGCACTTACCGTACCTCACCAATCCAATCAACGCAACGACTTGGGATTTCGATTGGGGATCGGTCTGATTGAGAACCTCATCTTCGAGGGTTTCCATTTCGTCCCGGCAGGCGGCGGAATCGCGGAGATTCAGCCGATCAAAAATGAAACCCAGCTTTTCGTGATCAGGGATTATCTCCCGCTTGATTAAATCCAGCATTTCCAGAGCCTGAAGCCGGAGAATCTCATCCTCTGGATCCAAGTAAACAACTTTTTCAGACAAACACTGGCTCCGAATAAGCCCCACTAGCTCCCGAACATCTTGACACAGATTCAACTGGTTCCTCCTCTCATCCCCGGCGGGAAATACATCCAGAACGGTGGCCAATTCAAGAGTAATATCATGGAAGAAACTAGAGACGGAAGGGCTCTGAAGCAGCAGCCACATCCTACTGGAACTCAAGCAATCCTCCAGGAGGGTTTTAGTTCTCTGCAGCAGTATGAACAGCTCCTCCAGGCACAAGGCGGCGGAGGGCGGGAAGACGACGGTGTGGGCCCGGATAAGCTCCTCGAAGAGGAGCGACAGCAGCCGGGTTTTCCTGACGGCGGCGGCTGTGTTTCGCCGGAGGAGGAACCGGAGAGGGTGGAGGGAGCAGATGTCCCTGGAGATGAGTTGGAGAGAGTGGAGGAGGCTCTGGTGGGAGGGGCGGCGCTTCCTGGGCTGGAATGCTTCCGGCGAGATCGCCATAGACGGCAATGGAACAGCGGAAGAAGAAGATTGTGATTGGAGGAAATTAAGGTCCGGATTATATGATGGAGGATGGATTGATTTATTTAAGGTAGGAAATGGTACGATTTTGGGGAATTGACTGTCGGGGAAGAGAGGAGGAGAGATGAAAGGAAGGAATGGGAGGAAAGGATGAGTTGTAAATGCATGGGGACCTAATCCTTTATTTTCTTTCTTGTTTTCCAGTTGGTGCTCTTTGCCTTTTTCTTCTTTTTCTTCTCCATTTAATTATCAACTTGGAGTACTTATTCCGTGGTTTTGGTCATTTACCGCCGGCTTTTCATTTTCTTTTAATATTTATACGTCGTGTTTTATCCAATCGTGTCACCTTTAAATTGTGCCGATGGTTCTTTAGTCGGTTTCCCTAAAAGAAAATCAAACGGTGATTTTAAAATTAATAACAGGATTTAATTTTTAATTATTGGTAGTTAGAAGGATACAGGTTAATTAGAGTAGATAGTAAGCAATGAGCACGCCATGATAGTGTTGAATTAAGCCGACCCCATGGGTAATACCGTAGGTGTTAATGAAATACTTCCCCACTCTCGTAGAAATTGACTTGCTTTCTATTTTTCTATTGTTCTGATATACGTTAAAAATTACTCATCACGAAAAATACTGATACTTTTTGTTAAAATTTTACTATGTTCTATTTTACGCAAGACTCAATTGCATAAAAGGCCGTCTTTCCATAAGATATGGAAAGACCAACATTTAAACTGCAAATTAGAATAAATGAAAATAAAATTTTTGGGTTGCTTAAACTTTATAACTACTAATGTTGTATAATAAAATTTTAATATTACAACTAAAACCTTTCACCTTTTCGTTTTTATAATTAAATCCTATCTTTCCATAAGCATATGGAAAGACGGTCTTTTCCAAGATTTTGCTTTGCATAATCCACTATTTTTCCAAAATGTTCTTACGTTTTTGCAATTATTCGCTTTCGCATTAATTATTCAAAAATAATATACTCCCTCCGTCCCTGACCAAGCACGCGGAATTGTTTCCACGATTTTCAAAAAACATATTTGACCATAAGTTTAACTACGTAACAGTAACAACAACAAAATATTTAGAATAAAAAAAACCACATACGATAATATTATGATTTATATATGTATTCGACCAAAATTTAATTATGTTATCATCAAATATTAAATATACAGTTTAATATGAAATATAAAGAGTACTCCCTCCATTTTTTTAATATTGGCACACTTACTAAAAGTGGGTATTTTTTTTCATCGGTACTTTCTATTTATGGCAAGTTTAAGGTTATTACATCCACTCATTTTACTTTCTCTTCTTTCAATTTAATTTAATCCACTCATTTAGTATCTTTTAAATTCTAACACAAAAAATGAGGTGCCAATATTAAAAAACTATGGAGTATTAACAATACTTATGCCAGGACGGAACAATTGATGAGAAGAGTCAAAGTTTGGAAATGGAAGCAAGACAAAGGAATAAAGAAAGAGAGAAGGAAAAGTTGTAACGGGCGGCGGGTGGGAGCAATAATATGGCGCACATGGTTAGGCTGGGTACGGCGGCAGCCGGATGCTTAGATTTTGTCAACACCATTACTGCTGAGTTGGTCCGTTCAACTCCCCCCTACGCAAACTAGGCTACTGTAATCTTTATTTGCGTGCTCCCGGTTCTCTAACATTGGCTCCTTTTTCTTTTGGGGAAGATTTTTTAATATTGACTCCTTTCCGTATATTGCAAATCCTAGATTGTTTCATCAAATCTATTTACTTTTTGTATTTTCAATGCAATTCTCACCATTCATTTCACTCTTTGTAAAAAAAAATGTCCAAAAATAGGAGCCAATGTTAGAGAACCATGAGAAGTATAACTATTACAGTGAAATAGGTTTTGGACCGGTCGCTAATTCACTGTTTTTGTATTAAAATACTCTCTCTGTCTCATATAAAACTATATACTTCCATTTATGTTACTATTTATTGTCCAACTTTAACCACGTATTTGAATATATATATATATATATATATATAACAATATTATCAAATGTTATATGATTGAATTCGTCGGAACAAGTAGTTTTTGAAAAGTAAACTTTTGTTTACCGCTATTATACGCAGTTCAACATATTAACGGTTAGACTAGTTTCTTGATGAGTTAAAATTTTTATATGCAATTTAACCTGGGACGAAAAGAGTAGAATAATTACAGTGAATTAGGTTTTGGTTAAGTGGTTACCTTACTATTTTTGTAACAAAGACAATATTCAAGCAATGCATTTAGTAAGCATGATTTCCCACATACTGTTAATGAATGTGCAATTGTTGTGGGTTCAACTTTTGAGAGCTTTTTGGAGGGCAACCTAACCATGTAGCTTGTATGTAACTTTTCCTTAAATAAAATACATATAACAATTACACAAAAATTAATACTCCCTCTATTCCAGGGAACCTGCAGAGGGGAGGGAAGAAATTCACCTTCAAATTTTAAAAGTGTAAAAAGCTCAATATACCCTTGTTTCTAATTTTACAGGTCTGAAAATCCCCGACCTCCCCCTGCCCTCCGCCTCTCTCCACTGTGAAGCTCCACTTGGGTGGGTGGATTTGAGGAAGAATCTCCAACCTCCTTCTCCCTCCACCTTACAGGTTTGAGTTTTGTAGGAGTCAAAACGGCGGAACTGAGTTAGGGAGGGTTGAATGGGTTGTGGTGAGGGAGTAAATTTTTAAAATTTTAAAACGTGTATAATTTTAAATTTTAGGGGTAATAATGTCTTATGACACGTTGAATACTTCATTCAAAGTAAAGTGTGCATATTTTTCTATGACAGATAAAAAAGAAGAGTATGCAAATTCGATTGGGATGGAGGGGGTAGTTCAAAATTATTCGTCATGGTGAAGTTGATACTATTATAGACAGTAATGTTATTGTTTATACACTAATTTAAATATAGCAAAATTGTTGACAAAATTAAGTGTGCTGGAAAAAAAAAACTGATTGAAGACCATTTCTCAATTAGTTTCTTGTGCAAATATTATATGGAGGGGCGGAGTGTAGCACGTTCATTTGTGCATCACAAAATCGCAGAGTATCAGATTCTGACTTTGTGATATCTAACTTCACCTAATATTTTAGGCTCATAAATATTCTAATTTATTAAAGTGTAGCAAATAAAATGTATATTTAAATAAGAGAAGGTTTCATGTTAGGTCAATAACGAATAGGCTGCTCGTAAAATATATTTTTCTTATAATTTTAAATTTGTATTATAGTTATTTATAAGTTAAAGATTCATTTTAAGAAATCATAATTATAAATAGCTCAATGTAATAAATAAATAACAGTATCAAACCACCCTGTTAATCATTATTAGAATCATGGGCTTCTATCATAAAACCAATTGGTACTATGTAGAGGTGACCCATGATCTTATATACTGAGTTATATGAATGTCAACCACCAATGTGGGACTAACTCTAACACGCCCCCTCACGTGCAGCGGCATGAATCAGTGCGCAAACGTGACAGAATGGGGGTAACGGGCCAACCTTGGGCTCTGATACCATATTAGAATCATGGGCTTCTATCATAAAACCAATTGGTACTATGTAGAGGTGACCCATGATCTTATATACTGAGTTATATGAATGTCAACCACCAATGTGGGACTAACTCTAACAATCATACTAAATTGGTCCATTTTTCTGATTGTCAAATTGAAACCAGAGTTTGTGCTTCAGTTATTATACTACAAGGATGTTAAATTAGGTCAATTTTATATATTTCGAATATAGATTCTGGGTGGAATATGGCTGAACTGTTTGCCTAACGTGAGAATAATAAATTTGGTGGTACAAAAAAAATCAATCTCCTCTGGTTGAGAAGATAAGGGGATAAGAGAGAGCAGTGGGGCCCACACTCCATTCCCATTATATTGTCCTATTAATTTCACCTTTCAATTGGAGTAGTACCAATTTAGCACGTAGCGCCAGATTAAGATGCCACGAACTGGACAATCAAATTCGAAATTGATTAAGCACGAAAGACAAATTACAGTATAAATGCGAGTTTCATTGATGGCAAAGTATTGGGAAAATCCGTCTTATGGAAAGACGGATATTAAAAGGCAAAAGATCTTAGTTGTAACATTAAAAATTTATTATACGCCGTGAAATAGTTATAAAGACGGCCGTCTTTCGACTCCAACAAATTTTACAAAATAATTCATTATGCAGATGTCGTTCCAATGTAGTTTAATGCTCCGAGCAAAAAATTAAAATTTAGGCCCTTACACAAAGGGCTTCTAAAAAATTGGGCTCTTACAAGACATGAATAAAAAATCAAATGGTGAATCAAAGAAATTATGATATTAAACCGGATCAAGCATAAATGAAAAAGGATAAATTAAATATAAAATTAGTACACATAAAGAGATTTAAAGGCATAGGTACCCACCAATTTTGAGGTATGTGCGATTGCTCGATCAGCACTGCCCCTGGTCCGACTATGATTATGCATAGTTTGCCTTATAGGTACGTATAACACACAAAGGAATTCGAAAGGTACAGTGTAAGAAATTTATTAAGTAATAAATTGGAGTGGTTTTGAAACGTAAAGCAGGGTTCGTAAAAGTCCCACAAAATACAAAGAAATGGATGCATTGAATCTCCTGATGCAGCTTCCCAGTTGGTACTCCCCCACACCTACTGCCAGCACCGCATGAACATGCCAAATGATGAAGTATTGTCTAGCAAGATATTTATGGAGCGGTGGTGTGTTTTCAAGTTTGAAATTCAGGCGGGACTGGTTTGTTGAACTCGTTATTTACCAATTCAGCTGGCTGAACTCACTGTATGCTTATTAAACGTGACGAGCCTATAATAAAATAGTAATTGAGTTGTCCAATCTCGATTATATTCTTCCAAGTCAAGCTTGATGTAGTTACATCATTGATTGATTTATAAGATCATAAATTTCATAATAGAATAAATATTAAATTGATCTTACTTCATAAAAACTAACTTTAAAACAAGGCTCTAGTAATAGGACGTAACAACATCCAAATCTTGTGGCATTTCTTTATTCAAATAAATAAAATAGTTCCATTATTTGGGCAAGAAAGAGACGCTCAAGCAACTTAGCGTACTAAAATAGCGATAACAACGGTGGTGCAGGAAACATTGCATTAGGTGTAGAGTTTGTTGTAACCACTAATTAGTAATTACCACCATACTTTCCAATTATAGTTGTGTCCTTTTTATAGTTCTATTTTTGTCACCACCTACGTTTTATTTGTACTACTAATCCTTTTTTTCTATCAATGCTTGTATTAATGACAGTTCAATTTGTTTTCCCGTTCAAACCGTGAAGAAGTTCAATGATAGCTCACTGAGCATGTTTAGAATATAGAGGAAATCTCAGGGAATGTGAAATATTGGTGTTTGCAAAAACGGTAGAGTTTGGGAACCAAAACTATGGTTTTTGAATAAACTGCTGGCTAGGAACCATATATGCAGTTTTTTGCAAAAGCTGTAGTTTGGGAATCAAAATTACGATTTTTGCAAAAACTGCAACTCATGAATAGGTTCGCTGATTTTTAACTTTAAAGGCTGTAATTTATATTTTTAAAAAACTATTTATTCTATAAGTTAAAACAAGTAGTATTGTATATATGAGTGTAAAAAAGTATAAAAAGAAAATAACACAATGTAAAAAGGTACATATTTACAAATTTTAAATTTAGTATGTAATATAACAAATGCAGTGTATAGGTTAAAAAATATGGTGAATTGTTCATAACATAAGAATATGCCGTATGTTAGAAGACCTCCTCTAAAATCTAGACATCAATCCCAAAAGGTTAAGCGGATTACAAAAGAATGCCGTATATACAAAGGCCAGATCATCTCAGTGCTTACATTGATTGTAAAATTACCTAATTTCACACTTAGCCGGTCCAAAATAAGAATAACAAAACTTAAATCTAATATAATATAAACAAGTACAAAGATTTGGTGGAACGGTCTCAACTAATCTTATGGCAAGATAGATGATCAAATACAGATAAGATCGGGGAACCACTTCTTAGACCGAACAAAGGGAGCTTGGACAAAGGGCCAGTATCTCTGCGTAAAACAGCCCACATACCAAATAACCTCAAACAAATGAAACGACAGGAAAACGACCCAAATTCTCAGTCCAAAAAGAAGAAGAAAAATTAGTTTTACTTTAGTGGTCTGCATGAACTAGAAAATCAACCCAAGTTTTATGACATTTTTGGGATTTGTGAAACAGCCTGATAAATGTGTCAGGTGCGGCCCTATTAATTCGTATATCTCACTACAATTTGTCTGTGGAGGAAAGTTTCGGTTAGCTAACAAACGGTTAGATCAGTCATGGAATTTTTTGTTTTTTTATAAATTTTCAAGTTGAATTATAATTGTTTATGTGCTGTAATTTATTTTTTTAAGGAAATTCACAATTATAGGTATCTCATGCAATAAATTAAAATAAATATCAAACAATCCCATTGTTCATACTAATTATAGAATGGCTCAAATTTCTCCCTTTGTGCCGCCGCACCTCCCTAAAATTAAAAAATCCTACTTTAACTTGATTTGATCCTACCGGATTCATTTGACCTTATGTTTTGGGTCAATTTGGGCAGGAACAACTAACCCATCCAGACCCGCGCTAGACCTGCGGGTCATCATGATCAACCCTAATTATAATAATGATATTTCGTGAAAAAGGCAAATATATTCCTCCACGCAAGTGGTACTAAGCGAATTTTAGCTGGGTAAAAATATAGATTTGAATTCGACTTTGACTTGGATTTGGACTTTAAAAGAAAAATTAGTTCAATTCAACATAAGGAGAAATTACTCCCTTTGTCCAGTGTTCATTTGGCCAATGAGCATGCACCAGTTGCTGTAGAAAAAGAAAAGCATAGCCAAAAAGGGCAAGAAGGGAAAAATAGAAAATGTCTGAAAACAAAAACTATGGATAACCTCGATGTAGCCAGACAGCCTAGACGGCTACTGAACATTTGTGACAGGATTTTGTTGACCCAGTGTACGGACTCCAGTTTCTACACACAAATGAACTTGAAGTTGAATTTCAATGTTCAAGATTTCAATGTTTAACCACTAGGACTAGTCCACTGGCCATGGCGTATGCCCGTTCCAGAGGCAGGTTCAATTCTAGTTTGGAGCAATTTTTGAGGAATTGTACTGTATTGATGTAGGAGCCTCACTTAGTGTGAGTTGTGTGGGAGTCTCATCTCACCTTTGTATGAGACGCAGGGGAGTCTCACTCCCTTTGTGTGAGGCAACTGAGTAATAGTAATAGAGTGGTGTGTATTCCAAAAAAAAAAGAAAAGGGTTCAACTGTTATATTAATAATCTAGTCAGTTTTTATTTTTCATTTAGTTCACCCACGTTCTCCATGCATTTAGGAGCTGCATGCATTTCACCCACGTTCTCCATGCATTTAGGAGCTGCATGCATTTCACCCACGTTCTCCATGCATTTAGTTCACCCACGTTCTCCATGCATTTAGTTCACCCACGTTCACCCATTTAGGAGTTGTAGTTATTCCTATTTTTGTAACTTATTTTTCAGCTCTATTTATAGCCAAATGAATGAAGAAAAAGGAGTATGTTTTCACTGCACCAAACCTTCTCTTTGTGCTCTAGTTTTTTCTTTCAAAACCAACATCTGGTATCAGAGCACGCACGATCACGGCGACAATGTCCGGCGAGAACGAGAATTCGCCGTCGCCACTGCGGGAACGTGGAAGGCAGCGTGGACGGAGCATGGCACGGCGGAACCCTAACGAAGTGATCATCCACGAACGGACAAATCTTGGCGGCAACATTGTGTATCCTACGCTGACAGCAACCAATTACATTGAATGGTCCCTTGTGATGAAGATCAATCTACGCGCCCAAGGGTTGTGGCAGGCAGTTTCCGGCGAAGGCGAACCAGGCGAGCGCGAGGACATGGCGGCGTTGTCGGCGCTGATACGAGCAGTCCCGCCTGAGATGGTGCCAGCCCTAGCCGTGAAAAACACGGCTCATGAAGCTTGGGAGGCAATTAGAATGATGCGAGTCGGAGTGGATCGCGTGCGAGAAGCGACGGCGCAACGACTGCGCAAAGAATTTGAACAGATTGCGTTCAAGGAAGGTGAATCACTCGATGCTTTTGGCATGCGCATCACAGGCATTGTCAATAACCTCCGCTCTTTGGGTGATGCCGTCGAGGAGGTGAAGGTGGTTCAGAAGTTCCTGCGGGAGGTTCCGAGCCAGTACGCTCAGATTGCGTGCTCGATTGAGACACTCCTCGAGCTGGACGGCATGACTGTTGAGGAGCTAATCGGGAGGCTACGGTCGGCTTGTGAGCGGTGCTCCATAAATTCCACGGGCAACGCAAGTGGTCAAGTCCTCCTCACGGAACAGGAATGGATTGCACGTGGTAAGAGCAACAACCCCGGGAGCAGCGACAAAGGCAAGGGTTTCCGAAAATGGAAGAAGCTAACAAACGGCGGGCGAGACGGTGGCCAGCGTGCTTCGAGCGGCGATCGTGACATGACGAATGTGAAGTGTTACAATTGTAACAAGTATGCCGGCCATATCTCCAAGGATTGCCCCGAACCACGGCGTGAACGGAAGGGACGAACAAACCTTGTGCAAGATCAAGAAGAGGAGGCATCACTACTTGTGGCTAGACTACACTCTCTCACAACCGGGACTCAGGCAACCGACGGTCATGTGTTGCTCAACGAGGTTCGGTCACAAGCTAGGTCGACAAAGCAAGCCGGCCAATGTGACACAACGTGGTTCCTGGATTCAGGAGCAAGTGCCCACATGTGCGGAAGACGTGATCACTTCTCCGAGTTGGACACAAACGTGCGAGGCTCCGTCAAACTTGGAGATGACACCTCAGTGGAAATTGAAGGCATTGGCACGATCCTCTTCACGTGTCGAAATGGTGAACACCTCACGCTCACGGAGGTGTACTACATACCCCGACTACACAGCAACATCGTCTCCCTGGGGCAGCTGGACGAACTCGGGTACGATGCGCACATTCGGCACGGATGGCTCCAACTGCGTGACCAGGACGGGCGTTTGCTCGCGCGAGTGCCGAGAAACCGCGGGCGTCTCTACGTGTTGCACCTCAACCTGGCGCACCCTGTGTGTCTAGCCGTGCACGGCTCCGAAGATGGATGGAGATGGCACGCACGTTACGGGCACATGCATTTTGAGGCACTCCGGCGTTTGTCGCGTGACAACCTAGTGCACGGTCTCCCAATGATTGATGATGCGGAGCGGCTGTACGACGCCTGTCTCACGGGGAAGCAGAAGCGAGCAACATTCCCTAAGCAGGCTTGGAATCGTGCGAATGAGCGACTCGGCTTGGTGCAAGCGGACTTATGCGGGCCGATCGATCCACCCACGCCAGGAGGTAAACAATATTTTCTTCTGACGGTAGATGACCATAGTCGATATATGTGGATTTCTTTGCTTGCCTCAAAGGATCAAGCCGCGGACGCGATCAAGAAGATAGTTGCAGCAGCTGAACTCGAGAGTGGATGCAAACTGAAGGCACTACGCACTGACCGCGGTGGTGAGTTCACCGCCCATAGTCTTGGTGATTACTTCTCGGAGCACGGCATTCATCGGCAATTCACGGCACCATATACGTCGCAGCAAAACGGCGTAGTTGAGCGACGAAACCAAACCGTGGTTGGAATGGCTCGCTGCCTTTTGAAGGCTAAGGAGATGCCGATGAAGTTCTGGGGAGAAGCAGTGACGACGACGGTCTATTTGCTGAACCGTGGAACGACGAAAAGTGTAGCGGGCAAGACACCCTACGAAGCTTGGCACGGACGTCGGCCAAGCGTGCAACACTTGCATGTTTTTGGGTGCCTGGCTCACGTCAAGACCGCCGACCCACACATGAAGAAATTGGACGACAAGAGCAAGCCAATGGTTCTGTTTGGGTATGAACCAGGTACAGCGGCGTACCATGTCTATGACCCGACCACGGATCGAGTGAAGTGCTCCCGCGATGTTGTTTTCGACGAGGACACCACATGGGATTGGAGTAACTCAGCAGACGGCGAAGAGAAGCGCAATCCACCGATAATGGAGACATTTTCTGTCGATCATTTTGTCTCAACTGTTGCAGGTAACCACACGACAGAAAATGGCTCGTCCTCGCATGTCCGAAGTTTCACCGGAACCGGCGAACAAGACACGAACAAGGAACCATCAACTCCGACCACACCACCGACTGCACCAACGGTCGAGTTTGTATCCCCGCCAACTGCTGCAACGGAGTCATCTCCGGGCGAGGAGGCGCCTCGACGGTATCGCACGATGGATAATCTACTCGACTCGACAATCCCTGTTGAAACCGGAGACGATGAACTGTGTCTCCTCATCGCTGACGAACCGACATCTTTCACTGAAGCCGAGAAGGATGAGGGGTGGCGAGCAGCGATGGTGGAAGAGCTGGCTAGCATCGAGGCAAACCAGACATGGCAGCTTACGGTTCTGCCACCAGGGCACAGCGCGATAGGGCTAAAATGGGTCTTCAAACTAAAGAGGGATGCAGTCGGGGAGGTTGTGAAACGAAAGGTGCGGCTGGTGGCAAAGGGTTATGTGCAGCGTCAGGGGGTGGATTACGAGGAAGTCTTCGCTCCCGTCGCAAGGATGGAAACTGTAAGAGTTCTGTTAGCGTTAGCTGCTCACCATGGTTGGCTGGTTCATCACATGGACGTAAAGACCGCATTCCTCAATGGCGATTTAATCGAGGAAGTTTACGTCGAGCAGCCACCAGGTTTTGTTGTCAACGGCGAAGAGAGAAAAGTGCTCCGACTTCATAGGGCGTTGTACGGACTCCGCCAAGCTCCGAGGGCATGGAATGCGAAGCTTGATACGAGCCTTCGAAAACTTGGTTTCGAGCGAAGCGAGATGGAGCATGCTGTTTATCGCCGTGGAAACAATGAGAATCTGCTGCTTGTCGGAGTGTACGTCGACGACCTTATAATCATTGGATCTTCAGTCAAGGAAGTGTCGAAGTTTAAGAGGGAAATGACGGATCTCTTCCAAATGAGTGATTTAGGGGAGCTAAGCTATTATTTGGGTATACAGGTATAGCAGAAGGGTGGTTTGATCACACTGAGCCAAGCTTCCTATGCGAAGAAGCTGATTCAAAAGGCTGGCTTAGAAGGTTGCAATCCCTGCGTAACTCCGATGGAACCACGGATCAGACTGAGCAAGACTGGTGACGGAAGGCCGGTGGATGCTTCATTTTATCGGAGCATTGTGGGGAGCCTCAGGTATTTGGTGCACACGAGGCCCGACATCACGTTCGCAGTCGGCTACATCAGCCGGTTCATGGAAAATCCCAAAACGGAACACTTTGCTGCAATGAAGCATTTGTTACGATACGTGGTGGGAACTTTGGAGTTTGGAGTGTCGTATGGAAGAGGAGAAGGAGCTCTGAGATTGCTAGGCTACAGCGATGCTGACTTAGCCGGAGACATCGACGATCGGAAGAGCACAAGCGGGCTAATTTTCTTCCTCGGACAAGCTCCGATCAGCTGGCAATCGCAGAAGCAACGGATAGTGGCAATATCATCTTGTGAATCAGAATATATTACTGCTGCAACTGCGGCGTGTCAAGGCATCTGGCTCAGCAGACTACTAGGTGAATTGAAAAACGAACAACCTCAAGCACCTAGACTGTTGGTGGACAACAAGTCAGCAATTTTCCTCAGCAGGAATCCTGTGTTTCACGAACGGAGCAAACATATCGATACTCGGTATCATTTGATTCGGAACTATGTGGAGTTGGGAGAACTTGAACTTGAACACATCAACACCGAAGAGCAGCTTGCCGACTTACTGACGAAGTCACTTGGACGAGTTCGTTTCCAGGAGCTAAGGAGCAAGATTGGTGTTGCCGACACAACATAAGCAACGACAAGATTAGGGGGTGATTTGTTATATTAATAATCTAGTCAGTTTTTATTTTTCATTTAGTTCACCCACGTTCTCCATGCATTTAGGAGCTGCATGCATTTCACCCACGTTCTCCATGCATTTAGTTCACCCATGTTCTCCATGCATTTAGTTCACCCACGTTCACCCATTTAGGAGTTGTAGTTATTCCTATTTTTGTAACTTATTTTTCAGCTCTATTTATAGCCAAATGAATGAAGAAAAAGGAGTACGTTTTCACTGCACCAAACCTTCTCTTTGTGCTCTGGTTTTTTCTTTCAAAACCAACATCAACATGTGAAGCTAAGATTTGATGATCACTTATTAGTTATTGCCATATGTTATATAAAATGGGTTCAAGGTTTCGTAAAAGACAAATATATTTCTTCATGCAAATGATAAGCGGATTTTTTACCTGTATATTATTTGTTATTTTGGATAATTTTCAAGGTATTTCATTACTTGTAGGATAGCCAAAAATGGAATTTTGCCCAATACTATGGGAACAAATGGAGTATTCAAAATATAGCCACAAAACAATACATTTCAAGTAATACTAATGAAGGGGAAAAAATAGACACAAATGAAGTTGAAAAAGACAAACCTGACTTTGATTTGGACCATTTATTATCATACAAATGATGTTAAAGGATATAGTTCTTGTATACGCAAGTAGAAATCTTCTACCTATCAATCCCTCAATCAAAGGAATTTATTCTTATCTTATAAGCATGTGAACTCTATATATACGATTCTCTTGAAAAACAACACAAAAAATCATTCTCATTTATTCTCTAAACTTACAATGGTAAGGCGTAATGACGAACTCCTTTTCTTCCTTTTCTGTTAAATCCAATCCAACAACTAGCGCAATATCCGTCAGTATCAGTAGCAAATAGAAAGAGATAGAGATAGAAAGAACAACAATATCCACCAGTATATTCCTCCTCCTTTGCTTGAGTGCACAAGCTAACGGAGGTCCGGTGGTATTATGGGGAACAGATGCCCAGCGACGGAACTAGGGGGGGCGAGGGGGTGCTAGCGCCTCCCCTAAGATCCGACGGCTAGAAATTTAGGCCTAGAGCCACCGGAAGCCACCGGATTCCGCCCCCCTTGAGTCGTCGGCGCCGGAGCGAGTTCTCTTTCGGAAGTGGCCGCTGCGCCAGAAAATGAAGAAGATGAAGTTTTTTTTGGTATAACTAAACAAAACGACATCGTTTTGGCTTAAGTGAAGCGACGACGTTTTGTTTACTGAAGGGAAAAAAATAGAAGGCCCAATTGGCCCAAACAAAATTTAAATGACTAATGGCCAGCCCAACCTAATAATATAGTCTTGAGAAGTTGAGAGGCAGCAAAGTAATATACATTTGCCTCTAACTCCAAGCAAATCCACCGCCCAACCACCTCCTTCCGCCGCCGCTTCCTGCCGCCGTCCCTTCTACAACCACTATCAGCAACCAAGGGCATGGTATCAAGGGGCCAATATATTTTTGTTATGTAATTTATGTTGAATAACTTGAATTTGTATGAAATTGTGAATATTGAATATATATATGAATAATTTAGTGATTGTGTTGAAATTGTGAGATTGTGCTAAATATATATTTGAATAATTTGACATATTTTGACATATTTAATTTGACATATTTAATTAGACATATTTAATTTGACATATTTTTTAGACATATTTAATTAGACATATTTAAAAAAAATATATTTAGCGTTGAAAAAAATATATTAGTTAAAAATTATTTTATTTAGCGTTGAAAAAAAAAATTTAACCTCATTTTTGCCCCCTAATATATACTCCTGGTTCGCCACTGCAGATGCCCGTAATGAACCTTGCACTACGGGTCGGGAGAATTTCGTTTCAAATACAATAATTTATCACAGCTCACATTTATAAATTTCAAACAAAATTTGTATTGTAAATTCTGTTCTCCCAACTAAACGATATTTTCCACATTGTTCAATTATGATAACCGTCTTTCTCCAAGACCAATGACTGTAAATTCTTTTCGTACAGTGCTGCCATTTTTATCAACATCATGTTCATTACCATTCACTCAACTTCCATTCAGCCATGTTCCTCATAGTTTTGTTCTGTCCGATTTGATTTACTCTGCTTTATTTTCGTTCAATCCAGGCCAATCCTATTTAAATAAGTTCAATTATGTCTACTTCACTTCAATTTAGTTTTGTATTCTTTCTATGTTGTTCGCCAGAATTATTTCAATCAAACAAACAAAAAACACAAGTTAAATTTAGAAGAAAAAGAAAAAATATAAATAAATTCAAGTGAGGAGTACCTACTCACTCCATTGAGTAACGTGAGTGTGACAATTATCTTTAAATAAAGAGAACATTTTAGTTTATTGATTTTTTTTGTTCATTAACCGAAGTACTCCCTCCGTTTCAGTAATATTGACACTATAAGTTTAGGTGATTGGATTTAGGTAGAGGAAATGAGTTGATGAAATTGGATGTAGAAAGTAAAAAGTAAAATGAGTGGATGAAATTGAAGGAATCTTACCAAAAATGAAAAGTGTGCCAATATAAAAGAAACATCCAATTAAGGTAAGTGTGCCGCTAATAGAAAAACGGAGGGAGTAACCAATTATTGAGGTACCCGTGGCTGAGCCACGTGTAGTCATGTATGGAAGTAGTGTGGATACTTCCATAAATGCTTAACTGAGTTTTTTAAAATTTATTTTTTTTAAAAATATTTGGATGGATAGTTCTCTATACCTTTTTATTTTTATTTTTATTTCATCGCACTTCTTTACCTTTTGGTATATTACCACATTTGAGATAACTGGAATATCTTACTCCTGTAACTCAAAGTAAGAGCTTCAAACTTGAACAAGAGTGGAGTTCTGAATAAAACTCAGTTTTCAAAACTTCGCATTATCAAACTCCGTTTAGTTCTTATGAGTGCTATTTAGGATCACAAACAAGGTTTGAACATTGTTCTCCCGATCTTATCTGAATTCAGTTCAGTTCAATTTATTTTAATTTAAATTTAATTGATAAAAATTAATTTAATAAAAAAAATTCATTAAACTTATTTTTAGTTTAGTTCAGTTCAATTTCATTCAAATCAGATCGCTCTACAACACCTTTGTCTATTATTTTGAGCAGATCACAAGTATTACAAATCTAAGTTTCCATACTCCCTCTTTCTCAGTCTATTATACACGGAAATTATTTTTTTTGTCAAAAATATCAAAATTTAATCACATATTTGAATAGGTATATGAACAATAATTTATCGTATGAAATACGGTTAGATTCGATGTAGAATGTAGTTTCTAAATATCAATTTTATGTATATCATTTTAATCTGCAGCTACACATATTTACAGTCAAACATATTTATTGAAAGTCGTAAAAAAAACGGTGCAGAAATGAATGGGACGGGGCAGCATAATATGTCGTGTTGGTTTGCATCCACATCTTTGATACGTAATAACTTTTATTTTGGTGGCCTTTGGGATTCCTACACCGGTGCAGGCACATAGTGATGCGGTGTCCTTGCAGTTCTCGATTTGAAGTTTTACGTAACTAAATCATATAATTATTGTTTATCATGCCCAATTATTGATTATATTATTGAATTATTGATGCCTGTGCTAAAATGGATATTGTCTCCGCCTATGTCTTGTTCTCAATGTTTACGTATATAGTATGCTTCACTATCTTGAAAGAACAGCTAAATAATTCGAGCTGATTTAAACTGAAATGGATTGAACTTAATCAATTTTATTTGTATCATTATTGGATTTAAATGTATCAAACTAAAATAAAATGTACATCTAGTTAAAATAAACAAAATTTCAACTTAGTTTAATTCAGTTTATTCAATTTTACTTTATACGAGTTCATTTTTGTTTCAAGAAATTCACTTTAATTATTTTTAAAAATATTTAATGTACTCACATACAGTTAAATTTATTTTAGTTTATTCCAGTTTATTTGAAAACCAAATAATAGAGGAGTATAGATCAACGTGCGGATCATAGAGAAGAAGCGCAATTTCCTTGAAATGTTGCAGTGGCGTACTGCTAATTTCGTCTTGGTTGGGTGCAAACAAAAGGTCGCTTTCCATGTTCGTGTGAAATTAATAATTTAAACACCGTTACAAAAAATAAATATATTAATAAGAGTCTATTTGCTTGAAAGGCGGTCTTTCCACAAGCCATGGAAAGATCAATGTTTGAAGTGCAAATTAGAAGAAATAAAGATAAAATTTTTGACTTGCATGAATCAGATTACAAACTTCATAACTACTCTACGTTGCATAATAAAATTTTAATATTACACTTAAAATCTTTTACTTTTTATTATTATATTCAAAAATCATCTTTCCACAAGTGTATGAAAAAACGATGTTTCCCAGGAATTTACCTATTAATAAAGACATCCAATTATTATTTTTGGATATATGAGAAACAACTTATTGTGAGCAATTGAATGATTCCAACAGTCAACAGTAGCCACTTATATTTACAACATTGGATCCTAACAGCAGCAGATATTCTTTAGTTGCTCTCACTACTTGCATTTACATTTATTATAAAGATTTGGGTGAGGCGGTCTCATTCAATTTATGGTGAGACGAAATGTTTAAATATAATTATCTCAATATGAGTGGTAGCATTGGATACTTTTTATAAATTTTAAAACTTTAAACCCTCGTGACCTCGTCTCACTATAAGTTATGGTGACACGGTCCCACATGCGTCGTCCTCTACATTTATTGTTCCGAAAAAATGATGCTTTTGATTTATTCTAATTTTTTAAAGATTTCATTCCGTAAAAAATGATGTTTCCATAACTTATGAAAAGACCAAGTTTAAATTGCAAATTAGAATAAATTAGGATAAAAAAATTGGGTTACAGTAACAGGGTCATAAATTCATAACTATTGCACATTGCATAATAAAATTTTATTGCAACTAAAACCTTTTGTCTTACCAAAATTCCAATTCAACCCCATTTTTTAAAAATGTCCATGGAAAAACGGCCTTTCTCAAGACTCTGTCTTTGAAAAAAATACGTTTTCTGAGCATGCGCGCTTATCCTTATCATATATGTCAAGAGACTAACGGTTAGACCAATAATGAAATACTTCATCTCAACCACTTTTAAAGTCAAATATAACTACTTATACATTACAATATATTTTCAAAGCCTTTCAACGTTACAGGAATTTCATTCCAATAAATAATAACAAACATCAAATCACCACACTAGTTACATCAATCATGAAATGACCGCCTGTGACACGGTTAGTCAGCCGATCTGTTAACATTTCCAGCTAGTCATAATTCTACAAGATTTCGTCATTGGCGTCTGCCGGTGATGCCCAACTCGCATGCATTTGAGTACTCCAGCTTCTTTTTTCCGACCCGACTGTCGGGTGGAAACTAAGCCGAATGTTTTCAATTGACAGATAAGAAACCTTAAGTTTCTGACTGGAAAACGAGAGACAGGGAGGATAAGGCGATAGAGGTGGATAGCTACAGACCAAAGAAAGGAAAGAAGCAAGAAAATGAAGCAAACCTCACTCCACATGCATATGCCTTTGAATCAATCATTTTATGCGTACCATGTAAACTTGTGAACGTGAACCTTCCACTTACATTCGTCTGGATATTAATCTTGGATTGTCCGTGCACCACTTGTTATATTACTCCGTCCCATCCGAATGTGCACACTTTTTGGTCAACTTTCTCAGGTCATGTTTGACCAACGATAACTTTAGTTACGAATATTAACGGTGTGTTAAAATTTGATATTTTGAAAATACAGCATGCAGAGAATTCAACAATATCTCACATGATGATATTGGTATCTATATACTAGTTGAAATTTATGGTCAAACGTGTCTTGAGAAAGTTGACCAAAAAGTGTGCAGATTCGGCTGGGACGGAGGGAGTAATTACTTTCTCCCGTCCACCTATTTTTAAACTTTTTCCTCTTTGGAACGTCTCATTTTTACACTTTTTACTTTGTTTCTTTTTTCGGATAGGATTTATTCTTTTTTTATGTTAAAAATAAGGAAATTAAGTGGAAAATGAAAATAAAATGAAGGTACTCTACCAGCACATGGGTAAGAGAGCATATTATTATAATCATGGGATTTTATCATAAAACCAATTGGTACTAGGTAGAGGTGACTCGTGATCTTATATACTGAGTTATATGACTGTCAACCACCAATGCGGGACTAACTCTAACACGCCCCCTCACGTGCAGTGACATGAATCAGTGCGCAAACGTGACACAATGGGGGTAACGGGCCGACCTTGGGCTCTGATACCATATTAGAATCATGGGTTCCTATCATAAAATTAATTGGTACTATGTAGAGGTGATCCATGATCTTATATACTGAGTTATATGACTGTCAACCGCCAATGCATGACTAACTCTAACACATATAATAATGGATCCTTTAAAAACTTTTTCCCTCTCTCTCCACAAAAATAGTTAGGAAGGAGGGAGTATTGGGGACGAAAGGCAAAATTGATCTATAAAGAGTGTTAACACGAATGTCAATGTCACATTTGGGTCAAAACGGGTTGGGTTTAATTTTTACCCATTTATAATTTTGTCTCATTTATTTTTTAAAAAATTATAAAAAAGAATTATTTTAATACAATTATCATACGTCATATGGAAATAAATTAGTTACTGTATTGTTATTTGTATATATAAGTATTGATACATTTAAAAGTTATTCATTTTATAAGGATAAATTATATAAAAAATTACTATGACTTGGATCAATCTGGGTCGATTTGGGTCAACCCATGACCCAAGCTGATCCGACACGACTCGATCCGACCTAAAACTATCGCGATCCGATCCGACCCATTTAACCCTAAAATTTGGATCAACTTGAATAGGGACAGTTGACCCGCTCCAAACCACGGGTCAGCATGACCGATCCTAATTATAATAATGAGATTTTGTGAAAAAGACAAATATTTTCCTTCATACAAATAGTACTAAGAAAATTTTAGCTGGGTGAAAACATATATTCCCTCTGTTCCAGATTAAATTGCTCAAAATCTTTTTCACAGTCTCCAACACATATTTGACCATTAATATATTTAAGTACGTATAATAGCGGTAAAAAAAATTTTACTTTCCGAAAACTACTTGTTATGACGAATCCAACAATATCACATACAACAATATATATCTATTCAAATATGCAATTAAAGTTTTCTTAGTTTGACTAAATTTTTAATCTTGTGCAATTTAATCTAGAACGGGAAAGTATTTAAATTAGACTTTGGCTTTGAATTTCTAAAAGGAAAATTAGTCCAATTTAACCTCAGTTAAAATTGCTCCCCCTGTCCAATCTTTATTTGGCCAATGAGCATATACACCAATTACAGTAGAAAATGAAAAGCATAGGACGAAAAGGGCAAAAAGGGGAAAAACATATCAGGCCTGAAAAGAAGAACTATGCATCACCTCACTGTTGACCAGCTAGGACTCTTCTGTTATACTTTTATGTATTATTGTGTATTACACTAATTAAATTTTGACACATATCCCTTCTAAATTAGATAAAAATGATCAAACTAATATTAATTAATTTATGAGAGACACATGTCAGAATTTGATTAGTGTAACGCACAGTAATATACAAAAATGTAACAGAAAATCCCGAGCCACTAGACGGCTACTGGACATTTGTGAAAGGAGTTTGTTGAGCCAATGCACGGACTCCCTTGTGTATTGAAATTACTAGAATGCCCTTTTAAATCAGGACCAAATTACTTTGGTCAATTTATTCACGTGGGAGGGAAAATCGAACATTATTCAATCTATTCCAACATTAATCCAATATTATTCATTTAAAAGTTTATGAAAGTGATGCATTTTTCAAGATGAAATCCTTCCATTACTACTAATATTCATAGTATTATTTTATGTCGTGTTAATATCTATAAAATTTTAACTATAAAATTATATTATACGTATTCCAATTATCGGCTAGTAATACAATTTGAAATGATAGTCAAGGTGAGTAAAACAAATAAAAGAAATAAAGTTTAATTCTATAAAAATGGAATG
Source organism: Rubia yunnanensis (assembly GCA_037428765.1). Lineage (NCBI taxonomy): Eukaryota > Viridiplantae > Streptophyta > Magnoliopsida > Gentianales > Rubiaceae > Rubia > Rubia yunnanensis. The sequence continues at coordinate 115,267,956 of CM075066.1, read as the reverse complement.
AATCAAAATTTTACAGAAAAAAAGTAGGTCAGTCATTCATATATAATAATAATCGGATAATTAATACTATTATTCCATCCGTTTCAGCGAATTCTACCCACTTACTATTTGTCAGTCAAAGTTATCTTACTTAGACCACACATTTGAATAGATATATGATTAATAATATTATCTTATGAGATATTGTTAGATTCGTCGTAACATGTAGTTTATAAATATCAATTCATATGCCACCGTTATTGTCCATAGTTACATATATTTATATTCAAGTGTATTTTTTGAAGACCGTAGAAAAAAATTCGGTGCAAATTCCCCTGTGGTGGAGGGAGTAACATTTTTCGTTCAATTATAACACTCTTCTATTTATGTTTTAAAATTATCATTTGGAATTTGGACCACTCCATTACTCTTTCGTTCCTTCCTCAGTATAAAAAATGTGTACATTATGATGTAACGGAAGAAGCGTTCCGTATTCGAATTGGTTCATTTTGGAGTTGCTTATTTGAGTGTGCATGTTGAACTAAATCCGGATGCAAGTATGTTGATTTTTAAAATTGGACAAATAGGTGGAGGACGAATTCACAGAATGCATCATTTATGTGCTTTCTTTTCTTTTTTAGCTGGTTGTAGAGGACGCATTCTCTACAACGGATGCAGAGGACGCATCCACTACAGCTGGTTATGGAGGACGCATCCTCTACAACACATTCTCTACAGTTGGTTGTAGAGGTCGCATCCTCAATGATTGATTATTATTTTTAAACGGATGCAGAGGACGCATTCTCCCTCTAAATGCATCTTCTACGTAATTTATATATTTTTTTTGAATGCGTGAATCAATTAAGTTTCTCTGAATGCATCCTCAATTTAACTTTGTTTTTAATGAGTTCTCTAATTGATTGTCCTATTTTTGTTTTCTATATTTTCATTGTTCTCAATAGCGTATCAGTAGACATGTAATTGTTTTATATATTTTATAATTTTCCATAATGATAAATGCCTCGGGAGAATTTGAAAGTCCGCTTTGAAATTTATGATAATAAAACTTGAACATCTTATTCACATGATTAAAGATAATGGGAAATTTTGATCGTTGGTATTTAAATTTTTTAAATATTCCAAAATAAGGAAAATGAATGATTTTTTTTTTAAAAATGGAAGTTACTACAGTATTTGAATTGTAATTGTAAATTTTAGTTTTTTTTGTAGTTTAAATGAATTAGAGATGTAAATAGACTAAAATTTTGGTTTTTTAAAATTTTCCACCTTTTCCACTATTCACTAATAAAAATAAACAAAAATATAAGAGTAGACGCATTTAATTTTTATGAAATTAGAGATGATAATGAAAACCAAATAAACATGAATTGATTCAGTGGGAGGTGGGTGGATGAAAACACAGATAACCCTTGTGTTTGGAACTTTAACCGAGGAAGATACAAGGGAGAACGATATTCCAGTTTGTTGGAAGTATATGGGCAAAGGAAGGGGTAGCATAGGACCCCAAAGGAACGCAGAACACTGTAGTTAGGTAGTTTCCCGTAGAGACATTAGTATGGGGATTTGAAGAAGGGCTAGGTGATATGGTACGGTATATCAGATAGACAACAGTATGGAATGCTTGTTCCCGGAATTTGGTAGGGAGACGAGAGTGAGCAAGAAGTGCTAAGCCCATTCTCAACGATCATGCGATTGTGACATTTAGAAGAGTCGTTTTGCTCTGGGGTGTGGGGACATGAAACTTGATGACGAAGTCCATGGGAGGCAAGAAGGGTAGAGACATTATGAACCAATCAGCTAAGGACAGCGATAATAGATTTTCAATAGAAACCCCTCACTTACAATGTTAAGCCTTCTGAAAATTAATTCAACTAATTCAGAGTGGCTTAACCTCTGTTCGAGAGTCACGTTTTCTCAGATATTGGAGGATCATAATATGCACACATATTCAAATCAAACTTAATCTGACCCCCTTTGTACAAGTACATTGTCAAAAACATCGTACAACTGCATTATACAAATATAGAACATATAATTTCATATATAGAAAGACGGTATTATTCAACAACATATATTCAACTCCCCAAACCCTAAACCATACATTGTTCCATTATCATCGGGCAACCAAATCATACACTATTATCGATTTTCTAACTAATTGACATACAACATTTCAACTTAAATTGTTATTACGACGAAAATAGAAAAATTAGTGAACAAATAACACATAATCAATTCACCCATAATCACACATCCTAATTCAACGCATTCATATAATAAAACCATAATCATTCAACACATTTATATGATCAAGATTTTTTCAGGCACCTCTAGCAAATGCAGTGCTAGAGAGGCTCCCAAAGTTTCTGGCGGCGCATGACTCCCACGTGCGGGTATGCTGGCAGCGCGTGAATACCACACACGTAGCTTGCTACGGCGCATGGGTCACACGCTCGGGTCTTGCAGCAGCAAATCAATCAGTCCCGACCGGCCGTTGTCTTCAACTACAAACTAAACAACAATTTTAACACAAGGAGTGAAGAAAACTAGCAGATCTAACCAAAAAGGGAAAAAAAATACCAAAGAAGAATGGGAGAGATATGTTCTTGGTGATGACAATGGGAAAACACGAAGGCTAGGAGGGAGAACACGGCGTGAGCACACAGAAGATGATGGAAGAATCCTCCGTCTAGAAATTTAAAAAAGCATAAAATATAGAGGACACATTTGACTCACTTTTGTAAAAAAAAAATTAAAAAAGAAAAAATATTTAAAACACATTTAATAAATACATTTTTCATATTTACATCCACTGTCTACTTTAGTCGCCGTGTACGAATTTTCTCGTTCATTTTGTAGTTTTGCGAGAACGTAAAACACATGGGTGATGGGACCGAGCAAAAGTAGGCGCCTGATTTTCGAAAAAACTGGACCAAAAATCGCAGCGAAGACAAGCGTACGGTCACAAAGAAAGAGCCTCACTAACACTCGAATTGTCTTATTATCCTAACAAAAACTTAACTGCTGTACTAATATTTGATTTCGTTGTCGTCTTTAGCTAATGTACTCCGTAATGTAGAAAGAGCAGGAATTCCCTCTCAACAAAGCATGACAAAATTTATGATTTGAATTCTATCTACAGTCTAAAATGAAAAAAGTCGGTTAGTATTTAGGAATAAAAGATTTAGATTGCTCAGTTTTAGTACTCCCTCAGTTTTTTTAACATTGGCACATCACTTTTGGGGCTAGAATTTAGGAGATGCTAATGAGTAGATGAAATTAAATTGAAAGAAGAGAAAGTAAAATGAGTGGATGTACTCCCTCCATTTTTTTTTCATTGACACACTTACTAAAAGTGGTGTTTTTTTTAATTGGCACTTGCTATTTTGGGCAAGTTTAAGGTTTTTACATCCACTTATTTTATTTTCTCTTCTTTCAATTCAATTTCATCCACTCATTTAGCATCTCCTCAATTCTAACACCAAAAGAGAGGTGCCAATGAAAAAAAAATGGAGGGAGTAATAATCTTAAACTTGCCATAAATAGAATGTGCCAATTAAAAAAACACTAATTTTAGTAAGTGTGCCAATATTAAAAAAACGGAGGGAGTAACATATTAATGACTGTAGGATATTTTTAAATCACTGGTGTTGTTTTTTACAGAGGTAGCACGGATGATGTTAATATAATGACCAAGTCCATGTTTTTTACATAGCTGCACCTTAATTCATGGTCCATAACTCGTTTGTTTAAATTTATTTGTTTTTTATTTTTAAACTATTCCATCTGTTTCACTAAAAGTGACATTATATGCGTAGGTGCTTGGATTTGGGCGAAAAAAATGAGTGAATGAAAGTGGATGTAAAAGGTAAAAAGTAAAGTGGGTGGATGAAATTGAAAGCATTTTGCTAAAAAAAAAGTATCAATATAAAATAAAGGCAAAGTCTTGGGAAAGACGGTCTTTCCATAGGCTTATGGAAAGACGGAGTTTGATTAGAATAATAAAAGGTAAAAGGTCTTAGTTGCAATATTAAAATTTTAGTATGAAACATGTAGTAGTTATAAAATTTATAACCCGGTTCATGCAACCCGAAAATTTTATCTTAATTTCTTCTAATTTACACTTTAAACCTTGGTCTTTCCATAACTTATGGAAAGACCGTCTTTCAAGAGACGGGCTCTAAAATAAATAATCCAAAGAAAAAAGTGTGTCAATAATAGAGTAAAAGAGAGAATATAATTTTCAACATGTTGTTGTCATGTTCACTCGGTCTTATGAGTTTAAAGTCAAATTCAAACCAAAGGAATGGTACATATGACATACCCTCTCCATTTTAAAAAAAAAGTATTATTATTTTTTAACGTCAAGTGCATTACTTTTTAAATTTGAATTATTTCATTTATATGCTATATAAAAAGTTAAAATTTTCTTTTAGATTGTCTAAGCGTTAAACAAGATCATTTTATGATTAATGTAATTAATACGGGATTTAATATTTATTTTTATTCATTACTATGAAGTTTCAACAAATTTAAAATATTTTAAAATAAATCTCAAAATATAATTAATTATAATCTAACATTAATAGTTATCGGAACAAAGTTGTGAATGATAGATTTGATATCTACTCGTATTTGGCATCTAACAAGAAAATACATGAATAAAAAATAATTTAAAATTATACAATATGATCTCACAAAATCACACAAAATTAAATTTATATACATCAATAAAAATTTAACAATTGAAATCAACTGAATTTAATTTTTTTTTAAAATGAAACAGATTTTGCCCCAGATCAGGGATTATATCCTTCATCAGACTCAACTCTCCGGTAGTTTCCAACGCGGTAAAGTCGTAAGTTGTTACAGGCATTCATGAAACAAACTCTCAACCCTTCCACCGTCTATTACTTAATTATTTTTCTAGTGGTCCAACTTTTTAATCTATAGTTGCATATAATAATATTGCATAAAATATTAATATTTTTAAAATAGATATTAAAATTAATCTAATAATATCTCACATACTTTTATTATATATAATTTAATTTATATTTATGATTAAAATTCGCAAAATTAAACCTCCAACAAACAATTAAACAAATAATTGTGGGACGAAGGGAGTAATCAGTAAATTCCGTGTCGTTATCGTTACGATGGTGAGATTCTGAAATTACAGAAATCCCAAGAGCCACACAAACTCACCCGTGTGGGTCCCGCACTTCGCAAAGACACCACAAAATCTACACTTCCACTCCAAACAAACACTATATATCGCCTCCCCTCTCTCTCTGTAACAAACCAACTATCGTCTTCGACAAAATTAACCTTATTCCATTGATGCGAATAACCATAAATCCCGGCACTGACCAGACACCATGTCCCCGTTCTCCGACGAAGACCTCGCCGGAGTTGAAGCTCCTATCAGCCACCAGTGCCTGTTCGACAAGTACGAGGTCGGGAGGCTCCTCGGGCGCGGCGCCTTCGCGAAGGTGTACCACGGCCGGGACATCCGGACGGGGAGGAGCGTGGCGATAAAGGCGGTGAGCAAGAGCAAGATCGTGAAGGGGAATCTGACGGCTCACGTGAAGCGGGAGATCTCCATCATGCGGCGGCTGCGCCACCCGAACATCGTCCGGCTGCTGGAGGTGCTGGCGACCAAGACCAAGATTTACTTCGTGATGGAGTTCGCCAAGGGCGGGGAGCTGTTCGCCAAGGTCGCCAAGGGCCGGTTCACCGAGGATCTCAGCCGCCGGTATTTCCACCAGCTCATCTCCGCCGTCCAATGCTGCCACTCCCGCGGCGTCTACCACCGCGACCTCAAGCCGGAGAATCTGCTGCTGGATGATAATTGGGATCTCAAGGTCACCGATTTTGGGCTTAGCGCCGTTACGGACCAGGTCAGTGTTGTTCCTTTTTTTTTTCTGATAAATTGGACGGAAGTTTACTTACCGTTACATTTATTGATAATAATACGCGACTAACACCAGATTTTGTTAAGATTGAACGAGATTTTGTTACATTTAATGCGTTTCTTATGCATTAAGCTCCACCGTTTTGCTGGATTTATGGTTGTCAGTGACTCAGAAGGGACCAGAATGGAACTAAAGTAAATTAAAATTTATAAAATTATATAATTTAATTTAAAAATACCGTACAGAACTAAGATTAAAGGGCAAAGTCCGATCTTTCTTCAAGCTTATGGATATGCGGAGTTTATTTAAAATAATAAAAAATAAAATATTTTAATTATAATATTAAAAATTTATTATATACTGTGCAGTAGTTATAAAGTTTATAACCCCTATCTAAATAAAATATAAACATTTTAAATTAAATTTAAGTACTTCCTCCGTCTCAGTTTAAATTACATAACAATTATAATCACCCAGTTCAAGAAATATATTTGACCATTAAGATGTTTAACGGTATATGATAACGATAAATAAAAAATTGATACATATAAACTAATTGTTACAATGAATTCGACAATAATACATATGATAATATTATTATTCATATGTTTATTCAAATATGGTCCAACTTTGAGAAAATAGTGTCTCAAAAACAAGTGTATAATTTAAGCATGGAAGGAGGGAGTATAGGCATATTTAATTGAATTTAAGTTATTGAGAACATAATTTTACTACTATTTCTATACACGAGTATTCAATAACAGATGAAAAAACCTAACTTACTTATTTTCATATCATGTTTACTTATTCGATTATATATCAAAAATGTTTTTGGCAAAGTCTTGGGAAAGACGGTCTTTCCATAGGCTTATGGAAAGACGGGGTTTAATTAGAATAATAAAAGGTAAAAGGTCTTAGTTGCAATATTAAACTTTTAGCATGCAACATGTAGTGGTTATAAAATTTATGACCCGGTTCATGCAACCCGAAAAATTTATCTTCATTTCTTCTAATTTACCCTTTAAACCCTGGTCTTTCCATAACTTATGGAAAGACCGTCTTTCAAGAGACGGACTCAATGTTTTTTGATCAAAGTATTTAAAATGTAAAAATTGAAACATTGAAAGTAAATTGTGTGGGCACTATTTGACCACTTAATTACAGCAAACTGATCAAGCTCGTCATCTGTCACTGTTAACAGATTCAGGCCGACGGTCTCCTCCACACACTCTGCGGGACGCCGGCGTACGTGGCGCCGGAGATTATAGCAAAGAAGGGCTACGACGGCGCCAAGGTGGATATCTGGTCGTGCGGCGTCATTCTCTACGTCCTAAACGCCGGCTACCTCCCCTTCAACGACACCAACCTCATGGCCATGTACAAGAAGATCTACAATGGCCAGTTCCGGTGCCCCAAGTGGACCTCGCCGGAGCTCCGGTCGCTGCTCCACAGCCTCCTGAACCCGAACACGAATACCCGGATCACGATGGAGGAGATCACCCAAGACCCGTGGTTCAAACAGTACGACGGGTCCGGGTCCGGGTCCGGATCCCACCAGGAACTTGAGTGCTTCAGCAAGACGGGTGATTTTGGCGGGAAAGGCTGTTACAGCGATGGGTCCTACCAGCTGAACGCGTTTGACATCATCTCCACGGGGTTTGATCTCTCGCGGATGCTGCCGTTTGGCGGCGGCGGCGGCGGAGGGGAGGCGGTGAGATTCGTGTCGGCGGCGGCGGCGGAGGAGATACTGGGGAGGATGGAGGAGGCGGGAAAGGAGGAGGGGATGGAGGTGGGGCGGAGCGAGTGCTGCTCCGGGATGAGGATGGAGGGGCAGGACGGTAATTTTGAGGCGGAGGTGGAGATTTACCGGCTGACGGCGGAGCTGGTGATGGTGGAGGTGAAGAGGAGGGAGAGTGGGGTCATTGGTGACGTGTGGAAACGTAGGTTTAGACCGTTGATTGGGGAGTTAGAGTACGGGCAACCGGATACTGGAGGGGTTGCCGGTAATTGAAGAATTGGCGTTCAGTTAAGTATTTGAAGTTTTAACTGAAGCGTAGGAAAGAAGGAAAGCAGAGATGAGAAAATGTACTGCAAGTGAATATACTGAAACTGTAATTCTAACAGTTTTTTTTAAAAAAAATATTTCATACAATCAACCAAATTACATAACAACATCCTAACCTATGATCTAGCTAGTAACATCCTAACCTATGATCTAACCAAGAGACATCACCATTGAATCGGTTGAAACTTCGTGGAGCTTGAAACTCCATCCATTTAAAAAGCTAGGGAAGCCCTCATGAGAACAAATCGCAACACCGCACCACCAATAAACCGCCCGTCACCGAAACCGGAACTACAACGTTCTCACCATCATTCACCACATGTAGGTTGGAAAAATACAGTGGGAACCACCGACACGATCCCATGACCATGACGCTGGGTATTCCCCATCAAGAAATTGCTCTAATGTTCACAATTCTTGTTGTGTGTTCTAAAACCCGGACCTCTCAGTTATAGAAAGTGTGTATTACCACTAAACCATGGACAATTCACTGTAATTCTAAATGTTAAGTAGAGAAGCTGTACATTATTTATCAGAGACAAATGTGATGGGAATATAAGCAGCACTATCTTTCCATATTTACTTGAATTTATATAGGAAGTAACAGTAAAATATAATGGTGCCAATAATAAAATAAATTATACCATACACAACACAAATTTCATGCATAAAAGTATAAAACCCCTCTTATGCTAAGATTAAAAATTACGGGACCAGCCCACTTATCTCAAGATTCTCAACCATCTTCAATAATCAATAACGAAGAGTAAATAACAGTAGACAACAAAATCACTAATTGTAGTGGTTCAGCCCCAAGATAAATAGAAATCTTCCATATCTTCAAAATCAATTTTCTTTTTTTCTCTCTTTATCTTCTTACTTAGTTCCACACATTGAATCCAAACTCAACCACATCACTTAGGATATCCTACACTATATTATGATAAAAATTAGATCAAACTTTGTAGGCTAATTTCCTAAAGAGAGTGATTCTTCTGATAGGCGGCCTGTCCATAAGGTTACGTGCATATTACTTATTTCTTGCCTTACATACTGTATTTGTTAAATTACATATATGATTTAGAATTTTTTAAAATGTTTTTTTATATCATATATTTTTATCTTTTCACCTTCAAATACATATTATTACTTATAAAAGACAATATTTAAATTTTATAAAAAATTACAACATTTAATTAAAAATATTTTTTTATATCATATATTTTTATCTTTTCACCTTCAAATACATATTATTACTTATAAAATATAATATTTAAATTTTATAAAAAATTACAACATTTAAGGTAACAGCCCCTGTGGACTGTTCATAAACTTATGAAAATACCGTCTTTCCTAATACTTACTCTTTCCTAAAAATAAAAGACAGCCCAAAAAAATGATTGGTTCATAAGACAAAGTCATGTGAAGCTTGTTGGACATATATTGATTATATCATGCGAAAAATTAAACAACAAAATTGAACGAGCAATTAACATATGCAAGAATAATAAACTTTTATTAATTATTCAAGCATACAATCGAAATGCTTAAATTACAAATAATCAAAGCATAAATCATGTTTCAAGTAATGATGGAGTCACGAGAAACACTTGCTGCCCTTGAAATGAATAAGTCCCGTCGTGGGCATTGATCCCTAGGATAAAACCATCGAAGGTAACAATTAACACATAAGAGTTACCTTCGAGAAAGAATATGGTGACTTGAAGGCTCTATTTATACTGCTCTGAGAGACCTTAATCATGGAAACATGATTTTATGATTTTCTGTAATTAGAGAAGAATATTCTCCAATCACCAACTCACCAAATCCGAGACATTCCATGAATACTCGAATCAAATCTGCTGGAAATGGAAGAAATATTTGCACAAATATTCTTCATCGTATTAAACATGGTAAACCGCATATTTATTTAATACAAGATATCTCACAAAATATGGAAGAATTTTGTTCTTATATCTTAAGAATTACACACAAATAATTCCATATATACTATGCGGTTGGGCCTTCCAGAGACTTCTATGCGGTTCATACGCATTTTGGACAGTCCAGAGAAAAAATCAATCTGAGCCAATTTCCGCCTACTTTTTCTCTTTCAAGAGTGACATTTCAAACATCCATATCCCATTCACCCTTGATCCGTTTTGAGAGTTTAAATAGTCGATTTTATAGTACTCGCGAAGGAGAACCCAAAAATGACATCCACCGACCCAAAATCCATTCGGGTTCCACTCAATGAATCCCAAAAAATTGACAAATTTAAACCTTTTAACCGTCATTTTCCAACGAAGCATATATTAGAGAATCAACGGCAGCATCAACATGCACGTGATTAATAGAGAGTACGTGTATGTGGGTGGGGCAGAAGAGGTCGGAGAGGATGTTTGTTAATTGCCATTAAATTTATTAATGTTTGCATTATTCACCCGTTAGATAAAGGTCACGCTCAGCTCACACGTTAAGCGCCAGTCCTTATCGGCCACATAATAATAGGTCACTCTGCATATCAATAATACGCACAGTGATGAGTTGGACACTGCTAGCAAGGGATGTGACGTGAGTGAGTTGAGTCCAACCGAGCTCGAACAATCACATATTGGAACATGAAAAAGCATATAATTGAGAAATGTGCGAAAAGGACCCTGAAACAGCTCTGATTTTATTGAAAATGTCGAAATGATCATGGTCTTGTAAAAGTGATAAGATGACTTTGTGGCTTTGACATTAGTTTTGGTAACGGTCGGATATGGCGATAACAATTGACGAATGCTTAGAGTTGTCTTAGCACATTCGACGAATATTTATAATTGTTTAACAGCTTTCGAAAAACTTGGCTTGTTTTTTTAACACTTTCAAAGAAAAATTACGACTATTTTCTGATTTATCCCTCGTTATTCACACTTCCTACATACAAAGTGGAAACCAAAAAATTTAATTAAAAATGAAGGGACGATAAACATATCGATAAGGTAAAATATCTGAGAAATACCAAACTATAAATGCAAGGAAAGCAACACTGCCTCATGTAAGTGACACTAAACTGAGAAATACCAATTCTTTAAAGGAAAGAGCTGACTTGATCGGCGGAGCCCTTTCCTCGGAATTACTTCCAGGGCATTTCTTGCAGGTTCACGCTTACCGGCAGTGATCATCAGCAATCTTGCATGACTGGAAATACCACATCAATTACGTTAAGAGCAATAACGTCATTTCACATAGTACAGAGGGTAAAATATCTGAGCCATGAAAAGCCCATTCAAACGAACATCTGAGAGTTGCAAACTTAAGATCGGAACAAATGCTTACAAAAAAGGCCATAATAAGTTGCTCGTAGCAGGCTTTCACAGAAATATGAAAAATGGCAACAAAGTAGAGCAACCATCTACATAGCTGTAAGAGATTTCAGACTTATGGGCCTGGGCCTGGGCCTGTGGTTACTAAATTTACATAGGGCCCCAACCGTTTATATGGCAATTACCAGCTGGGCTGGGCTGTTACAACCGATTATATGGCATAACTTTATTTTTATAGTGTGTTTTGATATAATCCTAAACTTTTTACGAATATGCTGAGTTAATTGTATGTATTTTTATAATGTGTTAATATAATCATACTCGTTACGGTGGTGCGGAAGCGGCAGTCCGTTAAAGGTTCGATAGCAATAATTAGGGCATTAATTAATGGTGTATACCTAGCCCTCAAATTAAATGATGTTGGCTTTTAGGCCCAATCCAAGACTAAGCCATGAATAAGGCAAAGTGGAGCCATGTCCAGGAGGCTCACCTACGAATCGAAAAAGGCTGAGCCATGTCTAAGAGATTCAGCCACGAACCAAGAAAGATGGAGACACGTTCAAGACTTAGCCACGAACCAAGATTGTAGCAACCACGATTAAACCCACAATCTCAAAAGCTAACAATGCGAAGCCATGATTGCAGCCCACTACAAATGCAAGGAAAGCAACACTGCCTATGGTAAGTGACATTAAATTGAGAAATACCAATTCTTTAAAGGAAAGAGCTAACTTGATCGCCGGAGCCCTTTCCTCAAGAGTCCGTCTCTTGTGAGACCGTCTCATGGTGAGACCAAGGACTAGAGGCAAAATAGGAAAAGATGAAACTAAATTTGGGGCAAAAAACTAATAGAACTGGACTAAATTGCAAATTATCACAATTACACATTAAATCCCTAAACTTTTAAAACATCAATATGAAACTCCATATTGAAATCTTTGCAATTTACTCCCTGATCTCACCGTGAGACGGTCTCATACAAGACTTTGTCTTTCCTCGTAATCACTTCCTGGACCTTTCTTGCAGGTTCACGCTTACCGGCGATGATCATCAGCCATCTTGCCTGACAGCAATAACGCCATTCCCCATTTTTCAGTATATGTTTTCCATAAGTGTAAAAATGCACTTTCACGGAATTTCGGCTAAAAATTACTTGAAATTCATTGTATTATTCAGGGTTGGATTATCATTCATTGAATTATATGGGATCATGTAAGCACTGTTCTCTTTAACTATTTTCTCATTGCCTGCCTACTCTAGCACAAAAATCTAAAAGTAGAAGAAAGAAAAATATTATTTTCGATGGTGCGAAATTAAAATGTTCATGCATTTCAGTAATCATGAAATAAACAGAGATAAAATAAGTTGAACTTGACTCGCAATCCTTTAACTCCATGTTGCATTAAAAGCATGCAACTCACTAAAACCAGCACAACATCAAGTTAGCTGGTTAACTAAAAGCGCTAGAGTTTAGCCAATTTAAAGCATTCCTTTCCACGTCTTTATCCCGAAACGGGGCCGCTTTTTAGATTCGTAACAGATTTTGCTCGAATTCGTTCTGAAGTAGTACTTGAAAATTTGAAAATATTCAAATTAAAAACGTGTTGGATTGGGCCCCACCAGACATTAAAAGGTGACATCAGCAACCGAGCCGGCAAAAGGCATACATGTCCTGTTTGACAAGTAGATGACGTACCCGCAAATCTACTGACCGAGTCACCCACTTTATTCATTTTTGTTTATAATTTTATATCGATATACTTCACTCTTAAGAAACAAACTTGGTACATTTGATCTACTTATTATATTTTTATAAACTTAATTTAATTTATTTTTATTTACTTAATTTGATTTCTCCCACTCCCCCTGTTTTATTATGTTTGACACACTTTTCATTCGGACATATTTTTCTAAGTTTGTCATAATTTTTTTATGGCAAAAAATGAGTCATTTTCAACCACTAATCAATACTTTTCACTCAATTCTCTTCGCATATTTCGTTTTCAAAAAAACACCAACGGTGATAAACATAATGAAACGGAGGAGTATTCATTTTATTTTCTGTAAATTTATATGTAAAGTTGAATGTACCAATAACAAAATTGGAGGCCACACACACACACACACATATATATATATGTATATATATATGTATGTATTTTTTTAGGGGTGACGTATCAAACATAGCCCAACATTAATTCTATACATCACAATCGAGCCAATTTGTGTCAACAACAGTAAAATACTCACTCCTTACAAGGTTCCTGCACTAATAATGATAATATCAACTTATTTGAAAGTTATAAACGATAATAAAACAGCCCACGGTCTATTTATAATTAACAGTTCTCGTGCGTTGTTTATGTTTTCACTAAACAGATAAATATGTTTCTGTTTAAATGAAACACTTGCCCAAAGTGACAGTTATTCAAAATGTATTTGTCTCACGAACATACAGTATAATACAAATTATATGTATCTAGACGTTAAAACAGTCGGTACCATAATAAAATGAAATTTTATAAGATCATCACCGGTATTTATTTATTTACAAAATGATTCTCTTGAAATCTATTTGTGCGGGTACCAAAATCTAATCAAATCTAATGGTATAAACCTAATGCAAATAGCTGTAGGCTAAAAAGGGGTATAAAACATGGAAATGAATTATTAAGTTTCAGCTCAATTTCCTAACATCACCGAGTAGTCATCCTCCTAGCTAACCTAGCAAATGCACAAATTAATTAATTGTTTTAGTTAGTCCAAAGTCGGGATTTACAAATTAATTTTAAACGGCTTCTCTTCCATAATTCCATTTTTGCCATTTCCGCCAACAATTTCATTAATAGTAATTTCCTCACCCATCGTATAAATACACGAAATGATAATAATAATAATAATAAATGAAACAAAAACAAAAAAAATCATCATCTTCATCATCATCTACAGTTTCGTTGCCGGTAATTGCTCAAAGTGTGGCATCTCCGACATGAATCTCCGTCTCCGATTTATCTCGTGAGTGTTTTCCCCGGCGACTTGCCCCAACTTCTCTACGTACTTTCTATTCATCTTTCTGCAATTCTCTTTTCGTGTTTGTTATGTATTCGATTCTTTCCGTGTTTCCAAGGTTTCGGAGCTGGGAAAAGTATGAATACGATACCGTTCCGAAAACCCTAATTTCGTTTGATTAGTCTGATTGTTTTCCGTTTCTTCTTGTCCTGGCTTCGATTACTTTGTGAAATGTTAGGTAGTTTCAGCACGAATCAATCTTGGCGCGGTTAGGGTTTGGACTTGGGGCGGCAATTGGTGTTGCATTTGGGGGTGTTCTCACGCTAGGGTTTTTCATGTTTTGAGGCGGCCGATTGGGAATTTTAGGGTTACGGGGTGGTTCAATATAGGGGAAACACGGGGAGGATAGGTGCGGTGGGTTAAGAGGATAATGTGTATACTCTGCATTATTCAGAAGTGGTCCAGAAGGGTTGCTACCATGTTGCCATGGTTAGTGATTCCGCTTATTGGCCTCTGGCTCTTGTCTCAGCTCTTGCCACCGGCTTTCCGGTTTGAGATCACGTCGCCGAGGCTTGCGTGCGTCTTTGTACTCTTGGTTACCCTTTTCTGGTATGAGATTTTGATGCCTTGGCTGTCTGCTTGGCGGCTGAGGAGGAACGCGCGGCTTAGGGAGAGGAAGAGATCCGAGGCTATTGAATTGCAGAAGTTGAGGAAGACTGCGACTAGGAGGTGTAGGAATTGCTTGACTCCGTATAGGGATCAGAATCCCGGTGGTGGGAAGTTCATGTGTTCTTACTGTGGCCATGTGTCGAAACGGCCTGTCTTGGATTTGCCTGTTCAGCCTGGCTTGGGCCTCTCCAACTCTGGTATTTTGAAGGATTTGGTGGGGAAAGGTGGCAAGATATTGAATGGGAAGGCTTGGTCGGACAATGGCTGGTTGTGTGGGCAGGATTGGCTAGAGAATGGGAATTGGGCTGGTGGGTCTTTTGTTGGGAAGTCAAATCATTGGAGGAATGGTGGTGGGATTTTTGGGGGAGAGGATGACTGTTTGACCGAGAAATCTTATTCTCGGGTTTTTATTTTTGCTTGCAAGTTATTGTCAAATGTTTTCTTGGGTCTACTCTGGCTTTGGAGGAAGATTTTTAGAATTAGTTCATCTAAAGATGATGCTTCAATGGATCCTGACGGAGAAGGTGGATTGGATAAAGGGAATGAAAATGGTGGCACCAATCATGAGAGCAGGGGAGAGAAGGCCCGGAGGAAAGCTGAGGAGAAGAGGCAAGCTAGGCTAGAGAGGGAAATGTTGGAGGAGGAGGAGAGGAAACAAAGGGAGGAAATGGCAAGGTTGGTGGAAGAGCAAAGGAAGTTGCGGGATGCGGTGAGTGAAGCTGAGAAAGAACATGGCAAGAGGCCCCTTCCTTTAAAAGGGAGAAATGGCAAGAAAGAAGCAGAAAAGAAGCGCCAAGAAAGAAGGAAGGACAGAGATAGAGGGTCTAGTAAAAGCAATTCTGATGTGGAAGAGCTGGAAAAAAGGGCCGGCAAGGATAGTGAGCGATACAAAAAATGTGACAGTGATCGACGAGAAAGTCAGAGAACTGTATCTGATAGTCCAAGGGCACACGGTAGTGACGCTGGGCATGCATTTAAAGCTAACACAACTCACAACCATAGCCGAGGTATTGCTGGTAACAGATACTTTGATCGTGTTAGGGGTACATTTTTGTCCTCTTCTAGAGCATTTACTGGTGGCAGCTTTTTTGGAAAGACTTCAAATAGTACCATTCCAAGAGAACCGAAATCTAATACATTTGTAGATCCATATACCAGTAAAAGAGAGTTTTCTCAAGTTGATCGCATGTCTACAAAGCCAAGTGTAAATGGAGATGAAAAGAACAACGCCCGCCCTGTAAGCTGTTCTTATTTTTTCTTCTTACATCTCTTTTTGAGTTGTTCCATCTATTATGATTGTTTTTATTGCAAATTTGCAGTTGTCATTTTTTTTGAATAATTATGCTAAATATGCAACTTTTTTATGTTTAACTAAATACAGCGCATTGCTCTCATCTCGCTTCAAATTTGTTTTCCTGCAAGTGTACAGGTGCAACTCAGTGCTGTAAAAATTAATTGATGACTAAGTTGTAACTTTAATGTGTGGATTTATCTAGGCCTGTTAGTATGGCCTCTTTTATCTAGCAAATCCTCTGTCTGTACTTTTTTATGAGGATGATGAACTGAGGCGTATATTGATTATGCTGTGATTGGTTCATTGTAGGTGCTACTTGAGCCTCAACCTGGTCCAGCCCCTAAAAAGTCATGGCAGCAGCTGTTCACTCGTTCGTCTTCAGCTTCTCCCCCAACTAATTCTAATGTAATCAGTAGGCCATATGGAGGTTCCAAATTAGAAGTTAACAATCCATTTCCCTGTAGCTCTCCGCCCACCCAAGCATTTGACAATCAAATTAGCTTTGCACTCCAACCTGCTTCGACGCCACCTTCCTTTTCTTTTGGGCCAAAAAATTGTACAAGTTTTCCATCATCATCTGAAGCTATGTTCACTCAAGTCAGGGAAGCACCACTTAAATTTTTGCCTGAGGAATCAGAGATTTATGAAGACCCTTGTTATGATCCAGATCCCGTGTCCTTGCTTGGGCCTGTATCTGAGTCTCTTGATAACTTCCCGTTGGATCTTGGGTTTGTGTCGGATACAGGGTTGGAAACACCAACTTCTGTCAGTAGACCATCACCTATCGAGTCTCCAATGTCAAGATTAAGAGTATCGGAAGAAAAACATGGCAGTCCATTTTCTTTCTCAGGTACTTCAAAATCCCAGGACCTTCGGCATCTCTCAGTGGATGGGCAGACTAATGCAAATGATGCTGGAACATGGCAGATGTGGAACAGCCTTCCCCTTGTCCAAGAGGGTCTAGGTTTGGTTGGTGGCCCGTCCAGCTGGCATTTGCCTACTGAACTCAACAGACACATGAATGAAGACATGTTGCATCATGCACCTCAGAAGACAATGGCTTCACTTTTTAAGAAAGATGATCAAGTCCTCACTGGTACTCAATCTGCGCAGAAGGTTCCTTTTGGCTGTGTCGGTGGACCGCAGAATAGTTCAATGACAGTTGGTAATGATGGCTCATGGTTGCCCAAAACGTATTACAGGCCAAATTCTGTCACTGATGATCACTTTTCTCCAAGGGCCAGTGAGGAAGCTGCTCAGAATAATAGAATATATGGAAGCTCGGGCGGCTCTGTTCCTAACCATATGTCTGAGGTGCTGACAGCTAATACCTGGATAAAGTAAGTATTTGTATAGGGCGTTATCTGCTTCGTGTCTTAAATAACTAAACAATTTAATTTATGGCATTTTTGCACTTCTACTCTCTATTGCGCAGCTAAACTTTAAAACAGTTGTTTTGGTCTCTCTTCCTCTGCATCAATATTGTTAGTGGCACATTGCTAAAACCTCTTGATTCCTTTGTCCTAAAAATTAAGTGATGCATTGCTAATGTTGTAACTCGAACTCCTAAAATTTGCTTCTGAGGTGCGGAGGTGTGATTAATCAAATTAAACAAAGCACTTTGATAATAACCAGACCCCGCCCCAGTGTTATTATCTTATAATTCAGCTGAGATAGACTAAACCTTGTCCTCTTGAGCAAGAGCGAAATTTCTGAAAAAAACTAAATTTGATATATATGGTGAACTATGAATCGTGGAAGACAGGCAGTGAGTATTTTCTTGGCTGGATTCTTGTTTAGTCCTTCTCAAAATGTAAATGTTGAAAATTTGAACTATACTAAAAAAGCCCACACAAGAAAGTACTTGTTAAATTACACAGATTGAATTTGTTAAATTGTCGAAGCTTCCAATGTAAATTTGAACATAATTTCACTTGCTGAATATCCTGTAGAGAAGCGTCAATACTACATTCAATTTTTTAATTTACTCATGCCCATGAAATTAACTTTTATATGCATTCTCTCTTGTAGCCCGTGTGTAAGTTTGCTTTTGATACTACTTGTTCAAAAAGTTTTGTCAAGCCTAAATTCTATTGCCAAAACTCTACCCTTGATAACGTAAGGTATTGTTTCCAACTTACCAGACCTTCCCTGTGAAAACAAAAAGGAAAAGGGAAAACTGAGCCACAAAGCTAAAGTAATGTGATCTCGTACTGTTTTGCTGTGTGGGGGTATAAATGTTTTCTGAAGACATTATTTATAAGATGAATTTGTATATTTTCTGTTATCTTTGTGGTTTCCCCCTCCTTGGAATGGATGAGAGTTTTTTGAATCTGCAATAGATTTTTCTGTAATTGATAGTTGCTGAAATTAAAGCTGCACTCTTTGTACTGAATCTGAACCTGTTGTCTCAGTTGTATGTTCAGCTCAGTTGCAGAAAATAGGCTAGTTGTAAAGTAAGATATGCCATACTATTAGAGAAGGGAAATTTCTATATCATTGCTATTAGATCTGATGTACTCTAGGGCGATTATTTTTCTGCTAAATCATATTATACTCTTAGGCTTAGAGTATCTTAGATATTTCCAATTCTTAGGGTGCTTCATTTTGGCGTCAAATAGACAGTTTTACAGTTTTCTATTCGTGTTGCCAAGATCCACCTTCAGTTTGTTTCTTCTTTCCTGTTTTATGTTCATTATATGTATATTCGCGTGGCGGTTCGTTTAACAGGGCTTTCATCGCTCCTCTGCAGGAATGATAGGAACATGCAAGGTTCAGGAGTGAGTGTAGGTAATGCATCGGTGATGAATCCCCATGTTGGCGGCCTCTACTCCAGTCCAGATGTACAGTCTCTTTGGTCATATGATTAAGAAACCGAACATGTGATAGTTAAGGGGCTTAAGACATACAACTCCTGTAGAAAAGAGAGCACGAGCAGCCTCTTTTTTGCGGGAGAGTTTAGAATACTGGACGCATTGTATCTTCCTTGTTTTTCTTTATAAGGGAGATTTACTTACTTCAGCATTATAGGATTACGCCTCGTCTTGCCTTACATGCACATCAATATCGTATTAACTGCCTTTTTATCGTAAACTCTGGTGGCTCTGGCCAATATGGTATTAACTGCCCTTATCGTGAACTCTGGTGGCTCGGGCTGATCTTGTGAGATGGTTGAATACATGATTCGAGGGACATAGGTGTTCTGTTGGTCTTATTTTGTTGAGTTCATAGGATCTAATGTTAAGGATTTATGGTCTAGTTCTAACTTCTAAGACAGAAGAAATGCCATTGTCTTCTTTAACAAAATCTACTAGGATAAGTTGCATTAACAAAAAGGCATATGTAGCGCATTAATGTACATTATGAATCATGGTAGAGTGATGTCAGTTCATCTACCACAGGTCACGGAAACTCAGCCGGACCAACCTCTGATGCCGGATCTTGAGGATTTTCCGGCGAGTTGTCATCGTGCTGGGTACTAGGTTGTAGCTCAGGTGGGCAGCCTTGCCATGCCCACACTATGTCTTTCAAACCCGGCCTTATGTCCCGTTTCACCATCTGCTCATACTCGAGCGTATCTCCACTCGACTTCTTAACCTCCACTAGATGAAAGCTTGGAGTGATCTCAAAAATCTCTGCATCAATGGACAATGGTCCTTTTCGTCCGCCTTTTGATCCTTCCAGTTTCAACAGCCCTCCCTCTTTCTTGGTCACCTTAAGTCGCAGCCGACCTCCCAGTTCTTCCAGCTTTGCGATAATGGTTTTCGCCAGTTTCCTGGATGTGAATTTCACCTCTTTCTCCCGTTCCTTTTCCACGAACAGACCAGACAGATCGAAACCAGCTGAGAAGGATATGATGTCGAAAGCATTCAGGCTCATCATGGGATGATGTCCTGATTCTTGCTCAGTTCCACCATTGAACACCTTGTCCACATCATTTGTGTCTGAACAACCTCTCACAACGTTAGATTCAAGCCCCCTGCGAAACCAAGGAGTTTCCATGATCTTAGGGATCGATATCCTGGTGTTCGGATTTGGATCCAACATCTTGGAGATCAGCCTCCGAGCCTCGGGATTAAACCAGGTAGGATGTTTGAACTCTGCCTTAGCAATCTTCTTATACATCTCCATGAGATTCGGGTCGCGGAAAGGAAGATGACCGGCTAACAGAACATACAAGATCACGCCACACGACCAGATATCAGCTTTCGCGCCATCATAGCCTTTCCTACTGATCACTTCTGGAGCAACATAAGCTGGCGTTCCACATGTCGTGTGGAACAAACCATCTTGCCTCTTCGATTCAGTAAGCGCGCTCAATCCAAAATCCGAAACTTTCAGAACTCCATTCTCATCAAGAAGCAGATTCTCTGGCTTAAGATCGCGATGGAACGCTCCTCTGCTATGGCAGAAATCCACAGCATTGATCAGCTGCTGAAAGTACTTCCTCGCCGGCTCCTCCTTGAGCTTCCCTCGGGTCACCTTCTTGAACAGCTCGCCGCCCTTAACATACTCCATCACGAAGTATATCTTGGTTTTGCTCGCCATAACCTCGTACAGATGCACGACATTTGGGTGCTGAACCAATCTCATCACGGAAATCTCCCGTTTGATCTGATCCGCCATCCCAACTTTCACAATCTTCTCCTTGTCAATCATCTTGATGGCAACGCTCATCCCGTTCTTCAAGTCCCTCGCGTGATGAACCTTCGCAAAGGTTCCCTGTCCTAACAGCTTCCCTAACTCGTACTTCTGCATCAACACACTCCCTTTCTTGTCCATCACAAATCAACCTTTCTTCTCCTACCTCAAAAAAAGACACACAATGATCTCAAGAACCTTAAAAAACGCTCATCCTTCTTCACGACGACGCGATCCAATCATCTTCTCCACAACACATTCACCAGGAACCAACATATCAGAAGATAACAAAAAAGCAGAAAAGCACCTATAATTAAAGAGAGAAAAAAGATTAACATTTACGCAGAATGGAACAATTGGTTGATACATAATGCAAACAAGATAGAACCTATGAATCAAGGAACAAACTGGAAATACAAGGCGGGGAAGTATCGCTTAGCTGAAACTGAAACAACAAAAGGCATATATAGTTTATACCAAAACAAGGAAAAGTTGTTGATCCAAGAATCAAAACATAGAATCCCCTGAAAAGTCTTTCGTTGCAAAAAACAAGAAGGTATAAACTACGGGGCCGATATAGTTTTGTCCAATGGAGTATGGACAAAGGCCTTCTTCTTCCTCCTCCGTTTCCTTACTAATCAGATATGAAAACTACAAACCGAAGCGTCCCTTTCAATCATGAAACTTGAAATTACACAAACACGGACAAAAACCATTAAAGAGTGAAGATTCACTTAGCGAGAAAGCAAAGAGAGTAGTAACACGGTAACTTTGTTCAAGCGGAAAAACAACCTCGTACCTGTTCTTGTGGGGAGTAATTAACCTCGGAAGCAGGAAAAAAACATGAAAAAATCCGAAGAAATCAAGAACTGAAGTATGGGGATTACGGCCTTTAATAGAGTAAATGGCGATGTAAATAAGAATGATTAGTGGGGCCTTACCTCGCATATTATGGCTACGATGTCGGTATGTGTGCACTGCTGAGGGCAGGCAGTGAGCGTCCGGTGCGATGCGCTCCTCCCATTTTGTATAATAAAATAAATAAATACAAACGATAGCATAACACAAAACCCTACCTTCCATTCCCATAATATTGTAGTTAAATGTCATTTTTTTTTTAAAATTAATTAACGAATTCATCTCATGAAATTCGACATTTTTATTTTTATGAAGGCAGAGTCTTTGTGCTTATGGAAAGATGAGATTTAATTAGAATAATAAAGGGTAAAAGATCTTAGTTACAATATTAAAAATTTATTGTGCAACGTATATAGTTATAAAGGTCATAACTCGATTCATGTTGTCCGGAAGATTTGTCCTCATTTCTTTTAATTTGCACTTTAAACATTGGTCTTTCCATGACTTATGGAAAGACCGCCTTTCAAGAGATGGACTCAAATCTCGGCAAAGTCTTGGGAAAGACGGTCTTTCCATAGGCTTATGGAAAGACGGGGTTTAATTAGAATAATACAAGGTAAAAAATCTAAGTTACAATATTAAAAATTTATTATGCAACGTGTAGTAGCAATAAAGTTTATAACTCAATTCATGCAACCCTACGAAGTTATGGGACTAATAAATTTATTATGGCACTAAATTATTTTTTAGTCCCCTACAAACTATCTTATACCATGTTTTGGTCCCCATTTGCAAATAAACCCTTAGACGGTACCCAACTAATTCAAAACAATTTGTTTGATCTCCAAAGGTGGTTTTTCGTAAGGCTAAATGGTTATTTTGTATAGTCAGGGGTATAATGGTAATTTTACTAATTAACAAATATTTTCAATTAAAATTTCCTAATTATTTTTTTTTCTTTTTAAAAATTTTTCACCACGGCCCGAAGCCGCCTTCCGCCGCCGCCTTCTGCCACCACCTTCCACCGCCGCCTTCAATTCAGTTTTTCAACCTCCCAGCACCGCCAGCCAACCGGTGGCGCCGCTGCTACTCACAGGAAAATTCAATCAGTCGTGACCCTTCCCCATCACCACATTCTCACCGCTATTATCCGAAAACTCAACCATGCCACCGTCGGTAAAACTAATCCATCACCCACTCAAGCTCAGACCCATGGCGTCCAAGCCCAACCCGTTCGTTTTGCCGGCGGTGAAAACTCGACCCTCGCTTTTCAGTGACGAAATCCATCCTCAAAATGTTCAAAAACCTCTTCAAAAACTTTTGTGTTTTGATGGAATCATCCCAAGAGCTCGAGAAGAACGAGATCAAGTAAATTTCTATACTTTGCCCGATTAAACTCATCGGCCCGCTCTTCAAATATCTAATCGATGCATCAACCAACGTCAGCATGAATGTCTACAAGGCCGATGATTGACGCGAATGACTGAATGGAAAACCAGCATCCTCAGTAGTGTACTTTCCCTATATAGACTCAAAAATAAAAGATGAAGATGCATGGTTGAGTGCCGGTTCCTACTATTATGCCTATAATAGTTCTGGTTCAAGGATTGAAAAGAAAACAAAAGCTAGCGGTAGAGAAAGACATGAAAGCGGAATCACAACTCACAACCGTCGAAGTAAACTCGATTTTGTGGAATTATATTGAATATTTGACGATACATCTCGTTCGGCAGCGCGGTGGTTCTGAAGCAGGAGAAGGCGGAGGCGACGATGGTGGTTATGAAGTAGAAGAAGGCACTAAGGTACAAGAAGAAGGAGGTGGTGGCTCGTCGGCTCTGAATCAACGGCGGAGAAGACGAGCACAACCAGCGGCGGCGGCGGAGACGACTGAGCGAAGAAGACGAAACTTTTTTCCTTTTTATTTTTTATACTCAAGGGTATGATGGTCATTTTACATATTTTAACCATTTTTCCGTTGACTTTCCCTGAAAACCACCTCTGGGGACCAAACAAATTATTTTGAATCTATTGGGTACCGTCTAAGTGTTGATTAGCAAATGTGGACCAAAACATGGTATAAGATAATTTATAGGGGACTTAAAAAAATTTAGTCAATAACAAAACAGATGGAGTATTTGAATCACTATTGGTCAAATTTTTGTTTTCTGTTTCATATTTTATACTCCCTCCTGTTTTTTAATATTGGCACGCTTTTCTTTTTTATTTGGTCTTTTAATATAGACACCTTCCCATTTTAGCCAAATTAAGATTAATTTCATTCACTCAATTTACTTTTTACCCTTTCTATACAATCTCCTTCACTTATTTTACTTTTTTTAAAAATTGTGTCAAATTATAAGAATGTCAATTATTCTACACCAGATGGAGTATAAAAGAAAAATCAAAGACTGAACCTTATTTACAAACTATATACTCCCTCCGTTTTTTTTCATTGGCACACTTACTAAAAGTGGTGTTTTTTTTAATTGGCACTTGCTATTTTGGGCAAGTTTAAGGTTTTTACATCCACTCATTTTACTTTCTCTTCTTTCAATTCAATTTCATCCACTCATTTAGCATCTCCTCAATTCTAACACCAAAAGAGAGGTGCCAATGAAAAAAAAAACGGAGGTAGTACCAGTAATATTATATGTCAGATTATTGAAGCATCTATCTTCAGAAAGGATAGAAATATTTTAAAAACTATCATTGGCCTATTTACTTTTAAATTTAAATTTGATAAACTTTAACCTTAAATATAAATTAATATATATAATAAAAATATCATGTGAAATATTGTTAGATTCATTTCAGGCAAAGTCTTGGGAAAGACGGTCTTTCCACAGACTTATGGAAAGATGAAATTTAATTAGAATAATAAAAGGTAAAAGATCTAAGTTGCAATATTAAAATTTTATTATGCAACATGTAATAGTAATAAAGTTTATAACCCGATTCATGCAAGCCAAAAATTTATCTTCATTTTTTCTAATTTACACTCTAGGGGGGGGGGGGGAATTTTATTGGGGGCTCATTTGAGTTATTACCCAATTTTTTAAAAAAAAAAAAAAGAACCTTGGTTTTTCCATACCCTATGGAAAGATCGTCTTTCAAGAGACGGACTCCTTATCTTATCTATTTTTTAAGTATCAACTATATGCAAAAATATTATACATATCCAGAGATGTTAATAGTCAAATATGATCATTGATGATCGTAAAAAAATAAAACTAATAATTATGGGACAGAGGGAGTATAATTGCAAAAAGAAAAGAATGATTCATAATTTTGATTTAAACAACCTCATCTTTTTCTTTCAAGATATTGTTGATCAAGTACATTGGTCACACCAATGACATATATCAATGTACCCCTTTATCTTTTTTAACATTAACTCTGTTTGACTGGGAAAAAAAATTCAATACATATTTAAATAATGATAACTTTAATTTTATATAATAATGAGCTATAAAATTTCACGTTTTAAAAGTTACGAATTACGAAGAATTCAAATACACCTACATAAAATTTATTATTATATGCAATAAAAGTTATTGATTGTCAAATAAGCCTTAAGATTTTTTTGTAGTCAGACGGAGCAAATGTTAGTGAACTGGAGAGTACTTTGGCTTTACCTTTCAATTGATTAATAAATAATGTTATCAAGTTAAATAAAATACTAATACTTTAACATAATATCTTACCAACTTGTGTATAAATAATCATACTAGTCATAATCATCCTATACAGCTAGCCACTCGCATCAGGACAACCACAAAAGTATTCTTTTCAGTTCACCAATCACCATTTCTTTATTTTTTATTTTAAAAAATGTGAAAGTAAAACCACTGGTCCTCAATAAAGCTTGCTTAAGGTCTTTAATTATTACTTATTTGCGTATATTGTTGGAATTTCCAGACACTTTGGTAGTGTCTCTCAGCTACTGCACAAAATAAGTACGATTTTAATTTAGGAATTCTTTATTTTTACTTAAATATGTGAAAAATTATAATTTACTATTATACTCCATATACGATTCGTTACGGTTATATTAAATGCATTTTGAGTAAAAATTTAAATTGATATTTTTTAATTTAGTGTTCATTTTGTTTTATCATGTTTAATTTAGGGCAAAATTTTGGGAAAGACGGTCTTTCTATAGACTTTGGAAAAACGAGGTTTAATTAGAATAATAAAAGGTAAAAGATTTTAGTTATAATATTAAAAAATTAGTATGCAACATGTAGTTATAAAATTTATAACCCGGTTCATACAACCCAAAATTTTTATCTTCATTTATTCTAATTTACACTTTAGACTTTGATCTTTCCATGATTTATGAAAATACCGTCTTTCAAGAAACGGACTCTTATTTTAGTCGGTTGATTCAATTCAATATAAAATCAGTTCGGAAGAACATGATAGTAACCAGAGTCGGAACTAGGGCGGGGGCAGGAGCAAGGAGGGGGCTTCAACCCCTTCCTGGATGAAATTTACGAGGAGCGTAGGAGAAGAGCATTAAAAAAATAGAAAAAAAATGTTTTTATAATCCTACCTAGTTGACAAAAGTGTCAATATAGTCTTTCAATATTCGAAAGTGCCAATATAACCCTATATAGTTAGTGAAAGTGCCAATATAACCCTATAAGTTTTAAGGATGTGCTGATATAACCAAACAAAAATTAGAAATGTACTGATATAACCCTACAAACATTAAGAATGTGCTGATATAACCTGATATAACCCTACCCAATTTCAACGAACTATGGCGTTCCGGCTAACTATGAGGGTAAAATTATCCACCCAATTTCAGAATTAGCTCAAAGGGCATTTTGGTCAATTTACATAGAGTCAACGCTGAAAAATTGAGGTCAATGCCGAGAATGGGGTTTGAGGGTATATTGACACTTTCATTAACTAGTTAGGGTTATAGTTGCACTAAAAATTATCATAGGGTTATATTGGCACTTTCATTAACTAGTTAGGGTTATAGTTGCACTAAAAATTATCATAGGGTTATATTGGCACTTACTCAAGTAGATAGGGTTATATTGACACTTATCCCAAAAAAATATTCATCAACCCCCTCTAATATAAAAAAAAATCAGCCACCCATCACACGTTCTCTGCCTCCGCCCTCGGCAGTAGTTACTGCATAGTCTGCATTGGTAAAACAAATGGCAAAAACTCAAAGCTCCATACAGTCTTGCATACAGCCACACAAACAACATAGAACAAAGAATTTTCCTCGTCTTCCTCGTATAGACTCTGCCCATAAGACACCAATGAAAACAAACATTTTATGTACTATAAATATTATAGGGAGAGCAGCATTTCAGTTTTAGTTTTATGCAACATCACACATACTGCAATCAGAATGTAAAAAGTAAAACCTAAGATAAGATGGAGGAGGAGCATTCAGGATCCAGGAACAGAGTCTCGCACGACACTAACCCAACCTATGAGTCACAAACAAATCGTCCTCTGAAACTTTTACAGGATTTACAACAAAGCTCAGAGATGTAACTTCCACATCTGTCTGAAAGAGAGATAGAGAGGGTACAGTAGTTGGCGTGGCAAACAGTTCCAGTTTTCAAGATGCAGCGTGGAGGGATGCTTCTGAGCCGCCCGATAATGCTGCCACTGGTGAATTGCAGGCGTGGAGCATGAAGCATATGTCCTTTTTTTCCAGAATTTTCTCGGCATTAACCATGAGCAAAGGTGCATATTCAAACACTAATCTCTTGCACTGCAAAACACGAAAAGTGTTTCATCAAATGGTTTTGTGAAACGTAGCTAAGTAGAAACAATGGTCAAAGTGAGTGTGCGCACCTTCTTCACATAGCCCTCAATGGAATCACATGCCTTCAGAAGTATCTCGATTATCTCCAACTGAGAGGTATGACGAGTTAGATCACACAAAAATGCCTCGAATAATAGATGTGTGTCATATAGCATCATTAGTAGCAGTGATAGAACAGCAGTCACGATTTTTAAAACAAATCAAAGTAACTTATCTGGATTGTAATTAATAATTATTACGACTTGATGAAAGGGATTAATTTAGCCATTAATGCCTCGAAAGCAATAGCAGAAAGCTAACAGGAAGAAAAAAACACAATATTCGGACGAGCCTCAAAGAACAGCAATACTATATCACTGAGAAGCAATCACAGAAACTTTAAGAACAGTACTTGCATAAACATACTTATATAGTCAAAATATCTTCAAGTTCACTATACAAAAAGCACATACCTGAGTATCAGGATCTTTCAGTTTCACAATGGCCTCGGTAACAACGTTATGGCACAACTCACAGCTATTCTTAGAAAGTGACTGGGAGAATGAAACAACCTTTTCACAGAGGTTAACCTTTGCACACAACTCTTCAGGCTGTATGCTCAAAATCTCCGAAAATAAGAGAGGCGCATAATAATCCACCAAAGTTAAGCACTGCAACAGTAGAATCAGAAAACATATTAAACAAAGAGACTGAAAAATGCCTGAAGTTTTACTATAAGTAAATATAGTAAATAATATAGACGGATAGGTGGAAACTTCTGCGTGCAACAAAATTTTGGTTTGAATAATTAAAGCAGGATTTATGAAATCCGATATGATGCATCAGCAATCACCTGCTTCTTAAAATTATGCATCTTAGAGCAGGACTTGTGAAACACGTGAATGATCTCTTCCTGTGTTTTGTTGTCAGATAGATAACTAACAGCCTGGTCCGCGAGATCTTCACACATTGAGCATACTTGTTCACTTCTTCCAACTTCTTGTGTCTTCTGAAGTTCCTTAATTGGCAATGGTAGCTGGTCGTAACTGTGCAAAGCTGCAAACGTGATATTGCAAAGTTTTGTGCCATGTAAGTTTATATTATTAACAAGATAAAAGCTAATATATATCAAGAAGATAAAAGCCAATACAGCAAAACACACACAATTTGATATTCAATTCACAAGCTTAACATGTCAGAATTACCTGAAACAATGCGACTGTGGCTGGGAATGAAAACATTAGTTTCCAATTTCGAAGCATCGCCACACCAGCTAATGCTCAGAAGAACAATCAAGAAAAGAACTCTGAAATCCATTCTGCAAAGTTACAGAAAGAACAAGTTAACAGGAAAGCTAAGGGTGTTCCAACGAAATCACGAGAACACAACACCACAATTGACCATGTAATAGTATATGTATACAATAGTCGGAGAAATTCAGTATCCAGACTCTTATCTTTCAAGGATATGATTAACAACAAACCATTGACAGTGTGTAACCCATTAGCCTTAAAAGGAGTCTCACAAAAGCTTGTACTCTGAAATCCATCACGAAAAACAATCCCACCAAAACGAAAAACAACACAGAGAATCAGCAGCTTCTTATCAGATCAGTTCATCATCCACATTCGATTCATAACAACGTGGTTTTCAGTAAAGTCAAACAAAAAATCAATACTTGCCAATAACACCCAAAAACCCATCTCACGTATAGCCCCAGCTTGGCAGCTTCTACACACAATCCAACCCACCATTAAAACTCCAAAACAAAACCGAAACAAGAGATATATTAACAAAATCAGAAACCTTGGTAAGAAGGAAGAAGATAAAATCATGACAAAATAAAACCCATTAAAGAAACACGCATATGATTGAACTAAATTAAAAACGAACCTGATGAATAGTTTGCGGGAGAATTCTGGCAGAGGAAGATACAAGAAGAATATTTGGGGCAAACCCAGATGACGAAATTTCAAAGGAAAGCTCCTCCTCCACCAAAGTCCAAAACTTGAAACTCCTCTCTGAATCTTATTTGTTCCTTGGAAGAAATTCTTGTCACACTAGGACAGGTGAGCCGAGACTCTCCGCCAATCATATGCTGACACGTAGTCCTATATTTTATTAAATTGACCAATAATGCGAAGTTTTCAATTACTAGGAGAAGCAAACGAATATCCAAAAACGTAGTCGATCGAGTAGCACCACCGATGTTTTTTTGTGATAATATGCAAGCAAAAATCCTGGAGGCTAGGTGTAAAGTTTTCGATGATTAACTTATTAAGTGTTTTTAGTAAGTGTTTAAAAGTGCTTAAGTACGTATTTGCCTATTATACTATATCAGGGAATAATGAACTGTACGTCTTGATGTACGCCTTGATATACGTCTCTATTAAGGAGATTTATTGTGCAGACGCGGGCATGAGGGACTCTCAGCCCAGCTACGGATTTACCAATCATCAGCAATCATACTTGAGATTGCAACTGTTTTGGATCTGATAACATGCTAATTATTATAGAAGAATGCTGCATAGTGCAATTTAGGACTGTGATTACATTATTTTGGCTTCGTTATATTTAACGTTTTCCCCCTCCAATGGAGTGTATCTTGTGGGCACGGGCCTGATTTCCCACGTACGTCACACTTATGTTGGTTGCGCTCAGCACGTCAAACCTTTAGAGGGACGCTATTCGAGTACGCCGCGAAAATACAAACGAATTTAGATTGAGAGCATGGTTTCACACACAAGCCAACAATGCAATTCAAGGCCCGACAATTGGATAGCAAATGCTCGTTTTCAATATATTGCAAAAATGTAACCGGATGTTGGTTACATGTTCATTAACTGAGGTGTCGGGCTGAAGGGGGCTCCAGGACGATGGATATCGCCTTTTTCTCCCATAACATTTAATGTTTTTCTATCAAACTAATAGACATTGGCTTGGTTTTGAGAAAAAAAAATGTCATTTTTATAGCGTACTAGTATGTAATAACCATGATTATTGAATAAAAATTTACACAATTTTGATCATCAAACTCGACTAATTGCTTTTACATTGATCAACTGAGCGTTAACTCCTAATGAACGCTAGCAAATACATTCTTCTGATACATAGTCTGATCATCCAAACTGCAATACATTTAATACCATCATCCTAGGCTCCTAGCAAACCAGTTTCCCCTACGTTAGGATCATACATAGAAAGGAGAAAGAAGATAAACATTCTTCTTACAGTACAAGAATACTACAACTGAGACATCATACAACCAGAAGCAAATGTACTCTGCCTCTTCTTTTTCTTGCTTTGTTGCTGCTGCTGCTTTGCTACTAGTAGTGAAATCTTAGCTAACCCCAACTTCTTCCTCTTCGTTGGCAGTTGTTGCTGCTTTGCATTCTCCTTTTCCGCCTCCTTAACGCCGCCACTCAGACCACCATAACGTTTGCCCAGCATTTGAGCTAACGACACTTTACGCTGTTTCCCGATGCTTCCATCTCCTCCATTCTCAAATTCTTCTTTCAAAAGCAGCTTCTGGCTCAATATCTGCCCTATGGAGATTGTTGGCTTCAGAACTGGTTTTATCACCTCTTCACTCACACCATCATCTGCACAAGAATCCTTCCTAAGCGGTGTTGTCCCCGGGTTCTTGAACTTGGCTGAAGTTGAACCCGAGCGCTTTTTCTGTCCTCGCTCTGATCTCCATTTCCGCAGAGCCTCTTCAACAGCCAATTTCCCCTTATTTGCATTCTCAACTCGGCTCAATGCTTCTTCCAACACCCTTTTGCTACTCTTCACTTCCTCGGTAGCTTCCTCGACCTTCTTCAGGATCTCATCTTTTGACACATTAGCCCCCTCGACTTCAGTGGCAGCATTGGCTAACTTACTCTGGCAATTTGCCTCAGCTTCGCGAACTCTAGACATAAGACTGGAGTACTCCTCAACGCTTATAGTCATGACATTGCCCCCATTCGACATGGCCTTGATATCTGCAAGAGCAACCGCCTCAGCTGCTCTAGCAGCTTCCTTCATCTTCTTCGCAGCCACTAACCTAACCTCAGTAGTCTTGATCCGCATTCGGGTCTGTTCCATCTCAGAAATAGCTCGCGAAACTTCTGATCTCGCAGCGTCACCTACTTTTTTGAACTGTTCCGTCTCAGAGCTCAACCTCTGCAGCTCCTTAGCCAAATCCATGTTACCAACGTTGCTATCAACACATGTTACCAGCTCCAGGCTTTCTTTTGTTTGATTCAGCTCAGTTTCAAGAGATGAAACCTTAGAGGCTTTACATGACAAGCGTTGGCGAGTCTTCTCCAGTGAGGCTCTCTCTTTCTCAATCTTCTTGCTATAAGATTCAACCGTGGCTCGAATTCCTGCGAGATTATCCGTGGTTTTACCCAAGTTCAACTTCGCCTGCTTCAGCTCCATCAAAATGTCGCCCGGAGCCAGCATAGGGCAGACAACATTCTGGCCACCATCAAGGGCACACACTTCAGAGGCTTCCTTTTGCAGGTCAGACTTCAATTCCTCCACAACCATTTTCGTGGTCTCCAGTTCTTTCAAAACCTCGAGCGTTTCCCTTTCTTTTAAAGCAAGATCTCTCTCCAACTGGGCAGCCTGCTCCTCCAATTCGGCAATGTCCATTCTTTCACTACCATTCTGCCAAAAACACAAATTTTCACAATGTCAAGACTCAAGAATGCACAACAAGAACAGCACAACGGTAAGAATGCATCAAAATTGAGTCTTGGTCCCTTATCATCATAACTACCATTCTGCCAAAAATACAATTTTTCACAATACCATGACTCAATAATGCACAACAAGAACAGCACAACTGTAAAAATGCACCAAAATTGAGTCTTGCTCCCTTCTCACCATCACTAATTACACTTCAAAAGCTAGCAAAATCACACATACACAAAACCCTAAAGGACCACCTTAACCGAGCTTGATTTCACATTATGCACAAGTTTTCTACTAATCCCAGAGCAAAAGATACATATTTTGGGAGTGTTAATAATAATCCAACAAACCTGGTGGGCATTTGAGAGGTTATTGTTGGGTCTCCAGAAGCCCATCCCACCAAATCGAGACGCCGCCTCCTTCACCGACTCGAATGGCGCCGACGTGTCGATCTCCGCCGCCTCATTCCCGCCTGCCTGGATGGAAGCCATAAATTGTTAAATGTGTGGTGGTGTTCTTGGAAGAGGAGAGATACTGTTTACTCTACAACAACAGCACTGAGTTTGTGGGGAGAGAGCCGTTGTTTGTTTGGTTGCTGTTTGTAGTTATATATAGTGTTTAGAGCCAACAGACGTATAGTTTGGGAATGCACAAGTTGTGCAGAGTAACGTTAGACTCAGTACTTTAACGAAAGAGGGCAGGCCTTGACTTTTCTGCATTAACGTTTGGATTTTCACCCTCATTGATCTATTCTAAAATAATAAAAAAGGGAAGTGAGTCAGAAATAAAAGAGTATTAAAATTGCGACATGACTCCCTTTGCTATTCTAATTTAATTTTTATTTATTTTTTTATTTATAACACGTATGATTTATAGAAAGTATGCAATGTATCCACTTATTTTATCTAAATTCAACATTAACCATACCCTCCATGTTTCACTAATAGTGACACCATATGTTTATGTGCTTTGATTTAGGTGAGGAAAATGGGTGGATGGAATTGAATGTAGAAAGTAAAAAGTATAATAAGTCGATAAAATTGAATGAACCTTGCCAAAAATAGAAAGTGTGCCAATATTTAAGAAACATCCGAAAAAGGAAAGTGCGTCAATAATAGAGAAACAGAGGGAGTATATTTTAGTCATATTTAACTAATAATGATTAATTGTTGACTGTTTCATTTGTCTGATGTGATTAGTAGATTAACTAGTTGTTCATGCCAGCTCTTTAATTTTATAATTTTTGTTTGATAACTGTTAATTATTAGCAAGTCTACATAAAAAGTAAAATTAAATTAAAATTTTGCTATCATTGAAATTATTTTGAACAGGAACCAAAAATCTAAGGGCAAAATACTGATATGACCTTATGTTTTGGAGGTCTGTGCTAATATAACCCTGTGAAGTTGAAAACTGTTATTGTAGCCCTGTGTTTTGCATCAGAAGTGCTATTGTAGCCCTGTGTTTTGCATCAGAAGTGATGAAATAACCTTTTGGCATTATTCTGGCATTGACTTGGCATTTTCCTGCATTAACCATAACTAAAAAGACTAAAATAATCCTAGTCTTAAAACTTAAAATGTAAAGACAAAATTACCCCTAATTTTTCTTCTTCTCCATAACACAGCGGCAGAGCCACCTCCGTCATCGTCGCTCCGCCACTAGAGTTTGCCGGAATCTGCCAAAATTCCTCCTCCGCACCTCACTACCTCCAGCACCATCTTCGCCTCCGCCCGCCGCTCCGCCACTAGAGTTCGCTGGAATCTGCCAAAATTCCTCCTCCGCACCTCACTACCTCCAGCACCATCTTCGCCTCCGCCCGCCGCTCCGCCACTAGAGTTCGCTGGAATCTGCCAAAATTCCCTCACCACACCTCACCACCTCTAGCACCATTAGTCCACTAAACAATTACAGTCTGTGAAACAAAAACCACAATCTCAAAAATCAATCAATATCCAAAAAAATCCACTCATATGTGCCAAAAAACTCAACTCTTCGAAATCTGGAGTTTGCCGGACGAGCAGGTAGATCTGGGTGAGCAAACTGAAGTCTGCCACTACCGCCGCCTCGTCCCGCCGCCACTACCACTGCCTAACCTTGCCGCCTCACCACCTCTACTGCCCCTGCGCTACCACATCGCCGTGTCGGCACCTCCCTAAAACCCTAGCCTACTCAACCCATCCCCACTGAAGCTCGACACCACCGTCGCCTAACCTCGCCACCTCACCGATTTCGCCGGACGAGCAGGTAGATCTGGTCCCGCCACCACCACTGCTTGACCTCGTCCCGCCACCACCCCTTCCGAGCTAGCTACTCCCTGGCGCAAACACTGAATCGAGAAGAGAGGAAAAGAAAGATCTGGTGAATCGAGAAGAAAAAGAAAAGGAAAAATGAATGGAGAGGAAGGAAATTGGGTTTGCGTGGGCAATATAGACTTTTCATATTTTTATATTTTTTAAACATGGGTATAATAGTCATTTCATGTCTTTTCGGCTAAATTCAGGCCGACAGAGTTATATTAGCACATTCTAACAGAACACAGGGCTACAATTACACTTTCTAACTTTACAGAATTTATATTAGAATAAACCATCAAAATATAGAGTTATATGAGCACTTTACCCAAAATCAAACTACACGAAATTAATTGTCAAACATCGTAAAACTTTTCTTTTGACTGGGATAGGAAGATAAAAGTTAATTGTAATATTAAGGTCAAACACCCTTCTTATCATTTTTCAATTTAAAGTTAAACTTAAATGTGACAGTCGAGCATGTATATATTAAGAGGGTAAATGGTCCCCAGATTACCAAAGCATAGTGGAGGGAAAACGTTTCAAGATATTTCCTCCGTCTCATTTCAAATTGCACCATAATCATTATTACGTTATTTAAAAAATATATTTGAATATTAATATATATAATAATAATAATAAATAAAATGTATATTTAAAAACTACTTATTGTAACATTTCAGCAATATCATCTATAATAATATTATTATTTACATATCTATTTAAATATACAATTAAATTTTAATTAATAATGGTGTAAAAGAGTATATGTGTAAAATAAACTAGGACCATAGATGTGTAACAGTGAGTAGGAAAATTGAGGCGAAATGAGGAGAAGAAAAGAAAGGAAGAAAATCTAGAATAATCGTCCTCTCTTCGTTTTACTAGTAGTGGCACCACAGGTTTAGCTGTTTGAATTAACGCGAATAAAACGATTTGAATGAAATTGAATGTGGAAAGTAAAATGTCGTTTGTGGATGAAATTGAAAGAATATTGCCAAAAAAAAAGTGTCAATATAAAATATACAACCCAAAAAGAAAAGTGTGTCAATAATAGAGAAACAAATGGAGTAGAAAACTGTGTTTCCATTCATTTACATAAAAGAACTAGAAAAAATAATGTATTCCCTCTGCCCTTTATAAATGTCTTACCAGTTCTCACTTATTTTTCAACTATTCAAGAATTATTTTATAAGTTCAATAGCTTAAATTACATATAATAAAATTCTATTGAAAAATAGAGATTCTAAAAGTATATGAAATGATGAATGTAGCAATAATTTCGCTTAACAATGTTTACATTTATATATTTATGAATTTATGGGCTGGTTATTCAGAGCCAGCAATACGCTGTCGGATTTCGTCCCGCAAGTAGAAGAAGATCGCTTCGGGGGTCACTGTGGTGTGGCTTAATGTAGACCAGTCCACCCTTACAGCCTTCGATCAGTAGATTATTTATAACTTCATAAGATGGTCAAGGTAGCTGAGAGTAATGACATACTTCACTTGATCCCTTTATTAGGATTTATACCCTGGGGTGACTGAATTAGCTTTCGAGCGACGCGAGCGCTGGTCCCTCGCTCCAACTACTGATATTACTTTGATAATACTGTGCAAGGGCATCCGTGGCTTCCGAGCCCGCCATTCTCTCTCGGTCAGATTAACCCCGAAAAAAGGTTATCCAAAAATGGATTTGACCTAAAGTTTCAGGGTATGTCCAACCAAATATTTTATCCCGGATCGAATCAGAGTTCACGCCGCCCGCCCTGAACAAATAGGAGGCGTGGGTCGAGAAAAAGATTTTTCTTCTTCATAAAAAACAGGAGGTAGAACCAGTAAAGATTTCTTTTTCAATTCATCCCTGGAGTTGATGATTTCTTCTTCATATAGATAGATAAAGGATCTTTGGGGCAATTGCTATAAAGTACATTTTGTGCTACAACCCTTCCGAAAAGCAATGAAAAACGCTATTGAATTAACTGAACAAGCAAATAAAAACGGAATTCAAATCCAAATTGCGGATCGGCTTCCAAATCTGCAAATTGTGCTAATTCCAACTTTAATTTACCAGCTACTTGTTTCATGGCTTTAATTTGAGCCACAAACCCGACTTTGGAAACAGAGATACCCGCATTTAACCAACCAGGCAACCAAATACTTTGACCTGCATTGAATGCTGGTCCACTCGTTGAAGATAAAAGTTCATCGAACCCATATGAAGTTTTACCATGAGCAGATTGTATCCACTGAGCAAATATAGATTCGATCAAGATTTGCTCTGTCGCAAACTGGGATTGCTCGCCAGCTAGGTCAGATTGAAGCAAGATTTAAAGAGAATATATTACCCTAAGTCGAGGACAAGGGGCGGAACGACTTCTCGATCTACTTACTGACAGCCATTTTTGCATCAATCCAAAATAGAAAAAAAAAGTTTTATAAGATTCTAACGGTCCGTTGGGTGGAATTCCAACAATTTGTTTAATCGATACAAATTGTGACCCCGATTTGCCATGGCCTATTTCAAGTTCACTCGGAGCTTTGGCAACAACCGTAGGAGGTGTGATGTACATGCACTCATTTAAAGGGGGTGCAACACTTCTTAGTTTTGGCCTCATATTTATCCTATATACCATGTTGTCCGGTCGTACCCAAACAATAAGATTCCAGAGGAAAATGCACCTAAAATAAAATATTTCAAGCCGGCTTCCGTGGAAAATTCAAAGTATCCACCTTATTGATAGATAAGCAGAATACTTATAGAGGAACAAGGGGAATATCATAAAATAACTATTTATTTATTAAAAAATTATTAATTTTGACCATAAAATTATAACTAGTATGTAAATATAAATACTACTGTGTGGTACTTTTTTGTTAGATTCGGTATAATATATATTTCTAAAATGTCATTTTCATGACTTTTAATTATTTTTAGTGAAAAATAATAAGAATCAGACATTTTATACGTTTACTGCTGAAAACCAAAGTATGCAGTTTGAAATAACACAGGAGAAAGTATGCAGCATGCAATTTAAAATGGGACGGATGAAGAGTATGAAATATGCAGTTTGAAATGCGACAGAGTCAGAGGCGGATCTCGCTTAGTGCAATTACCTTTTAAAAAAAATTACATGTATATAATTTTTATTATTTAAGTTAATCAATATATGATGTGTTATTAGTGCCCTAGTTTTTTTTTCCCATTTTAGACCCATTGTATCCCCTTAAATTCTTAAATTTTCAAAATTCTAACACTATCTTCATAGATAGAGGCACCAAATTAAAATTTCTAACCCCACACCCAAGGAAGTACAACCTTTTATTTTCTAAATACAAATTACAAATGAGTCCCCATCTTTTCGATTATTATCTAAATCATGATATGTAACTTGTTTTACGATGATTCAGATAAAATGGCCGTTTATTGGGCCTTTGTCTTCCCTTCCACTTTGGTGTCCGGATTTATTTTGATCCATTTCAAAATTTGTTCCATCAATAATGAGCAAATTTTGACCTGCACTATATTCCTCCCCATGGTCTCATTTCTATTTGTGAAAGTTGACTTTTTTAAAATTAACCAAAACTGTTTTTAATCAATAATATATTTAATTGCCCATTTTAAGAAATGAAAAACAATAATATTATAAGAATTATATGTTAATACGATTCTAATAATATTGCACACAATAATATATTATCTTATATATTACTTGAAATATATTTTTGTAATTAATAAAGTTTGACTACATGAATAGTAATCAGTGCAAATAAAGATGAGACAAAGGAAATATAAAATTAACTAGATTTATGTTAATACTTTCAATTATCAGAAGATTATATTTACACGTATGATACGAATAATTAGGTTTATTTATTTATTTTTATTAATTAGGACTTTTAGAAGATAACACTATACTATTTTTCCACTAGGTTTTTTTAATAAGGTATTGTGATTATTTATTTTATTTTAGAATAAGGCCAATTAATTCAGTCATGTTAGCCTTGGAAGAATTAATGCTCCGGTCATGCATTTATTTTAGGGTTAAGAATATTCAGTTTTGATTTAATTAGAATTAGATTTGGTAAAATTAGATAAAGCAATATACATTCAAGATTTATCTTGAAGAATATAGTCATTTATTTTAGGTATTCTAGTTAGATATGGTTTTAGCTTCTTAAAGTTGTCATAAGTCATTCCAGTTTCTATTTGTATTGGCCAAATTATACTTGTTGGTATGCCTTGAATATGTATTAGCCGCTTCGACAGGTTGGTACGGGGGTCTCGCTGCCCGGTCAGCAAGTCGGGGGTCCAGGGGGGCGGAGTCGCCCCCCGGTCTGACGGTATAGCTTGTCTCTTTATTGGACTGCTGTTGATTTGGGCCAAATTGTGCTTTGGCCCAGTTTGTTAGGGTTTAGTGGAGACAGCATATAAAGTGTCTTTCTTCTCTCTGTAAACATTAATTCTGATATAGTGAATCCGTCTCCCGTGGATGTAGCCAAAATTTGGTGAACCACGTAAATCTTGTGTCTTGTTATTTTCGTTCATATTTTC
Organism: Rubia yunnanensis; assembly: GCA_037428765.1. NCBI lineage: Eukaryota > Viridiplantae > Streptophyta > Magnoliopsida > Gentianales > Rubiaceae > Rubia > Rubia yunnanensis. The sequence goes on along the minus strand of CM075066.1, from coordinate 115,228,883 downwards.
TGTTCTTTCTCCATTCCGCACAACAATACCCTATAAAAGGGGAGGCCGTTCACGATTTTAGAGCACACTCTTATCAATCAAATATACAGCCTTTTGAGTTCATACTCTTTACTTGCAAGCTTCTTCCATTGTTGCTTAACCCCGATGGCTAGTTAAGTATCAATAAACCTTGTAATCTGATCTCGAGGGCTAGTTAGAGAGCAGGTCAAAGTTAGGCGTGCACCGAAGGCTAGACACCTGAATTTCATGTGAGTGGTGAGGGTTTACAGATCCCTTCACTAGGTCAAAAATATTAATTCCGCAATCGTGAGTCTTCGCAAGGAGATTCATATCAGTTATTTCCCTCCAAGGTTGAAAAGCTCTGTCCTTGAAACGTGAACGATCTTAAAAAATAAATGGAGATAAACATCCCACGTCATCCCTGTAAAATCTTGCTAATAAACGGTGACTAGGCAGTAACTAGAATGTTGAAGTGGCTTGATGATATGAATCTCCTTGCGAAGACTCACGATTTGCGGAATTGATAACTTTGATCTAGTGAAGGGATCTGCAAACCCGCACTATCTCGCACGAAATTCAGGAGTCTAGCCCTCGGGGTACGCCTAACTTCGACTTGCTCTCTAACTAGCCCTCAGGATCATATTACAAGGTTTATTGATACTTAACTAGCCCTCGGGGTTAAGCAACAATGGAATAGCTCGCAAGCAAAGAGTATGAACTCAAAAGGTTGTATATTTGATTGATGAAAGGTTGTTAAATTCGTCCATAAGGCCTCCCCTTTTATAGGGTTACAATCTTGCCTCAAACCCTAATCACAAATGGAAACGGAATCGACTTATGGCAGCTTTAAGAAGCTAAAACCATATCCAACTAAAATACCTAAAATAAATGGTAATCTAAGGTAATCAGGTTGAATTCTTCAAGAAGTAACCTTGAAGAATATTACCTTATCTAATCTTACCAAATATAATTCTAATCAGAATAAAACTGAATATACTAAACCTTAATGGACTGTATTTTCGAAATTCAGCTCTTCAAAGCCCACATGGCCGAGCTATCAGTCCAATAAACCCAAAATGACATTAATTTACAGTGATCACACTACCTCATTAAAAACCCAGTGGGAAAAAAGAGTATAGTGTTCTTCATGATGTCTTCAGTTCGTCGACAATCTTGAATAATGAATCCAAGATGTCGATGGTGACTCCTTCTTCAATTCTTCATCATAAAGGCGATCAATCAAAGCATTTAAAGCAGCATCCCTAAGCTTAGTCCTTGACCTAGTCATAGGTCCTGCCATGTCTCTTAGAGGATCTCGAACATATCCTTTAAATGTTTGATCAAGTCGTGGAATGTCTTCATTTATGGTGGTAGTCGTCTTGGCATCTCCATCAGTCGTCTTGGCATCTCCATCATTCCCTCCGTGGTCGAAAGGTTTCGCCCTCGAAACTGAATCGTCTTCAAATGTAAACGGAGATAAATCAGCAACATTGAAGATCGCACTAACACCATAATGATCTGGTAACTCAATCTTGTAAGCATTGTCGTTCACACGAGCCAACACTCTAAAAGGACCATCTCCACGTGGACTCAACTTAGATTTCCGAGCATTTGGAAGCCTCTCTTTCCGCAGATGAACCCAAACATAATCTCCCATGTTGAACCTCATCAACTTACGGCTTTGATTAGCTTTATCAGCATTCTGTGCATCAAAGCATTTGATATTCGTATCATTCCCTCCCGGATCGAAAAGTTTCGTCCTCGAAACGGAAAGCATATAACCTGTAAAGACATCCTTGAATTCCTGTAACAACTTAACAAACCGTGAAAACATATCTACAGGAATATCTTCTTTGGAATAGTAACTTTCTTTAAAGGACATTATAAACACAAAAGAATGATTAGGCAAAGATCGATTCACATCTCTTATTGAAGCATAAAACGATTTACTAGAATCAGTAGATAGTTCATGTCTCATCATATAAATAGAAAGTAAAGGACTAAGATGTGAAAACAAGACTTTATGCAACTTTTCATAATCATTCTGCAACTTACCTGTCTTACCTACCTTAGGATCGACCTGGAACTTGTCTATGGTGACATTTACTGTATTTTTGGTGGAATTGAAACTATTTTGGTCGAAACTACTTGCTCCTTGTGGGGGAGTAATTTCAGCAACATCTGTGGAATATGCCTCAAAAAAATCTTGTGTTTCAGGACCTTTCTCACCTCTGTCAACAATGATGATTTCATCATCTATTTTTTCTTCGTCGGTGTCATACAGTGCAGGCATATCATCATCTTCTTCCTCCTCCATTGTTGTTATAATTCGTTCATGGGGACAGTTATTGTGAACATGTCCTTGTTCATTACAATGAAAACATGTAGAAGTGTTAGAAGAAACTGTATCTGACAAAGTAGAAAATGATTTACCTGTATCTTGGCTAAGAGACTGATTGGTTGCAACCATTCTTTGATCAGTGGGTTCCAATGGTGGAATTGAGCAGGTTTTAGTCGAATTAGGGTTTCCTTGGCCACCCATGTTCAAATTGCTACAACCCATGGTTGACTTTGGGCTTCTGAAATCAGAGAATTGCCTTTGACTGTCATAGCCAAAATTAGAGCTTCCACTGGGCCTTAATGTTGACTCAACCAACCTAGCCTTGAACAATAAATCTTGCATGGAAACATAAGACTGGAGCTTAACTGGAACTTGAAGATTTTCTCTTAAACCTTCAATAAACTGATTCTTTATAAAGGCATCATTTTCTCTCATGCCAACTCTTCTCATAGCTAATTCAAGATCTTGCCAGTATTCATCTACACTGCGATTTCCTTGCGTCATATTGCTGAGATACGAATGTTGCTTCATCAAATATGTTCGTGGAACATGATGTAATCGAAGCTTGGTCCTCAATCTCTCCCAGGTGGAGATAGGTTTCTTTCCGGCAAGATATCTTGATTCTTTCAAATCCTCTCACCATTCTGCGGCATAATGGGTGAAAGAATATTGTGCGATCTTGATCTTCTCTTTCTCACGGTAGTTGTAAAGATCAAATAGGTTCTCGATCTGCCTCTCCCAATCCAAGTAATTCACAGGATTGTGTCGACCATCAAATCTAGGAATATCATACTTCAAACCTTTGATGTCACAAGCAGATTCAACTTATCTTGAAGAACGAGGTGTCATTGGATTTGATAACTCATCTACCTTCCTTGACAATCTCTGAACCTCACTCATTATAGCATTTATGACATTCATGGAATTCGTTTTAGGTTTATTGTTGGGATTGCCAACAAATGGCAGGACGAATGGATCGTCCGCCATCCCTGCTAAGAAGAAACAAACCGTCAGGAATAAATGTCCCCCCTTCCCCTTTGTTTAGTAAGGTCACTCACCAAGTGTATAACACTCACAACTCCCAAGGCGAAGGCTAATGCGAGGGTAACTGATCAATTCACCGCAATTCAAAGCAAACTATGGAGATGAGTACTGCAGAACTTATTTCGAAAATTTAAAAATATATAAACTCAAAATTTGGCTTTACGATCTGGAATTCCAAATTCTACAAAGAATAAGGAACAAAACGCAATTTGAATGGCACGTATCGGAGCTGTATTGAATGAATTATGACCAAAACAAGATTGCTTTATATAGGCTACAAATAGGTTCCGAAAATTCAAGAACAAATTGGAATAGGAACTTAAATCCAAATCACTTGTGGAAAAGGATTTTAATGACTTACTTGTCCCCCAAGTAAAAAAATTCAGATCCAAACCCCTCTCACAATTGGCTTTTATTTCCTTTTTTTCTCTTCCGGATTTTGACTTTTCTTTTCCTTTTTCAAACCGGATTCCTTTTTCTTTCCTTTTTTTTTCAGCCACAATTCATTTTTTTCCTTTTTTTTTGTACTATAAAACTCACAAACAGAATGTTATTCCCCAAGAAAAATTTCGGTCACAATTACCAAAATTTTCAGAAATTGCAAATCTGCCCCCAAACTTTTGAAAATTGCAAATCTGCCCCAAATTTCAGATTTCAAATCCTAAATTCCGATTTTGAAACCTAAAATCTGCTACCTTTTGTTTTTGATTTTCAAAAATTTTTGGAACAAGAATCGCCTATATAAAACTTATAATAAGAAAACTGCGACAACTTCCTCTTGATTCAAATGAACTTCGAGGTATTCAAGATCGTAAGGATCAAGAATATGACACTATATATATGGAAAACGACACAAGACTCTATTTTTTTTGTTTTTGAATAAGGTGTAATCAAGAATCAAAGAACAATTCTAGATCACGGAATCAAAGAACGATAAAGAAAACAAATAGGATTATGAGCATGCAATAATTTTCAGAAGAGTTGACGAAAATATCACAAGCACATAAACTGTTTAAGCTACTTAAAACTACGAAAATGACCGGGAGGTGAAGGCGGATAATACTTGTTAACGCTCAGACCCTTCGACGTCCTCCTGACTCGATTGATGAAGGTGAAGGCGGATAGTAATACCGAAGTATTCTAACTCTCAGACCCTTCGATGTCCTTCGACTCTAGATTCAATCTTCCTGGTAAGAAAGATCAAACAAACACATTTAAAACACGACACGAAAGAGTATATATATATATATATATTTAAAAATCGAGTGTTGACTAATAAGGAGAACTCACGATAAATTCAATAAATCACGATAAAATGATCAGCTCACAAGATGAGGGTATGACCCACGAGATGGACCTTGGAGATGTGCGGGTGTTACACACGCGCCTTCAAGTGGCTTGCGCGTGGGCTTCACGCGCTAATGTGGGTGCTTGGGCGTGCTAGACATGCACAGTCTTCTTTTTTGGTTTGCCTATCTTCTACCCTGAACCTATGCTGCCGGCGATTGAAGAGCACTGAAAATGGCGAGGAGTCTCGATTTTGAAGAACCAGGCGTGGAGAAGCGAGCTCGCCAGGAAAAGGAAAATGGAGGATTCACCGGGATTTGTCGGAGGTGCGTATCGATGCAATTGGCGACGATCAAGTCCGGCGCCGCTTGGAGTTGCTGTAGACGGAGAGCAAAACAGAGGTCGTTCGGAGGGGCTGATCGGCCGGAGTTGGAGAAGAAAAAAATCAGATTCGGAGAAGAAGACCAAAAATTTATAAGTTCGTCGGGAACGATCGGAGTCGCTGACACCAAAGAGATCGGATGTGATCGGTGGCATAAGCTGAACGGCAGGCAGTGGTTGCGGATGAAGCTGAGCGGTGGCAGCGATGAGATGAACTGAGTCGCCGGAGATGAGGTTTACCGGCGGGGGTGAAGATGACAGGCGGTCAGTCGGTCTGATTTATGATTTATTTATTTTTGGATTTTTTAAAGACAAATCCAAACAAAACTTGAAATCCCTGTTGAATTTTCGGCTATCAAGAATTCTTTCGCTTTGCCCTGATACCAACTGATATGAATCTCCTTGCGAACACTCATGATTGCAGAATTAATATCTCTTCTCTAGTGAAGGGATATGCAAACCCTCACTATCTCGCACGAAATTAAGGTGTCTAGCACTCGGGGTACGCCTAACTTCGACTTGCTCTCTAAATAGCTTACAGGATCAGATTACAAGGTTTATTGATACTTAACTAGCCACCGGGGTTAAGCAACAATGGAAGAAGCCCGCAGGCAAAGAATATGAATTCAAAATGTTGTATATTTGATTGATAAAATTGTGTTCTAAAATCGTGAATGGTCTCCCCTATTTATAGAATATAATTCGGCCAGTACAAATAGAAACTTGAATGACTTATGACAGTTTTAAGAAGATAAAACCATATCTAACTATAATATCTAAAATAAATGATTATATTTTTTAACATAAATCTTGAATGAATATTGTCTTATCTAATCTTACCAAATCTAATTATAATCAAATCAGAACTGAATATTCTTAATCCTAAAATAATGCATGACCGAAACATTAATTCTTCCAAGGCCAACATGACTGAATTAATGAGCCTTATCATAAAATAAAATAAATGATCATAATACCTCATTAAAAAATCTAATGAAAAATAATATAGTATTATCTTCTAAAAATCCTAATTAATAAAAATAAATAAAGAAAAATTAATTCGTATAAACTTATGTGAACTATATAGGATTATATAAGCACTTTCCTCGATAATTTTCGACACAGAAATAATTTTCATGTACTCTCTCTAATCCCAAAATACTGGCACCCTTACCATGGATACAACTTTTTAAAAAGATGGTGAGAGTAAAATTGTGTTCACGGTACGGCACGGCACGGCACGGCACGGCTAAGGCTAAGGCTAAGGCTACGGCTACGGCTAAGGCTAAGGCTAAGGCTAAGCCCCGTTTGGACAGCCACATTAAATTTGTGAACTGAGGGTGAGGCGGACAGCGGGGCAATACAGTGTAGGAGGCCATGTGAGCTACTGTGCCATAAATTAACTACCAACCGCCTCTCACCATCCTATCATTAATTTACATGTTTACCATAAAACCATCCTAATTAATGTACTCATTAGGTCATTATCCAAGATATTTTCAGAAGCAACTCTGGGTTTCCAATAATATCTTACTTATGGTAGATCCATTTAATTATCACGTGTCATATCTCTCTCTTTTTATGTGATTAATCATCCATGTGAATACGAGATTCAATTTGAAAGTGAATGACTATATATCACGCACTGTATTTTACTTGATTACGTCATGTATTTATACTATTTAATATATAATATGTATTTTAAATTTAATTTAAATAAATTAATATTAAATAAAATTTATTATTAAGTTAATTAAATCTGCTGACGCCGCCGCCGTTCCGCCGCCGCCGCCGCTCTGCCGCCGCCGCCGCTCCGCCGTCGCTGCTCTGTGCGCCACCTTCTTCTTCGTGCAGCTCCGCCGCCTCCTCCTCCGTGCGCCACCTTCTTCTTCGTGCGGCTTCACTGCCTCCTTCTCTATGCGCCACCACCTCCTCCCCTTCTCTCCTTCTCCTCCCGTTCTCCTCCTCCTCTCCCGCTCTCTTTCTCCTTCTCCTTCTCCGTCTCCTTCTCCTCCCGTTCTCCTCCTCCCGCTCTCCTTCTCCTTCTCCTTCTCCTTCTCCTCCCGCTCTCCTTCTCCTTCTCCTTCTCCTCCCGCTCTCCTTCTCCTTCTCCTCCCGCTCTCCTTCTCCTTCTCCTCCCGCTCTCCTCCTCCTTCTCCTCCCGTTCTCCTCATCCGGTTCTCTGACCCGGTTCTTGGCCTGACCCGGTCCGCGCTCCGCCGCTTCAGGAGCCTTTCTCCTCTCCCGCACCTCCCCCGTTCTCCTCTCGGCGGGGCTAGAGTTTCGCTCGATGTGGACGAAGGAGAAGGAGCTCGGCGGGGCTAGGGTTTCGTTCGACGGGGAAGAAGGAGAAGGAGGACGGCGGGGCTGGGGTTTTGCTGGGGACGAGGGACGGCAGCGGGAGGAACTGGGGAAGATGAGGACAGCGGGTGGAGCTGAGGAAGAAGGAGGCACGGTGGTGGCGGTGGCGAGACCGCCGGAGAAGACGAAGAAGAAGAAGAAGAGAAGAAGGTGGTGGCACACGACAGCGACAGCGGCGGAGACCGGCGGCGGCGGCGCTGGCGCACTGCATCAGCGGCGGCTGTGGTTGTTTTTTTTGTTTTTGATTTTGTGATTTTTGTTTTATTTTGAAAATTTAACATTAGTATTATACGTGTATATACGTATTAGGGCCTGAACTAGTAAAATACAGGGCATAATATAGCAATACCCATTTGAAAAGGGCAAGGAAGAAATGAATAGCTTATGTGTTAGTTTTGTATGAAAATATAATTTTATTTGAAGTTTTATATTAGTTCCTCCCCGATCATATGACAGGTACAATATTATAATTCACTTTCAGTCCATCGCAGGTTTTATATAAAATTTATCCAATCTCATCACTTATTTGAGTTTTCCTACTACTTCAAACCCACTATAATCATCCTACCCGAATCTCCAAAAGCACATAATATTATAACTTTAATAAGTACTTAGATGAAAAATTACAAGTAAGATATGGTAATTGTGGATACATAATAGTTTCTTCTATTTTACATTCGTGAGTACATAGCATGTCTATTAGGTGGGGCGGGGATGAGATAGATTTAAACTAATATCTACGTTCGACCCACTATCCATAATGGGTATCGTTCTCATATTCATACCTGTCTCATTCCCATCAAAACTACCCCCATCTCCATCCCACGGATCACTACTCATTAAAAGGCCATTATGTGAAGGTTTGATTTTCAGGGGATATAAGAATCTTGCTTGTAAACTTATGGCTTGTTGCTTTTTAAAGATTTATTAACCTATTTTTTTCCAACTGATTTACACTTTATTTCAATTTAGTACATTTTGTTATGAAAAAAGTCTCAGGAAAGACGACATTTCCGTAAATTTATGGACAATCCATATGGATTATTACCTTCAATGTTGAAACTTTTTATAAAATTTAATATTGTATTGTGTAAGTTAAAACAAGTACTCCCTCCGTCCCAGGGCAATCTCCGGAGAGATAAATCTGTTTGCAAATTTGTCTTGGGTGAAATGACTAAATTACCCCTGTTTTTTGAATGCCCAGATCTGACTCCAACACTAGGGTTCCATCGCTCCTTCTCAAATATCTCCGCCGCCTCCTCAACCCTTCTACTGCGCCTCTCCGTCGTTCTCCTCTCGAATTACGGGCACACAAAAGGCACATAATCTTGCATACAAAAGGCACCAAAAACCTCATTCAAGATTCCAGATTAAGAGCTTAGAGGAAAGAAAATGAGGCAAAACAGAGAAAAATGGGCGATAGATTAGTCACTTCAATTTTCAATATAGAAAACGAGGAAGAAAGGGGACACCGGGGCAGAAAAAGAGGAAGAAGTGGGACACTAAGGCAAAAAATGAGGAAGAAAGGGGACACAAGAAAACGAGCAAATTTTTTCGCCGCCTCCTCTACTCTCCGATCGCAGATAGGCTAAAGTAGGGTTTGCAGAACCTCCTCTTCTATCCTCCGCGTCGCCGCTCATCCGCCGCCTCCTCTTATCTCCGGTCACAGATGGAGTAAATTAGGGTTCGCAGAAGGTGAAAGCTAGGATTCCGGCAAGGGGATGAGGTGGTGGAGATTGGGGTGTGGGGTGGCGGTCGTAGATGGAGTGGTGGCAGGGGGAGGGGCGGTGGCAGAGCAAAGAAGTAGATGGAGTAGAATCGAGTGAGAGGGATTAGCAGAGCAAAGAAACGAGAGAGAGGGTCTAGATATGACGGGGGAGAAAAATGAGAGAGGAGAGAGACGGTTTGTGGAAATGGTGTAGAATGTAAATTTTTAGATCTACAAGGGTAATCATGTCTTTTGAAAAAATAAATTTTACTAAACGAGGAAAGTGTTCCGATTTGCTTGGGACACTCATAAAAGGAAGGTGTGCATATTCCATTGGGACAGATGGAGTAATAATATGTATTTGAATGTAAAATTATATGATATAAAAAATATTTTCAAATTTAAAATTTTATATGTAATTTAACAAATGCAACGTCTAAAGTAAAATATAAATGTATTGTATATAAGCTTATAGATTGCCCGTATGTCACAAGATCCACTCCTATTTTTATTTAATTTAATTTTTATAATGGTTCGATTCAATTCAATTTATTACCCAAGTAAGAAATGTTTAAGAATACCGAAAGATGGGGAGAAATAAATGAAGGATACCGAAAGAAGAGAGAAACAATGGTCCAGGTTTGGTGTTTGGCAATAATATTAATAGTCGAGGAAGAGATCCCATGTAGAACCAAATTATTCCCCCTCCTCCAATCTCCATCGCCACAATCACTCCATAAAAACACTTCCTCACTTTCATCGCCTCAAACCATGGAAACCTTCGACATCAAATTCCTGTCCAAACAACCCAAATCCGCCATGGCCGCCCCTTCCTTCAGAATATACTACGGCGGCGCTCCCGGTGCAGTCCCCTTCACCTGGGAAACCACTCCGGGAACCCCGAAGCACGACCATTTCTCCGGCTCCAACCCGCCGCCGCTCACTCCGCCGCCTTCCTACTCCTACTCCTACTCCCTTCCAACCTCCAACAAGAACAAGCTCTCCTCGAGGAGATCGTATACCAGTTCGGATCTTCTGCGCCACTTATTCAAATCAAAACATGCCTCCTCCTCGGAGCGATCGCTGTCGACACTTTCGTCGTCGTCTTTCTCCAGCTGGACTAGCTCCAGTACCGGGACCACTTCCGGTCCCGGCAAGCGGCGACGGGGTGGTACTCGACGAGGTTTCAGTTGGGGATCGTCATTTGATAATGTCGGTGGCAGAGATCATGATCGTGTTTGTAATGATAGCAGGTTGTCTAGATCTGTTAAGTACTGTTTTTCCAGGTTTTGTTTTCCGATCCCGATTGGATCGGAGTAATGCGATATCGGGATGTGTTCCGATGTCGGCATGCATACCGATACCGGTTTGCCAGCTGCATTAAGTGTTGAGTGATGTAATGTTTAATGTTTTCATCAGTAATTTGGTTTGTGTTTCCTCTGTATCATTAATGGTTGTAATTTTTTGCAATAATTAATAAACCCCTCAGAACATATGGTGGTTGGGAACTGATTGTTCATATCTTAATTAGCTCCTCTCCGCATGGTGCATACACAAAAAAAAAACTCTCAGTCTGAGGGGAATCTACATAGAGAAAATTTTTCTGCAATTTTTTTCCTAGCGAAAAGATAAAATTGCCCCTCCACTATTCTTCCTCTCTTTGATCTTGCTCATCCCGCCACTAATCCTCTCTGCCTTCTATATTACCGCCTCCGTTCTCCCGTCTTCCCTCCTCCCACCACTCACCACCTGTCCTCTCCGCCTCTCATTCTCCCGTCCTTCAGATTTGAATTGTTGGTGGGTCAACCGGTGGTGAAGTCAATTGGTGATGGCGTAAATGGTGGCGATATAATCAAGGGGTGCCGAGACGAGGGGTCGAACTAGGGTTTAGAGGTAGGGGTGGCGCTAGGGTTTAGCGTCAGTGGCCGTGAGAGGGGCGGCGGTCGTGAGAGCGATGGTGGTGGGGGAGGCGGTGGCCCAGGGCGGAGGGAGGTAAGCTAGGGTTCCGGTAATAGGAGGGTGGCTTCAGAGGTGGATATGGGGTTAAATACGAGATGGCGTAGATGGAGCCGAAGACGGAGGGAGGTTACCTAGGGTTCCGACAATAGGAGGGGTTGCTTCAGAGGCGGAGATGGGGTTACATAAGAGGTGGCGTAGAGGGGGCCGGAGGTAGAGGGAGGTAAGCTAGGGTTCCGGTAATAGGAGGAGTGGCTTCAGAGGCGGAGATGGTGTTAAATAGGAGGTGGCGCAGATGGGGAGTGGTGGCGCAGATGGGTTTTCGAGTGAAAGAGGAGGAGGCGGAGCTGGTGCTAGAGACGAAGGCAAGGGAGGAGTGTGAGACTCGAAGACGCAGTGAGTGGTGGCAAGCGGCGGAGGAGGAGGAGAAAGTGGGTGGCGGAGGAATGAATGTGAGGCATTATAGGAAAAAAGTTTATGTTGATAAAATTTGTAAAATTTTAATGATGCAATGGCAATTGTGTCTTATGGCATTTGAAGTTTTACTTAACAGGGAAAATGTGGAGATTTGTCTGGGATACATAAAAAAGGAAAGTGTGCAAATATCCTTGGGACGGGGGGAGTATTAAAAATATAAAAATAAACAAGTTACAATGAAACTATTTTATGTACCGTTGATATAAGTGAGCGAGTCTGCATTAATTTCTTGAATATTTGTGAATTTTTATTTTTACTATGTGATGAAGTGTTGTTAATCGACATCAATATTGTTATCTCTTATGATTCACTTGCTTTGTTCGAATCATTTAATTTAGGATTCTAGTATGGAATTGTAAAGAGCCAAAAAGAAGTAGAGAAATCTAAAGCTACGCTTGAATAAGATCATGCACAAACTCCTTTATTTTAAGAGGAGATGATAATCCACATATGATGGACTTAATACGTCAGTTATATGACTATTGTCCGATTTCAATTTGTGTATTGAAATTGGCCAACTCCATTAAGATCTAACATAATTATACTTAATAATAACCCTAATTAACCCCTAATAAAAATCCCCCAAATACACACCTTCCTTATCTCTAGAATTATCAACAATTATCAACCGTTGAAATGTGGGAACAATGTTCATCCTAAATCACCATATTAAATGACTTCACTAATTATTACTTAGTTCTTAAATTAAATCCCCAAACCCCTCTAAATTAAGTTCACACATGGATTTATCAACAACCATCAAACATTCGTACGTGTGTTTGTCTGGATAATCCACATCTTAATCACTCGGTTGCATCGCTAACCTTTTTAATAATCAATAATGCATCCCATCAAATATACTACTCCCTCCGTCCCAGGCGAATGTACACACTTTTTGGTCAACTTTCTCTGATCATATTTGACCAACGATAACTTTAGTTACATATATTAACGGTGTGTTAAAATTTGATATTTGAAAATACATCATGCAGAGAATCCAACAATATCTCACATGATGATATTAGTGTCTATATACTAGTTGAAATTTATGGTTAAATATGTATTGAGAAAGCTGATCAAAAAGTGTACAGATTGGACGGAGGGGGTATAACAGGGAAGACAAAATTATAAAACAAAACGATATACGTGTAATAAGGACCCTCGGATTAAAGGACCTGTTTGTTGTTTCTGGTTTCTCTGTTTTGTCTTCTGTCGGTGCACTTTGTATGAAGATCCATATTTCTACTCCTAGGTCCATCATATTAGGGCGGTGGTTGCGCCCTATTAAAGACAAGATCGATATAGGGGAGAATGTCTTTGAATCCATATCTATAAAGCCAATTCAATTTTCTCAGCTTCATCTTAATCAATCAATTTATGGTCCCATGCCTCAAATAAGCAAAATATTTTTCGCAGCGTATGGATGGTTGTGTTGTGGGTTATATTTCATTTTCGTACGGAGTAGTAGAAGATAATTTATTTTATGTTTGGGTGATACCATGATTCGTCCACCATTGATTCAGTTTGAAAGTTATAATGGTCAATGTTATAGCACCTGTGAAGTATAATTTAAAGATGGGAATAATCAAGATCAATTGTGAGGTAGAAGTCGATGAAGAAATTGAGTGTTAAAAAATTTGGTAATTTTCGCGTAAATTGGGCATTTAGTGTCCAAATTACTATTGTGATACCTTCTCGATCGAAAATGAAAATGAACCAACGAAATCATCCCACTACTTCGCCGTATGATCCCCCTTTATCACATGAGATCGTTTTAGGCCTCAAAACATGACCTTTTCATAATTTTCAATTTTAAAAAGGGTTCAACGCTTCATACAATTTCTCATATTTACACTGGCAATTTGCATATCTCACATTTTTCAACTGCGCCAAATTTGAATCTCAGTCAAACATCTCTGAAAAATTGACAAAATTCAACTTTCTATTTTTAAATTTTCCCATGGACATACCCGATAAGATTGAAACGGATGAATGAATGAGAGATGGAAACTACTCACAATTTGGACAAAATTTTCAACCACCAAAATCACAAACAACATAAAAACTAATCAAATTACACCCTGCATGAAACCAAAAAGATCAGTTAGTGGGATTCCCCAGTATCTTCAACCGCCTTCCTTCTCTTCCGAATGAAATAATAAGCAATCCCTCCAACAACAATCAGAATCAGCAATCCATCCCCAACTCCGATCAAGATCGCCGCCCACGGCTTCAACCCCGAACTCCGATCCCGAACCCGGCCATCATTTCTCCCCCGGGGAACCTTAATCATCAATGCATTCCCTCCTGATCCATCATCCACCTGCTTGATCCCCCGAACCAAATCATAAAGCAAACACGACGAATCGCTACTATACATTGCTGCAGCACAGGAGCAGTTAGACAGGCACAATCTCTCGCATTTCTCCTTGCTCACTCTTGCCCCATTCACCACCTCCGCGCCTCTCAGCACGCTTGTCACGCCTTTTAGCCCAACCATCATCGCGGATTCTGGAGCACAACCATCACCACTGATGTTGTTGCTACATCCCGAACTCCTCCTTCCAGCTGCACCGCCTCCCCCTGATAAAATGTAAAACCCACAATGATTGGAGCTGCGTGTATTGATATATATAGGTGACAGTGTTACAATTAAAGCTGGAAAGGAATTAGGCCATGCTCTCTTGCATTTATCTACATTTCACTCCAGTTCAGTAGAAGTTTGATTTGATTGAATGTATCTTAATTTGGTCATATTATTACTAGTTTCGATATACTTACGTGTGATTTAAGTTAGATCAGTTCAGTTCAGATAAGATCCGAAGAACATTGCCTTAGCTTCCTTATCCTGTAGCTATTCTATTACCTCCAGTAACAAGGCTTATACAAGAGCAGACATGAGAGAAGGTGCAAATGCCGTACGGATCACACGCCAGGGGATGATCGCAGGTGTTGTTCAGGGCTTTATACGAAGCCCGGAATCCGGATTGCTCCGGCGAGTAATAGTACAGAGCCAGATTCCCGGTAGCATTCTCCAGGGCGAGAAACCGGACAGGTTCCGGGGCCGGATTCTGGGATGCTGAAATCTCGGCAACCTTCTGGAAGTCTCCGTTGTAGATTTCCAGGGAATCCGATGTCAGTTCGACGTAGGTTATGTTGTGCTCGCCGACCGGCGGCCGGAATTCCCAGTATGAGTATTTGAGTTTGCCGGAATTCAGAAACAGTGCGATCTTATCGTACTGAACCTCGAATGTGAAGAACAAGGCGGCGGTGACGAATGAGGTGAGACGAGTTCTGGAGCTCAGCCTTTGTCCCCATAGCATGATGTCTGTCGGGAAATTGAAAGTCTGCCATTTTATCGAGTTGGAGGAATCCACTAGAACCAGATTGCCCGATCTCAACAAGTTCAATCTCTGCAAATTGTACAAGAAATTCATGATTTTACACGCAGTTGTTTCATATTTGACAGTATTTGCACAACTAGTAGAATACTCTCTTGTCTCAATACGACGTAACAAATGAAAGAATGTCCACTGACCATTGTACAAAGTGCAACGGTATTCAAAAGGAATTGCTCCAACAACTCTTGTTTGACTAAGAATGACGTTTTCTTTTCAAATTTATTCAAATTTAAACCATTCAATTCAATTCAATTCAGTTCACTTCCCATGCTCGTAATCTTAAGGTTACGGATTCAAATCTCATCTCCACCGCAGCTTGTTTGTTAAGAATCTTTAAGTTTTACTTTGTAATGATCATCACATTTAAGTATACTAATTTATTGGTAACACAAAATTTCACCCTTAATTTTATAGCAAGTATATCATTCTCAAATGCTTAGTAAACATTTTATTTTTTCCGTTCATTTCACATCATGCATTTCAATTCCAAAAGCATCATGCAAAAATGAGTTTGTCAAACATATTCAAACTAACAGAGTTTTGACCCGATAAAAAGGAATCATTAGTATTCCACGTTGGTGGTTCACATAATCACGACTCAATATATATATAAAAGATGATATATTATGATTGATTATAATAAGAAGGTTCATAGGGGAGAGAGGGAATATGGAGTTAACCTGGACGCCCTGTCCGGACGTGCCGCTCCGCCACCCAACCCTACCTTTCCGGCCAACCAGCTGCAGGTCACCGTCCCCGGTAAGCTCAATGCTGCACTTATCTGCAGTCCGGAACCGGTTAAAATGGCCGGAGCTCCAAACCCGAACGTCTCCGAGAAAAACATCCAGCGAGCACGAGTACTCCTCGTCACCATCCATGGCCTCCACAGTAATAGCAGTTCTGAAGCTCGGGCCGGCGCCCGATCCCCGTTCGGTCTCCATGAGGAAAGCCCGGCCCACGAACCCGACGGTGAACGCCGGCGGTATGTCGAGCGTGACCTGGTACCCGATTCCGACATCGGGATCGCAAACGGAGTATTGGAAGAGGGATTGGACGAGGAGGAAAAGAAGTCGGAGGTTTGTTTTCATGAGTTTCACAGTTCATTTGATGGTGTTTGAGTGTGTGTGTGTCATGCGGCCATGCCCACCCACCACCACCACCGCCCCCACTTTCTAAAAGCACACTGAAAGTGCCTTATTAGCATCAATCTGTGTTTCATTACTTTGCTTAATTTACTTCAAATCTTTTCCATTTCTTTATATAGAAGCCCATAATCCTCGCTAAATAATAAATCCTAGAAATATTGTTGATTCAATTGATATACTCCTTCCGGCCCACTACTTGACACTCAACACCGTTAAAATTTAATCATATATCTGAATAAATATATGTGCAATAATATTATGTTAGGTTCGTAGTAATAACTAGTTTTTGAATATTAACTTTTTATCTGCCGTTATTTTACGCAGTTAAACATATTAACGGTCAAACATGTTTTCTGAACGGAGGAAGTACTTATCTTAATAAATTAATCAATTTATTCACAAATAAAGTGCTTAGTTTTATTGAAAATGTTATTTAAATATAGAATTTTTAAAAAGTTTTAACTAATTTATGGACTCATCCAGGGTGACAATCAACCGTGTTTCTTAGTTAAATATTTAATTTTAACCTCCTTAATAATTGATTATGGTAATAAGATATAGGGATGTTTTTAGATGAAAATGATGGTATTTCTTTTCTCCTCAACTCAAATCACCCACCTAATTTATAACGTTATCTTCAATCAAAGTTTTACCGCATATTTGAATAGATATATGAGAAATAATATTGGTACGAGATATTGTTGAACTCTTTGTAACAAAAAGTTTCTTAAAAATAACTTTTTATTGCCGTTGCTATACTTATCTAATCATAAAATTTAATTATTTAAACGTAAAGTTAAAGTAAAGTTCAAACATATTTCTCGAATAATATACAATGATTGAGGGGTAATTTGGGATGAGACGATGAAGTATGGTGATTATCAATTCAATTAAGTTTTGTCAAACTTTAAAATGAATATGACTCTGAGCTAATTTTTTTTTAAAAAAAATCTCTGAGCTAAATTGAAAATCATTTCAACATAGTATTTAGGGTAAATTGCGCCCCGCTTCCTTGCTTCCTTTGTAACAATGGAAGAATGTCAATAGTCATAGAATATGAATAGTTAGTTTCTTGTATAGTTATTGTCTAGTTATTGTATAGTTACACCAAGGGTACACCAAGGGGCTTCTTGTAGAGTTACACTAGAAGTTATTATCTAGTTATTGTACAGTTACACCAAGGGTACACCAAGGGGCTTCTTGTAGAGTTACACTAGAAGCTTCTTCCTATAAATACTCTACATAATCCTAATGAACACATATCTTGGAAATCATTGTTCATATGGTATCAGAGCCCTTCTAAAGATCCTCTCTTTCTTTCTTTTTCTTAGTGTTTCACAAACCTTTCCCTTCTTCTTTTTCTTCCCTTCATCAATTTTTTTTTTGTTATTTTCTTGTTAATTGATCATGGCCGATGATAAGAGTTCGAATCAATTGTCCCTCACCACGTTGATTCATCTTCTCAATACCAAGCTTGAAGCTGCTACGTATCTGCAATGGAAGCAACAGGTTTAGTTTGTGCTTCGTTCACAGGGTTTGTTTGGCCATCTAGATGGCTCCTCTCCTCTCCCCAGTTTTCCGGTGATACCAACGTTGGATTCCTCGTCCTCCACGCCGCCAGATGCCGCCACTGTTCAGGCCGCCCATGATGCCTACTCCGCTGCCCGGAGCACCTATGATGCATGGGTTCTTGATGATCAGCGTCTCTGCAGTCTTCTTTATTCCTCTCTCTCTACTGAGGCAAAGAATGAGATCTCGATGTGTGAAACTGCGAAGGATATGTGGGATACCTTCGCCACCGTCTATCAACCTGCAAGTTTGGTCAATGCCTTCAGCCTTCGTCAACAGGCTACTCTCCTTCGCAAAACGGGTACGGTTCATGATCTTCATCTTGCTTTACTGGCTATTATTGATAAGTTGTCTGCTATGGGTGATCCCGCAAAGAATGAGGAAAAATTGTTATGGTTTCTTACTGCCCTAGGCCATGATTATAAGGATTTTAGTGCCCCCATCGCTAATCGTCAACCCCTTCCTGCTTATCTTAATGTGGTTGACAAAGCAAAGGGATATGAATCGTTTTTGCTTAGTTTGGAGAAAACTAGGGGTATTTCTGCACAAGGTTCGAGTACAGGTCCTGTAGCTTTCATGGCGGCCGAGCAGCAGCCTCCTTCTGACGGCGCGTGGGCTCACGCGCCTGGTGGAGCCGCGCGTGAAGGCGGCGCGTGGCGTCCACGCGCAGCCTTTTCTGGCCGCTCCGGAGGCCGGCGTGGTGGTCGTCGTCCCTGGGGGTCTTCTGGTCGTCAGCCCTGGTCCAGATCAGCCACTAATGGTGGTCAAGTTCAGTGCTTTACCTGTGCGGGCTTCGGTCACATATCGAGTCAGTGTCCCTCGTCCGTTTCTCGTCCTCCGGCTCAGGTTTTTCAGCCTTATGCTGCTCCGCAGTACTTGCCACCTGCTGCTCCGTATGCTCCGCCTCCACAGGCTCCGGTTGCTAGGCATTTTCTACCATATGCTCCTCCACAGCTTCCGGCTCCTCAGGCTCCTCATGCTTATCTTGCACAGCAGTTCCTGTCTCCACCTCCTCATGCTTATCAGCCTGCTGCCCATTTACTGGCTTATCATGCTCAGCCAGTTCAGTCATCTGCTGCTTCAGATTCTTCGTCTATTCCGGACTGGTATGTGGACTCCGGAGCTACCAACCATATGAGCTCTTCCGCATTGAATCTGTCCAATGTCACTCCATATCAGGGTAACATTCTTGTCTCTGTTGGAAATGGTGCTTCCCTCTCTATTGCTGCTGTGGGTGATGCTCGTCTTAGTTCTACATTACACTTATCTGATGTTTTACTTGTGCCTGCTATTACTAAAAATTTGTTATCCATAAGCAAGCTTACTCGGGATCTTGGTGCTGTTATTTCCTTTGATGACCTGTCTTTTGTGATTCAGCACAAAGTCACCAAGGCTGTGCTGGGGCGGGGGCACAGTGAGAATGGTCTTTATGTGCTAGATCGTGGTGAAGAGGCGCTTGTTTCCTTTGTTCGTGAGAAAAATAATAGAGCATCTTTCGAGACCTGGCATGCTCGTTTGGGGCATGTGTCCCCTAGTATTATTTCTTTGTTGCATAAGACTGGTTCTGTTTCTCTTACTTCAGTACTTCCTAAGCCTACTGTTTGTGAGCCTTGTGCTATGGCGAAAGGGCAGAAATTGTCATTTGTTGAGAACTCTAAACGCGCTAGTCATGTTCTTGACTTAGTGCATTGTGATTTATGGGGACCCTCTCCAGTGACTTCTGGAAATGGATTTTCTTATTATGCTGTCTTTGTGGATGATTACTCACGGTTTTCATGGTTTTATCCTTTACGGCGGAAATCTGATTTTGTTGATGTCTACTTTCGATTTGAGGCACTTGTTGAGAATCAATTTTCTTCGCGCATCAAAATCTTCCAGAGCGATGGTGGTACCGAGTTTCTCAATACCAGACTCCAATCCCACTTTGGCACTCGCGGTATCCATCATCAAGTTTCCTGTCCCTACACTCCGGAGCAAAATGATAGGGCTGAACGCAAGCACCACCACATCGCAGAAATGGCTCTCTCCATGATGTTTCATTCTCATGTGCCCCTCTCATACTGGGATGATGCCTTTGCTACTGCGGTCTTTACCATTAACCGCTTACCTACTCCGGTTATCGACAATGTGTCTCCCTTTGAGGTTCTTTTTGGCCGTTCACCTGAGTACTCCAACTTTCATCCCTTCGGGTGCAGGGTGTTTCCCTATGTTCGCCCCACTGCGGCTCACAAGCTTGCCCCTCGTAGTCTTCCATGTGTTTTTCTTGGATACAGTGCGCACTACAAAGGGTTTAGGTGTTTGGATCCAGCCTCAGGACGTACTTACATGACTCGTCATGCTCGTTTTGATGAGTCACTTTTTCCCTTTTCCACAGCATCTTCGGCATCCCAGTTTACATCCTTGGATGTCTCCTCTTTTTTGGACCCCACTGACCCCGACCCATCCTCCACTGTTCATGTTGATGCTCCTGCTGTGAATGTTTCCGCTTGCTCGCTGTAACCTGACTTGTTGACGGAGCCTGTACCGTCGACTCTTGTTGTTGAAGATCCTATTATCACTCCCGCACATTCCCCTGGGTCTTCGAGTTCCTTGTCGGACTCTTCTGATGGTGCCTTGTCGGTCTCGGGCTCCTCGTCTGCTGTCTCTTCAGCACAAGAGTCTTCGTCGTCTCTTGCGCCTCGCACTCATCGGATGATTACTCGCCATCAGGATGGGACACGTGTGGCTCGAGATCTTGGTTCTGACTTTGTGGCCACCGGATTGGTTGTTGAACTTCTTCATCAGCAGGAGCCTCGTACTTACCGCGCTGCTGTCAAGGATTCCAGATGGGTCGCTGCCATGGCTGAGGAAATGGCTGCTCTTCGCCTTCAGCACACCTGGGATTTAGTGCCTTGTCCGCCGGATGTCAATGTGGTTGGTTCCAAGTGGGTCTACCGGCTTAAGTATCGGCAGGATGGGTCTATTGATCGCTTTAAGGCTCGTTTGGTTGCTCAGGGGTATTCTCAAATCCCAGGCTTTGATTTCGATCACACCTTCAGTCCGGTGATCAAGTCTGTAACTGTTCGCACTGTTCTCGCCATTGCCACTATGAGGAAGTGGCCGCTTCATCAGCTGGATGTCAAGAATGCCTTTCTTAATGGTGTTCTTGACACTCCTGTTTACATGGCTCAGCCTGCTGGCTATCAGGATCCTGCTCGCCCTACTCATGTTTGTTGCTTGCGGAAGGCTATCTATGGTCTTAAGCAGGCACCCCGGGCATGGTTTGATAGATTCAGTGCCTTTGTTCGGCTGCTCGGTTTTGTTGGCAGTTTGTTGGATCCTTCTCTCTTTGTGTTTTCCAGGGGGAACATTACTCTTTATCTTCTGCTCTATGTTGATGATATTATTCTTACCGGGAATAACACTATCGCCATTCGCCAGTTCATTGCTCGGGCTGATCGTGAGTTCTCAGTCAAGGATCTTGGTACTCTTAGCTACTTTCTTGGGTTGGAGGCTACACCTACCTCTACTGGTCTGTTTTTAGGACAGGTTAAGTATGCCAGAGATATTCTTCAGCGTGCTGGGATGTTGAAGGCTTCCCCTGTATCTACACCATTTTTGCCGCTGTCGCAGCTTCACAGCAGTACGAGTGGACCGTTTCACAATCCCAAGCTGTACCGTTCACTCATTGGTGCCCTTCAGTATCTCACTATTACTCGTCCCGATTTGTCCTTTGCGGTCAATTCGGTGAGTCAGTTTCTTCAGGACCCACGAGATGATCATTTTGCAGCTGTCACTCGGATTCTCCGCTATGTTCGTGGAACGCAGCATTATAGTTTGACCTTTTCCTATGCGGGCGTCCCAGAGGTCCTTGCCTATTCTGATGCTGATTGGGCCCGTTGCTTGGAGACACGGCGTTCTACTTATGGGTATGCAGTCTTCCTTGGTGGGAATTTAGTTTCTTGGAGTGCGAAGAAGCAGCCTACGGTCTCCCGCTCGAGCTCGGAGTCTGAATATCGTGCCCTTGCCAACACTGCTTCGGAAGTTGTTTGGCTCTCGCATCTTCTTCGTGATCTACAGTTTCCTCTGCAGGGTTCCCCGTTGCTCTTATGTGACAATAACAGTGCTATCTTTCTTGCTGAGAACCCCGTTGCTCACAAGCGAGCTAAGCACATCGACATTGACTATCACTTTGTGCGAGACCTGGTGGCTGCTGGCAAGCTTCGTGTTGGTCATATCTCCACGTCGTTACAGGTAGCGGATATTTTCACCAAGGGGCTAAATCGGGCCTTGTTTGAGTTTTTCCGATCCAAGCTTCGCATTTCGGCCAACCCGACGCTTCGCTTGAGGGGGAGTGTAACAATGGAAGAATGTCAATAGTCATAGAATATGAATAGTTAGTTTCTTGTATAGTTATTGTCTAGTTATTGTATAGTTACACCAAGGGTACACCAAGGGGCTTCTTGTAGAGTTACACTAGAAGTTATTGTCTAGTTATTGTATAGTTACACCAAGGGTACACCAAGGGGCTTCTTGTAGAGTTACACTAGAAGCTTCTTCCTATAAATACTCTACATAATCCTAATGAACACATATCTTGGAAATCATTGTTCATATCCTTACTCAGTGTATATATATTTTCAAATTTTTTAAAAGTATACATATAGTGCTCAGCTTTTTTAAAGTGCACATATATCCTTTGCCCACATTGAAAATTTGAGGAATATATACTTACTAAACAATAAACTGGAGTATATATATGCTAAGTATACACGCACTAATCAAGATATTGGGATATAAATGTCCTTCGCTCTATTATTTTTTTAATGATGAAAAACAGAGGTCAAATAAGTAATCGTTTGGTCAGGCAGTGCGACTAGCTTTACCGCGAAGAAAAAATACACCGCCAACAGGACTTAATTAACGTTAAACAATGTCTTAAAATAGTTCGGGTCCATAGAAAAAGAAATGTAAGAAAGGCACAGGATATCAGGCTCCGTGGAACACACGTAATTATGACGATATCATCCATTCACGCTAAAATTATCCCATGACGTCAACATTGATGTACGAGTGACGTGTTCACCGCCTCCATGCTCTTTATTTTTATTTTTATTTTGTTTTTGTTCTCTCTTTGGTAAATTTTATTTGGCAAACTACGGGGAAAATGGTCTTTCCATATGTTTATGAAAATTCCTACGCCATTATGAAAAAGCCACTTGACAAGTTATAAACTATCAGAAAAGTGTTTTTTACATAGGTAAATGGGCTAGTACAATCACAATTCAGAGGGTGAAACACATTACAAAGATGAGCCAGGGAACATTCTCATTCACATACTTGGGAGTTTCATGCTATAAAGGTAGAAAACTAAATGTTTACTACCAGTATCTAACAGAGAAACTCGACAAAAGAGTCTCAAACTGGAATTGTAAGTTACTAAATCAGGCAGGGAGGACAATACTCATTAGACATGTCCTTACAGCAATTCCACAACAAACCTGGTGTGTCTCAGCCCCAACAAGTCACATAATCTCTGAAATGGAGGCCATTTGTTCAGAATTCCTAGGGGGGGAATGAAACTGACACCTCTAAAAGACATTGGAGATCCTGGCCTAGACTATGTTACCCTAGGCTAGAAAATGGGCTCAATTTTAGGGATTTCCATACAATCATAGATTCATTCTCAATGAAACTATGGTGGAAACTACAACAAGGGTCAAGTATTTGGGCACAACTCATATGGTCACTGCCAAAGTCTAGCAGCACATCTGATCCATGGAAAAGAATCCTAAAGCAGTAGAGAACTCTAGAGTCATCATAGGTAGGGGTCTTTGTAGGACTGCTAATTGGTCTGGACTAGGACTACTAATTGATAATTGGAACCATAACTCTGAACCCCCCAGCCCTTATATGACAGTTAAGGATTTATCAGAAAACATGAACCACATGATGCAATCACTTAGCATAGGTTTCAGTTCACTGATTATGTCAAAGTTGGAACACTCTATTATGCTCTTTGACAAACAGGATCACATGGTGTGGACACCATCTACTACAGGTAAGTTCTCTGTACAGTCTGCTTATCAACTGCTTAGGAACAAAAAACAACAAGCGTCAGGACTGAAAAAGGTATGGAGCTCAATTTTACCCCAAAAGATTGCAATATTTGTCTAGAAAGTGATTAATAAACTGCTCCCACTGGATGATATATTGCAAACTATGATGATTAATGTTGCTTCTAGATGCCCTCTCTGTTTCAACCATGAGGAAACTCTTAATCATATTTTTAATAAATGTCAAGTCACTGAGAAACTATGGAAACATACTGCCCACTTGCTAGGAATAAATGACCATACATGTGATCATATATTTGAAAAATCATTCAAGGTATAGGTCGAACACAACTTTTTGAAAAACAAAAAATAAAATTGTTCAGATCTTACCATCTTTAATTTGTTGGATAGTGTGGACAAATAGATCCTCAGCAGTGTATGATAACAAAAAAGTGAGGGCTGACAATATGATTTTTGAATTGAACAGAATGTTGGCTAATATTTTTACTGTACATCCTCAGGTTATATATAGAGATTCTGATTCCTTGGTTTTAAAAGGACTAATCCTAGTGCAGAAGCAACCAAAAACTAAAATCATTAGAGCCTATAAATGGGAACCACCGGACATAGGGTATAAACTGAACACATATGCCACACACTCCCATTTATCTTACTCTAAAGCTGGAATAATTGCTAGAAACATGGAATGCATAATCAAAATGGCAGCAACACCATCAGCAGACTCGCCATTAGAGGCTGAACTATTGGCCATTAGATTAGGCCTTCACTTATGGATTATAAATAACTTCCACCATTTGATAATTGAAACTGACTCTATGCAGATACTACAAGGAAGGAAAATCTCACCCTGGAAGATCAGGAAGTTATGTTGGGAGATCAACGATGATGCAGCACACATAGGTGCCACGTTTCAACACATTTTCAGGCAACAGATGCAGGCTGCACACGAACTTGCACATATGGTACTCGGCCTGGATACTCAACTAATCACTACCTTACAAGCACAGGACTTCAACCAAAGAATCGAGGCAACAATAATGGCAGATCATATGAGACTGCCAAACATTAGAGTTCACCACTAAAAGAACGCCGTTCATCTCTATTAGGCTCATCCAAGGAGTTATATATAGCATTGGTTTCTTGGAAATGTTTTCAAAGCATTGTCTTGGCTAGCAAATGTTAACACTTGGGGTGGAGGCATTTCATTATGGACACAATCCTTTCAAAACAATATACGTAGCAAGGCTTTTGTCTTAGAAGCGCGGTCACATCATTATAATAGGAGAATTCTTAAACTAAACAACTGTAATATTTTTGGTTACGGGGCTTGGGGTGGCCAATACATAACCCCCACCTACCAGGTGGTTTCTATTTTTTTTTAAAAAAAGAATGGCATGCATAGAATGTCATACGTATTGCTTTGTATATAATTTTATAAAAAATGTTTTGTATGTGCTTCGTCCTCAAGATTACTAGCAAACGTCCATAATATTACCACTTTCAATTAAAATTCTCAGTTTGACATCTGGTACTACTTCCGTCCTTGGTTAAATGTATTGTATTAGCTGAGTACCTGGTTCGTGGAACATCAATAAATGATGATTTTTGTTTGTTCCACTTGCGTGACTGTGCAGCGTGTCTATTCCAGTTCTTTGGTCCTTCTTCAATGGCTGCCTTGTCCAAATACCTGATTATAATCAACCACAACATTCAGGTTACGAGATACGATCTTTTGGAAGCATCCTCACATAATTAAGTCATGACTCGAATTCACATTTTGCCGAAATTACAATAAATCAACAAACATTAACATGAAATTATTTTATTGGTGTATGATAAGATTTGTTGTCGGGATGATCCTGATAAAACTTCTTCAGTAGAAAATAGTATAGCTGAATCACAAGTTTAGTAACTAATTGGCTTGATTTGGTGAAAGGTGGATTCATAGCAAATGTTCAGTGCGGTGTCCAGTGGCGGTAGAATTCTTTTCTGAATATCTCAAGGAAGAGAATTCCAACAAGAAGCAGCCCGAATAAGCTGAGGGCCTGTGAGTTTCTGATCCGGTTTCATGAGCAGCAGCGGAACGATAAGATAATTGTGTTTGCCGACAATCTCTTTGCTCTAAAGGAGTACGCGCAGAAGCCTCAGAAGCCTATGATATATGGTGATACCAGTCATGCCGAAAGGACGAAGATTATCGAGGCATTCAAAAGCAGCAAGGAAGTGAATTCCTTTCACAGGTTGGTGATAACTCCATCGATATACCAGAGGCGAACGTTATCATTCAGATCTCGTCACATGGTGGCTCAAGGCGTCAAGAAGCTCAACGTCTTGGGCGTATTCTGAGGTTATCACCAGCTTGCCTCCATCTGATTCAGCATGTGAGTTGAGCTATGGTAATCTCCGAAAGATTGCAATTCACATTTTGCCAAAATTACAAATCGACAAACATTAACATAAAATGATTTAAGTGGTGTATGATAGGACCTTATTTTTGTCAGGATGATCCTGATGAATCTTCTTCAGTACAAAATAGTATGGCTGAATCACAAGTCTAGTAACTAAGTAGCAATTTCAAAAACAATTACTGCTCAATTCTTTCTTTTTTTAAAGCAGTACAAAGAACTTATATCCAACCCACTCGGATGGTGTATGAGTACGACTGATCCTAATTTTTCTCAAACCACAACAGCCAAATTCAGTCTTGGGATAGAACCCAAGACTGAATCGCATGAAAAACCCGTAACTCTCAAGGCTAAGATCCGAGAAGTGAAACGGACGTATGTGATGCCTCGTCAAAGAAAGCCACTCATTTGTAGATACTATACGTATCAAGGACATGCTGAAAAACAGTGCAGAAGACTGATCAGAGATCAAATGCCAGGACGACAACCTCTGCCATGTTCCAACATAGGCAATATTCATACAGTAAAATCGATCAGAAAAGTATGGATTGTTAAATGATCTAACTCATGTCTGGTTGCACACACTTCTCTCATAGCCTATTCCAGAGATTCGTGGTACTTCGATAGCGGCTGTTCTCGCCACATGACTGGCACTCCAGAATATCTCACGAGCATTACTCCATATGATGGCAGATATGTAACCTTTGGTGATGGAAAGAAAAGCAGAGTAATTGGAAAAGGCGAATTGAAAATTGAAGGATTTCCAGTATTCACAAGTGTATTGTTTGTTGAAGATCTAAAGGCGAATTGAAAATTGAAGGATTTCCAGTATTCACAAGTGTATTGTTTGTTGAAGATCTAAAGGCGAACTTGTTAAGTATAAGCCAGCTGTGTGACGATAACATGGTGGTGGAATTTCAGAAGGATAAATGTATAGTAAAGCATGGAGAAAACACGGTACTTTCAGGAATAAGATCCACAGACAATTGCTATCTACTGGAACAAGGAGTACGGTGCATGATTTCGAAGCAAGATGAAGGAGTTCTGTGGAACAGGAAGCTCGGTCATATCAATTACAAAACATTAGTGAAAATTGCAAATGAGAAAACTGTACGAGGAAAGCCTACCTTAACCAGCAAGTAAGGAATTGTATGTGGACCATGTCAACAAGGTAAACAAATTCGATCTCCTCACTCTTCAGTTCAGTATATTACTACATCTAGAAATCTGGAATTATTGCATATGGATTTGATGGGTCCATTCAATACACCTAGTATAGGTGGGAAGAAATATATCTTTGTGTGTGTTGATGATTTCTCCAGATTTACATGGGTAGCTTTTTTAAAAGAAAAATCTGATACGTTAGAAGTATTTAGAAGCCTTGTAGTGAAGTTACAAACTGAAAGAGGGAGTCCAGTAGGGAAGATAATTCGAATTCGAAGTGATCATGGTAGAGAATTTGAGAATGTACAATTTAGTGACTTCTGTGATGAGCTTGGAATCCAGCATAAATTTTGGCTCCCATCACTCCTCAGCAGAATTGTATTGTAGAACGTAAGAACGGAACCTTGCAAGAGATGGCTCGAGTTATGTTGGCAGAAAAAGATATTCACAAGAAATCGTGGGCAGAAGCAATCAATACAGCATGTTATACAATCAATAGAGTGTATCTTCGACCATTCACCAGCAAGACATCCTACGAGATTTGGAAGGGCAGGAAACCAAATGTTTCATATTTTCATGTGTTCGGGAGCACATGCTATATTCTCATAAATAGAGAACAGTTGGCAAAATTTGATAATCGGAGTGATACAGGAATTTTTCTCGGGTATTCCATCAACAACCGTGCCTATAGGGTTTTTAATCATCGAACCAATACTCTCATGGAATCCATAAATGTTATTGTGGATGATTAAGAGAAGGAACAACAACCAGAAGGTGTAGAGGAAGAATCTAGCAACACTCATGTTCCAACACAGTCTCGAAACTCAGACAAGGCAGACCAACTGACACGGGTCGCCCCCTGAGGGTGCGAGCCGTGCGGCCTAGCCATGGCCAACCTTGCCACGACTACCGCCTTTGATCCCACGTGCATCGACGCACCACCTGGTTGCTCGCAGCAGACCGGGCCCGTTTGGGACGTGGTCGGGTATGCAGCGGAATATAAACACCCGAGAGAGCATGGCTCACACACACAAGCCAACGATGTAATATAAGGCCCAACAACTGGGAAGCAAACGCTTATATTCAATATATCACAAAACGGTAACCGGATGTAGAGAGCTCATCAGTCGAATCTGACCTTCACCAACGTGCTGGAACAACTGAGCAAAAGAATCCTAACTCTGCCGAAGCTGACCATGTTGGAACACTGTCCCCCACTGCAGACCCCCCCTGTTCCAACACAGGACCAATCGGAATCCACCGTGAGAAGTACTCGATCAGTTCCTCGAGTGGATTATCGTAGGCTAGCTGGATTGCACTGTTTTGTCTCCCTCATTGAACCCAAGAACCACAAAGAAGCCTTACTCGATGAGTATTGGATCGCTGCAATGCAATATGAACTAGGTCAGTTTACACAGAATGATGTTTGGTACCTTACTCCTTGCCCTAAAGGCATTAATGTCATTGGTACGAAGTGGATCTTCAAGAATAAATCAGATGTGGATGGCTTAATCACTCGAAACAAAGCCAGACTTGTCGCTCAGGGTTATACACAAGTGGAAGGTGTCGACTTCGACGAAACATTCGCGCCTGTTGCCAGGTTAGAATCTATCCGGATTTTACTAGCTATTGCCTGCTCTATGAACTTTACTTTGTATCAAATGGATGTCAAGAGTGCTTTTCTAAATGGAGTGGTGACATGTGGAACAACCTAGTGGTGAATGTAGTGCTTTTATTAATTAGAATAATAAAAGGTAAAAGGTCTAAGTTGCAATATTAAAAATTTATTATGCAACGTGTAATAGTAATAAAGTTTATAACCCGATTCAGGTAACCCAAAATTTTTATTTTCATTTCTTCTAATTTACACCTTGATCTTTCCATGACTTATGGAAAGACCTTCTTGCAAGAGACGGACTCATTTTATTTTAAATAAAGTATTCCACAACAGAGTTCGTCTCTTGAAAGACGGTCTTTCCATAAGTTATGGAAAGACCAAGGTTTAAAGTGTAAACTAGAAGAAATTAAAATAAAATTTTTGGGTTGCATGAACCGGGTTATAAATTTTATAACTACTACATGTTTCATACTAAAACTTTAATATTGCAACTAAGACCTTTTACCTTTTATTATTCTAATCAAACCCCTTCTTTCCATAAGCCTATAGAAAGACCGTCTTTCCCAAGACTTTGCCTCCACAAATAAGTAATTTAAATTTCGCACATTTGATCAAGCGCGTATACTACTCATTTATTCTAATCCAACATAAGACATACAAGCTCTGTATAATTCATAAAGATAATTTTATATAAATTAGCGGGATTCCACTATGAGTTGCACGGTGGTGTTGATAAAAAAGTTACACTAATAAATTATCAATGGTCATATGGAGCTTTTTACATGTTAAAGTACTCTACAAATCGATTATAATTTTCAATTATGGTTATTATAAAATAGTGGGGTTCCACGACGAGTTTCACGATATTATTAATTAAGAAAATTAGTATTTTTCATGTTCTAGGCATATCTGTATATTTTTTTATCAACATTCTCATGTCATGTCAATAACTTTAGTTACAAATACTAATAGTGTGTTGAAATTTAATATTTAGAAAATATATTATACAGGGAATCTAACGAAATCTCATATGCAGATATTGACGTCTATATACTAGTTGAAATTTATGGTCAAACGTGTCTCGAGAAAGTTGACAAAAAAGTGTGCACATATGGGAGATTTACGATCAAACGTGTTTTTGAGAAAGTTGATAAAAAAGTGTGCACATATGGATGGGGACAAAGGGAGTAATAGATTTTCATTGTACTCCCTCAGTTTTTTTTTCATTGGCACACTTACTAAAAGTGGCGTTTTTTTTTAATTGGCACTTGCTATTTTGGGCAAGTTTAAGGTTTTTACATCCACTCATTTTACTTTCTCTTCTTTCAATTCAATTTCATCCACTCATTTAGCATCTCCTTAATTCTAACACCAAAAGAGAGGTGCCAATGAAAAAAAAAACGGAGGGAGTACTTATGGACCTTTCTGCAAGTCCTTTCTTATGCTTTTTGCATGATAAATTCTCTTCAGACTGTTTGAATTTCTATATACTGTTAATCAAATATTTTTATCTGCGAACTCATTTTCTGTACACATATTCTAGGTTGCATCTTCAAAAACTAATTAAACTAAGCAAAAAAATGTTGTTCATATCTTGTGATTAATGATGATATTATGATTATTCGAGAAATTTCTATGTTTGTGGCTACACTAGCCACAAACGGAAGATAATAGGGAGGACGCATTTCGAATGTGCATCCGCTTCTTCCCCTTTTTTTCCATTTTTGTTGGCGAGTTTTTTTTTTGCTGGCGAGAGGACGCATTTAGGTTATGCGTCCTCTGATCTGGTCAAACGTGCAGAACGAGGTAGAAGGAGGCAGATTTGGCCGAAGGAGAGTGCGCCATGTGGAGGAGAGGACGCATTTAGGTTATGCGTCCTCTGAACTGGTCAAACATGCAGAAGGAGGCAGCTTTGGTGCAGCTTTGGAGAGGACGCATTTAGGTTATGCGTCCTCTTATCCACTTTCC